>VXBA01000205.1:805494-876644 GCA_013399895.1 Serilophus lunatus
CTCCTCCAGACCTGTGCGGCCCCGCTCCCCGCCGGCGGCCGGCGCCTGCTCCCCGCCCCGCGGGGCGGCCCGACGGGGCCGGGGCCGGGTAGAGCCGGAGGGAGGCGCGGGAAGGGCCGGGCTGCCCCGGGGAGTCTGAATGGGCGCCGCCTTTCCTCCGCCGCCGCCTTCCCCCTCTGACCCGGGAAGGAGGCGCAGGACGAGGCTAGGGAGGTCGGGGGGCGAGAAGCTCCCCCGGCAGAGCCCATGTGCGCTGGACGGCGGCGGGACCGCGCCCTGCCCGCGGGGCTCAGCCGTCCCGAGCCGGAGCGCCGCCGAGGTCCCGGGCACCAGGCTGGGTTCGGAGCCGTGCACTTTCCTAGAGCAGCGGAAAATACAAGAAAGTCGGTGTGAGAGCGAGGAGCGGGGCTCGGACCCGCTGGTGTGCGGGCGGCTGCGCCGCGCCGCGCCTGTCCCGAGAGTTTTTCCTCCCCTAACTGTGGGAGCTGTGCGGGACACGCTGAGGAGCAGATGATTAGTGCGTGTCGCCTCCCCTTTAAACAATACGCTGCCTGTGGTTAGGATACAATTAAGCCGGCAATTAGAACAGCTGGTCTGGAATTTAAAGAGGAAAAAATCTTTCTCTAAAGCTTATTGTGCCAATTTAGGTACAGAGATTGCGGTAAAAGGATTAAAAAAACCCAAACAAATACAATGCAACAACAAAAAGCCCAACCAAAACCAAGACAAACATCCATATAAAAAAAAACCAAAACAACAAAAACGAAAACAAAACAAAACAAAAAATCCCAAAAACCTCAAAGCCTGGCAAAATTTAAAATTCCTCCTTGCTGTTTCCAGGATTTCCCACAGCGACTGTATTTAAAGTGAAAGACAGAGCAGGGACCCCGTTAGGACACACTCGTCTGCTGTTCCCTGGCAATGAGCTCAGCACTTTGACCTGAGAAGACCGAGCTCATGCCTTGTCCTACCTTGGCTCAGGCACACACCCATGCTCTAGTGCTCCTGAGGCCTGTGAGTGAGATGTTGCTGGTGGCCCTCCCTACTACAGTAATGCTTGGTGATGGGGAAGGAGGGATCACTGCATTATTCTCTATAAAATGTAGCAACAAAGTAATTTCATAGATTTAAAATTTTGGGATACAAGTACAGAGGGAAAAACTCCAATGATTTGTCTGCTAAGGTTGTTTTATAATTTTTACTAGAAACATTTACTGCTATTAGAAAGTATATCAGGGTGTCACTGGATGGGAGGGCTTGCAAGGCTGTAGGAGAATTAAATCAAGCTTCTGGGCAAGCCTGGATTTTCACATGCAAAGTAATGAGAGCACAAATGAATGCTGCCTGTTTTTGAATAACATGAACTTCAAGTCTCTGTGCATATGGACCATGAAAAACAGGTTCCTTGAAAGGGGAATTACCAAGTCTGGTTTCCTTCTTTCTTTTGTCTTTAGTCTCCTCAATTCCCTTTGGATAGCCACAGATCTCCAACATACCAACTGTGATATTCCCAACAGGCAAGAGAAGCCTGGAGTTATGTATGTGCTTCTCGGCCAGGTAGTACACTACTGGCTGTGGCTGTCAGTGTAGGGATCAGAGAGAGCAACTTTTCTTCCCCTCTGCACCCGCTGGGAGCACATTTGAGAACGTGAGTGGGAGCAGTCAGTGTAGACTGACCAAAGGCCAATCGTGCCTGGCATACCCAGTTGCCTTTGTCAATAAACTGGCTTTGCAGACGAATGGAATTATCAAATTAATGGTTTGAGAGCAGCCCTGTGGAGAAGGATATGGAAGTATTGGTAGATGAGAGGCTGAACATGACCCAGCAATGTGCACTTGAAAGCCAGTTGTATCCTGGGCTGCATCAAAAGCAGTGTGGCCAGCAGGTCAAGGGAGGTAATTCTGCCCCTCTACTCCAGTCTGGTGAGACCCAACCTGGAGTGCTGTGTCTGGCTCTGGGGTCCCCAGCACAGGAAGGACATGGACCTGTTGAAGTAAGTTCATAGGAGGCCACAAAGATGATCAGAAGGCTGGAGCACCTCTCCTAAGGAGACAGACTGAGAGGGATGGGGTTGTTCAGCCTCTGGAAGGACCTTATAGCATCTTCCAGTACTCAAAGGGGGCCTACAGAAAGGCTGGAGAGGGACTTCTGAAAAGGACAAGGGGGAATGGTTTCAAACCAAAAGAGAGTAGGTTTAGATTACACGTTATGGTGAAATTCTTCACTGAGATGGAATTGTGACACGGGCACAGGTTGCCCAGAGAAGTTGTGGATGTCCCAATCCTGCCTTCGAAGTTGAGTTGGAGAGGGCTTTGAGCAACCTGGTCTTGTGAAAGATGTTCCCTGCCCATGGCAGAAGGGTTGGAACTAGATAATCTGAAGGTTACTTCCAACTCAAAACCTTCTTTGATTCTGTGAAGGGAGAGCAGGGAGTGTCATTTACCTTGAATTTAGCATAGTCTTCCACAATGCTCTCGTACCTGAGTTAGGATGTAATAGTCTGGATGGGGAACAACCAGATGGGTGAAAAAACACCAGGATGGTTGCTTGAGCTTTGAGAAGGCTGGTTAGTAGACTATCACTACCCAGCAGCGGGTAGCAATGGCAGTACTGCAGTGACCTGGCTTGGGATGAAGTGATGGAGAGCTCCGTCACTGGGTTTGCAGATGATGCCAAACAGGGGGACTAGTCAGTTTGCCTGAGGGCAGGACTGCCATCCTGAGGGACCTGGGCAGAGTGAAGGAATGGTCCATGAAATTCAATAGGATTCTTGCCCTTGGGAGCCAAGGAACACCAAGGACAGGCTGCTCCCTGGAGAATGGGACTGAGGAGCACAGCAGCATGGCTGTCAGCAGGATATCATCCTGCCCTGCCTGTGACAAACAGCATCTGGGACAACCAAGAGACCACATCAGCCAGCAGGCTGTGAGGTCAGGGCAGGGCTGAGGTCAGGCAGGGACATCAATTTGCAGAGCAGGATCAGTTTCTGTGAGGGGAACTAGTGTCAAACACGGCTCTAGCAGAGCTGCCTGGTCCTGAGGATGTCAGCCTGCAGATGGGGCCAGGCTCGCTGGCTAGGCAGGCAAGTGGGGAGATGGAGACCAATGACCTACAGCATTGGTGTGGCAGGGACTGATGGCTCCAGGCTGGGCTCAAATGGTGTCCTGAGCCATGGGGGAGTGGGACAGAGCCCTGATGTGTGTGTGTGGGGTCAGGCCCTGTTGGTGCTCTTGGGTCTCTGTCCCTGTGCTGCTATGGCTTAGGACCAGTTATTGGGAGCAGCTCTGAGGAAACGGTCCTGGGGGTCCTGGTACGCAGTAAGAGGGACACAAGCCATCAGTGAGCCCTGACAGCAAGAATGGTGCACAGCTGCCTGGGCTGTATGAACAGGAGCAGAGCCAGAGTTTGAGAGGAGTCATTATCCCCCGCCACTCAGTACTTGTTAGACCAGATCTAGATCTTGCATCCAGCTTTGGGCTCCCCAGTGCAAGGATCAATAAAATGGGTCAAAATCAGGGGAGGCAACTGAGATGGTGGGGCTGGAGCACCTCCGTTGTGAGGAGAGGCTGAGAGTTGGGCTTGTTAAGTCTGTTGAGAGATATCTTCGATGAGGGGATGGACATTACAAAAGCCTCTAGTGCCCCCAGGGAGATCAGGAGATGGTGAAGGGCAGAAGGATGAGAAAACTGGCATGAGTTGAAAGATGATCAGCCTGTAACACATCTATGTTACAGGCTGAGGCACAGGTCGCCCAGAGAGGATGTTAAGTGTCCACCCTGAGTTATTTTCAAGCCTTAGCTGGATAAAGTCTTGAACAGCCAGCCTTGACCTCAAAGCCAATCTGCCTCCTGTGAGCAGGAAGTTGGCTCAGAGACCTTCTGAGGTGATTTCCACTTTGAATTAACCCTTTGATGAAACCATGAGATTTCTGTCCCTTCTTTCAAATGTCAAGATGATAGAAATCTCAAAGATCATCTTGGGATATGCAGGACATAATGGGTGGACAGATGTCTAGACAGAAATACCACCTTAGTTTGTAAACCAGGTTTCCTTCTGAAACCAGGCTGAGGGACTGCTTCACTGAGCTCATGTACCACATATACTGGCTGTAGTAATTAAGGCCGAATCTCACACACCATCACACAGCAGCATGTGGCAGCCAGGTTTCAGGCAGGCTTAATTACAGTGGAAGGGATTTTCACATGGAGCTTATCACCTTGTAAAACTATTCATCAAATACTACCCTTGGCCCCTACATAGAGTAAGTTGTAGGCATGTGGCTCACTAAGGGCTTAATATGTCTACTGTAAAGATTCTACCACTGAAGAAAAACCATTTGTGTGCTGGAGACTCATCAGCTGGTGAGACAGGAGAAGACAGCGCACCTTTCCTCTGCAGGAGGTAGGCCTGATCCATGCAGCTGATGTGCCCACTGGCTACAGCTGTAAGATGGACCAAGGCTGGCTGCCCCATTCAAAATCCATGGCATTATTGGTCATCAGCACCCGGGCAACCATCCTACAATACTGGAATTCTTTTTTTTAACTGTCTGTGGTGTTTACAGTTATGTGACAAACAAATACAGTACCAATAATTTTTTTTTTTCATTTGAATGCAGAATTTATTTCAAACAAATAGTCTTAAATATGAAAATCCTATAAATTATGAATATTTATAAAATTCATTTTTGTGAAAGAAAAAACTTGGAAGAGTGAAGATGTCAAAATCTGGCTCTGCTAAACTGAATTGCTAATCAAAGGGTATTTCTCCCTATGTATTCCTGCAATGAAACATGACTGTTAGAATAGTGTTATTCAATGTAAATTCTAGTTTGCAGATCCTTGACAGGTTGCAGTCTTCTTTTGATTTATAATCAAAAGCAGTTTTTACTTGCTTACATTAAATCAAGCTACTTGATTTCCTGTACATACACAGCATAGCAAATGAAAAAAAAAATACAACAGCAAGCTGAGAACTTACTGTTGAACAGGTAGAAAATATTTACAAATAAAAATGTTCCAAACCATCCATTTCTATTCAAGAAAAACTATATGACCATTTACATCTCTTGTAAATGTTTATTATTCTTTACCTTATATAGGCTTTTTAGATTAATATATTTTGGAGAAATGTACAGCAGCAGCAATTCTGCAAGGATATTCATCTGGTTTTATTGTCTTACTTTACAGAATCCTGTACATACAGAAAATCATAATTTCTCCTTAGAATACCACATTTTACAAGACTGCAATTATACAGTACCCATTTCCTTCCAGCACTGCCTATGTCAGCATACTCTTATATCCTGAAACAGACATGTCATAGAGATCAATTCTGACTATAAATACATATTTTATATTATTGTCCTTCTATGTACAATGAAAGACAAATTCCCCCAGCATAAAGTATTAGTACTTATATATCAGTACATATTTGAACTACAGACCCACTTCTTTAACGAAGTTTATAGTATAAAAAAGTTACACCTTTTAACTACTATATACGTTCATCTTAGTTCCTTGTGGAGTAATTAGTGATACAAGCATTGCTCGTTTTGTGTAAAACATGCTGCTTTAAAATACCAGTACACTGTCCTTCCCATTACAAAAATAAAATTAGGACTGTCTTACAGAAATTTTATTGAATTAAAAAGTGTATAAAAATATGGATCATCATTTGATATCATATATAAAATTAGAAATAAAGTAGAAGTAAATTTTTAATTATTTAAAAATAATATCTTCTGGCTCAATGAGACTCATCTGATTTTTCAAAGGTTAGAAATTAATTCAGCTTGGAGGATAAAAGGGTATCATAGTCACAGCAAGAACAATTGAAAAATGCCATGCTCAGCTGTGTTCCTTAACATCCTCAGGAATTTCAGTGAGTTTTTCAGAGCTATGACCTGTATTGAGCTGTTTCTCCTGCACTAGCAGCACTTCTGCTCACTTTCACTCACACTGCTCACTGCTCTTCCAATGCCGAAGAGAAAAGTCCTGATGTGGAATCCACCTCAACTGCACAGCAGAACAAAGGCCTCCGTGTACGTTGCTTCTATGCTTCCCAGGAATGCAGGAAAAGAACATTCCTACAGAATATGCCGTAAAAATTTAACAGGTTTTCTTTTGTGAGGGTGTTTATTCAGTGGGATAGATTAGCATTATCATGCTTGATCCGGTAAATAAAGAAAATCAGAGAAACAGCAATTTATCAGTAAAATAACTTCTTGGTTTTCTGTTAACTTTTGTAAGAAAAAGTAGCTCAAACCAGAATTTATGCATTCCAGCACTGCATAGCTGGCAGGAGCCTAACCACTGCTTGCTGACTCAGAGGAAAGCCATCTCTGGACTTACACTACCCAAAGCTCCACAGCTGTTTACCTTCTGTTATTTTGGGAAGGGATTTTTTTAACATTCTTTTTCCCTGCTAGGAGAAACAATGGTGAAGCCACACATTTAATACAAAAGTCAAGTACTCAGCTAATGTAACATACTAAGTTGTTCCGATGTAGAGGAACACAAAAATAGGCTCAAAGTATTTTATATGCTTTTGCCTGCCCAGAAACTACTGTGCTATCATGCCATCTTTGTACCATGATCCCGTCATAGCTCTGATTCTTTATCTACCTCATCTAGGTAGTATTCATCATCAGTGGTGGTATCACTGTCTGAGTCCGAGTAAGTGGCTGGGTCTTCCCCACAGATATCAGTCAGCTCTCGGGGAGATGAAGCAGCTGATGACATTTTGCTCCCAGCAGAACTGGAGCTCAAAAGCTCAGCCCTGTTTATAGAAGAGGTCTCTGTATCTCTGAAAGCACCAGGGTTATTAAGAAGACAAGGTCTCCATAATCGCCCTTCTGTAAGAGACCTCTTGATGTTTTCCAGGAAAGCCAGCTGCTGTTCTTTGCCAAATATACCAAATTCAACAGATGGATACATCAAATTTTTAGTACCATAACATTTTTCATCATCTGATGCCCAGTTTTCATTTTCGTCACAAGACAACAGCTCGGAGTAAGACTTAAATCTCTTCCCATGTATGCCGTCTTTTGGTAGAATATTGCTCCCTGAGACAGAGGTCTCTAAGGAATCTCGAGGACAAACACGCTCAGAAAGGTGACGCTCACGCTGACTTTTCGCACGACTCTTGCACAACTGGTAGCTATTGATGTTAGCATTTTCTAAGCTAGCAGACTGAGAGGTATTTTGGCACTGACCAAGCTCTGTCTGAGAAGTCAGGTTTTGCTCTGGACGTGTGTCTGCCTGAAAGCAGCTATTTACACAGGTGTTCGAGTTTTTGTCAATTAAAAGTGGCAAGGGAGGATTACAGGCATGACTGCCAGCTCTTCCTTTCTCACCATCCTGTGGGTCTGACGTAGTAGCATTTGAAGAGGTAGACTGGCTTTTGCTCTCTAACCTGAGATCAAGTGTTTGGGAATTCTTATTTCTTGTGGTTACTTCTTTATCTGGAAATAGGGTTGTGACTCTTGGCCTGTTTTCCACTTTCACGGTGGGTTTTTTGGGACTGGTGGCTTCCTTCTGGGTATATGAGCTTATAAAAGGTCTTCGGCTGGTGTTACTAACAAGCAAAGAAGTGTCATTATTCTCAGCTGTTCTTGGTGTATTCTTATTGGGGTCCAAACTGTGATTCTGATTTTCATTGTCCAAATGCAAGAATGACTGATGGGAATCCGTTGAAACTGATGAGTCTAAAGAAGTGGCATTTCCATTGTTCTGTGAAAAAATGTTACTTATGAGAGGTTTGGGAGGTAAATTTTTACTTGAAAATTTTCGACTTGTTTTGTAAACAGCTGCCAGTTTGTTTTTAATTGAAGGTCTGTTTTTCCTTTTTTCTATATCTTTGACTTTGTCTCTTGTAAAATCAGAGAGAAGCTTGTTCTCATCCTCCGCACTCTGTTTTATCTTCTGTGTAACCCTGAGCACTTTATCTTTGACGTGCAGGCAGCCTTCACTGTGCTCTTCTGATTCCTGCAAACCACTATAAACTTTATCCATCTGAATACTCTGTGAGTTTTGCTCTTTTTTAATTTTTGTATTCTTTACTTCATCTGTATCCGTGCTAACCACTTTGTCTAGCTGAAGTAATGGATCAGCACTGGAAGCTGTGTTTACCTCAGATGCTTTGCTCTGAGACTCTGAAAGCACTTTGCTACAAGAGTTTAAATAATTTGCATTTTTTCTTGAACTGTCAGCCCTTAATTGGAGTCGACTACATTTATTATTACATAGAGGAGTGGTTTGGTGTAGGAAATTTACTCTTTGTTTGACTTGGGTATTATCCTTATACATGTCTTCCACAGGAGGAAGAGGCACATCAGCATGCTCTGTCATACCACTCCTTCCAAGGGAACTCTTCTCTCCTAAGTGGAGAAGTAAACTGTTAAGATTTTTCTTGGTGTTCACTTTAGGAGGCTGACAGCAGCTCTCAGAGTTTCCCTTCTGTATATTTTTATTTGTTGAAGTAGAATACAAAGGATTCTCTAAACGTCTGCTTGGCTTGGAAGGGGTTGATAAATTGGACATTTGTGGTGTGGATCTTTGTAAAATTTCATCCTTTTCTTTTAGACATCTTTCTGCATTTTGGCTGCCTGAAGCATCAGAAATGGCCTTACCTGACTTAGCTAATTTTGCAGTGGATTGTGGACCACCAAAAGTAATTTCTTTTGTCACCACATCAGAAAGCACATTATCCGATAATGAAGGATCTGCTGAGTTATCTTTCCTGCTATGTATCATACTCACTGACTTCTCAGAGCTAGGGAATAAGTGGGAATTCTCCTCTTCACTATCAGCAGCAGTTCTTAAATTCTGAGGTGTGACCAAAGATGAAGATACTTGGTCTGAAGAATATGAAGGCTCTTCTTTTTCTGAAGCAGTGGGAAAAACCCCATTTGCTAAAATCAAGCCACCTTCACTTTTCTTGTTTTGTATTCTTGGTGACTGAGCATTTTCTTTGGGACAAGGTAAATCTGCATCCTCTGGATTATCTCTAAAGAGGCTACAAAATGTTCTTGAATGCCTCCGTGGTAATGTGTAATAAATTGAAACTAGTTCATGATACTTGACATGATCTTCATCAACACAAACTGTAAACGTGCTTGTGGTTTTATATTTCTGCAAAAAATTTCCCCCCTCCTTATAATCTGAAAACACAGAGGATTCTCTTCTGCTGAGGTGTTTACATCTGTCAGTCCAATCAACTGATGTACTACTACTTGCTGAATTATTAATACTTCTGGTTAAAGGACTGGGGTAATCTTTGTTACTTGTAGCAGCATTTAATGATGCTGATGTTGAAAAGGAATGTTTCGAGTCTGAACAAAACACATCTCTTTGATTAGAATGAAAGGCCTCAGCTCTATGTGGAGTTTCAGACCTTGAACAACCATATGTTGATCTACTTTCTCTAGGTAAAGAGATAGGCGTATCTGACACAATACTACCAGCAATGCTAGCTGATTTTCTAGGCAAAGTATAATAAATAACAAGGGGGTCAGGAGATTTGCAGCTGTTTTCAGGGGAGCCAGTAATACTGCAGCTACTGGTATGTCTTGGCAAGCTGTCTTCCTTGTGAAGCCTTTCAATACAAGGTGAATTACTCCTTATTTTTCCACTTCCTTTTTCAAGGCAAAAATAACTTAAACTATTTTCAGAGGTATTTGGGGCTCCATCAAAGCCATGCATATAAATATTTTCAGAATTTCCATTTTGTGGAGAACTAGCGATGAATTGTCCATTGCAATCCTTAATAACTAAAGTGCTTGTATTTTGCAGCGTTTTCTGTGAAAGCTGCTTGGCAACACCTATTCTGCTTACTTGAGCTGCTTTTCCCCCTTCTGCTTGAGATTCAGTAACTGTGCAATTTACTGAAGAGCTAGTTAGTGTTCCTAAGCATTTAGAATTGCCTTTATGAGAAAGAGCTTGCGGAGAGCTTTGTGAGGAGATAGATGAGCATCCAGGAGGACAGGAAAATATGCCTGGAGAGTTTCCTAATTTTTCAATGGATGGAGCAGAAGCAACATTCAGCAGTGAGGACTGTCTCTTTGGAGTATCTTGATTAATGACTTCTGCACTCCTGTTATCCTGTTTGATGCTCTCTCTTTGTGCTGTATAATGCAGATTATATTCCCATTCTTTCTGACTTGGAAGAAAAGGTTCCTTCCTGCTCTCATCAGCTGGCAAAATACCAGGAGGCTGACTGAACACCCTGTTGGGTGGGCAATTGTTTTCCTTCGTTTGTACATTTCTTGTATCACCATTTGATGTATAAATTTTTGCAGTATCTCCTCTGACAGTGACTTGAGTTTGTCTCTTTGATATCATTGTGTTAAAGAAAGATACATCTCTTTGCCACATGGCAGAAGCAGAGCTGTTGGAGGGAAAACTCTGGGCATTGATGTAGCTTGTATCTGCTTGTTGAGGAACTGACTGTAATGGCAGGTTTTCATCTGGCCGTTTTATACATTCAGCCTTGTCTAGTTGTGTAAAGTCTGCCTTAGTACTCCTTTGGGTAATGATGGCTGAATTCTTGTTCAGTCCTGTAGGTTTTGTTTGGTCCTTTGAATTAGTAAAGACTGACACATCAGTTCTGATACTAGATGGAGAAACGGAAGAGTTACATTTTAGCCAAGGCTGACTGCCATCAGTGAATTCTGAAAAAGTCCTGTTTGCGCTTCTTTTTATCCTTTTGATACTTGTGTTACCTGGAGAGTACATGTGAAAATCATTCTCCAGGCGTTGTGAACCAAACTTGGCATTCTTTGTACGTGCCCACTGTTGGTCGTTTAAATTAGCCATAAACACTTCAAAGTTGGCATCAGGGGAAATAAACGCTTCATCACTGTAACACTGAGGAATATCAGCCCATGAAGGATAGCTGTCTTTTTTTCCATAAGAAGAATTTTTTTGCTTTGCATACAACTTGCCATGAGAAGAGATATCTCTATAGTAGGATCTAGAGAGATTATTTTCTGATTTGTATAAAGGATAATTTTCCCAGTTATCAAAGGGCAATGGAGAAGTAGCATCATCAGGGCAACTGACCCTACTAAAGCAATTACTGCTTGAAATAGATCTTCTGTAGTGGTGTTTTGAGTGGCAACATGTATATTTCTTCGTTTCTTGCAAAGAGCTGGGATATCTACCATGGTCTGTAGCATGAAACTCCATCAGTGATTGGGTTCTAAACATTTTTTCTGGAGTAGATGTTTGTTCAGAAGAATCTGCTGTATTATTCCATACAATAGAAGACAGAGGAATTCTCTTTGGGTTCTGTCGCCCAAACCTTGGTACAAAACCATTCTTGCTCTCCCTAGACAATGGATGCTGTAAACTGGATGCTGATAGCTGGTCAGAAGATACTGATGATGGACATCTCTGAAGGGAACATACAGAATAACTTCTGCCAGCTGCGTCCCTCATCATACAACTCTTGTGCCTAAATCCACTGTTCTGTGTTACGGAAGGAGGATACAAGCTACCTTCTGAAGACCGTCCGAAAGAAGTGGCAGACAGCCTTCTGCGGTGCAGGCGAGGATTTCCATCGACTGCCTCACCATATCTGCAATCTTCTTGAAAGGCTGTCTGGTGCCAGTTTATATATGCATTGTGTAATTTCCTTGGTCTGATGAAAATTTTGTGTTCATCTTTGGCCCTCAGTGTTCTCAGTCCATCTGGGAAAAATGTGCTAGGCATGTCACTCCAGTCATTTCCCTGTTGCCCCCTACTAGCAATCTGCCTCCTTGAAGTTGGGAATGCTCTATTACTTTGGACATTTGATGCACTGCTAGTAGAAACTGTCCTGTCCAATGGGTCTTGGGCTTGTTCCTGAGCCAGCTGGTCATCCAGATCACTTAGAACTGCACAGGGAAAAAAAAAAGATACTTGGGTTTGTTTTCTTTAATAGTCTTCTGACTATTTATGTTAAAAAGTTTCGTGTACTACATTAATAATCAGAACTGGTTTTAAAAGGAGTCAGCATTCAAAACCCTTCCCAAACATATCATTCTTCTTCCACAGGACCTTTCAGCAGTCACCCATTATGACTACAAGGAAAAAAATGCTCTCCTCCATGACTGATCTTAAAACTGCTCTTTATGTAAATGTTAACCTTTATGCTATTTAGAAGAAAAACAAAATAATTTGAAGCCTGTATTCTTACTCATGGGCTATATATACATATATGTGTCTGTGTGTACATGTAAACTTCTCAAATCTAGTTTGTAAGCGAAAAAAATCCCTGAGAAGAATTCACTAGGCAAACATGCACCTTTCTGTGTGTTCACAAACCACAGTTATGATGTAACTGTAAGAAAACAGAGAATCTGCAAACCATCAAACAAATATACTTGGTAGTCTGGCATGTCCACTGCTTGTTTCATTCATAAATAATGTTCTTCGCTGAATTGTATTTTATTACTTTAAAATGAGCACTGAAAATGGCATTTTCTGGATTCAAAAGGGGTAGTTAAATAGTTAGGAACCTGTGATTCAATCTAGTAAAAAATATGTATTTATATACATATATAGACAACCTTATGACCTGAAATTAAACACTGTACCGCTCAATTAACCAGGATATTCAGTCAGAATATGTATTAAAGTCAGGAATGTATTAAAAGTATTTTTATTGTCAAAACCTACTATAGCTTATACAAGACTGACTGATCAGTCCTTACAGATCTGCGCTAATGGTACAGAATCATTAAGAAAGCATTGCTAGGTCAGTATAGTTTGAATAAAAGGTGATTCAAAGGTACTAAAATTTTCCATTTTTCTAAGTTTCTCTTCAGCACATGAAAGGGAAGATTCCTGAAAAACTCCACTTAGAACAAGGCAAAAGGTGAGTTGTTTCTGAGTCTCCCGTTTGGAGGACATCAGCCAAGCTAGGTACAGTTTTTTTCTGTCAGTGGGAGAGTGTGCACAGTTATGACAGACACACAAAGCATTGACAGGTGTATGAGTTTCAGAAGAACCACTGTCCACCATTAAGCACTCTTCTCTTCCATCACTGCCAACTCACCTACTGCTTAGCAATCATGCTTTCAATCTGTGATCTCTTGTAATTCTGGGGGGTAGAAAGTAATATTCATGGACATTTCTTTGCATAGATCTGAGGAAATTTGGAAAGTTAATGGAAAAACACCTCTGTCCTCCCATAGACTGGGTTAGATCAGAGCTCCTGACAGAAACAGCAGGGAGAACTGTACACTTTTAGGTGTAATTCTTCTGAATTGTATCAGTATGAGATGAAATGCATTCTAAGAGTGATCAGTGACACATCTTGAAGGCAATTGACTTTCTGCTGTCAGTAAAGACAAGCAAAAAGTAGTGACTCTGCTAGAAAGTAATGAAACATATTTTTATAGCCTATACTTTTGCAGAAAATTCTCTGAAACCAGTCACCACAGTCACTTCTGGTAACAATAGTACCAGAACAAAGTAAGGAAGGACACACACTTACCACTGAAGAACTCCTTCTCTAGCTGTTCATTCCATTCCTGTGTAATTTTCTCCATCATTTCATTTTGGTTTGTATCAAAAGAATGATCACTCATTTCAGATGACATTGGGGAATTACACATTTCAGCCTGTTAAAAGTTGTAAGTAAACATGATTTCAGTTCTACATGTGGGTTCAGATCATGTTTCACGTCACATGACAAATTGTGTCACAAGTTCCAAAGGTCAGCAAACCCTCTTTGGGTCCATTAAATACTGTATTATTAAAATACACAACTGCGATTATAAAATTACATGCATTTTAGAGACATTTACACATACAGTAAGAAGAATTACTCATCTTGTTCTCATACTGCAGCATATTTTGGATACATGAGTTATATAAGGGCACAGTTCACTTATTTTATTCATATGCATCCTTATTGTATTGTAGCTCCTTAATGAATTTTATCTCTTTATTTAGTTTTTTTCCAATCTATTCTTCCTTGACCAGTGTATTTTAAAATTCACCCACTGAACCTCCCAACATAGATTTAATAATCTAACAATACAATCAATTTTTTTATTGCAAGACAG
Organism: Serilophus lunatus; assembly: GCA_013399895.1. Lineage (NCBI taxonomy): Eukaryota > Metazoa > Chordata > Aves > Passeriformes > Eurylaimidae > Serilophus > Serilophus lunatus. The sequence continues at coordinate 819,552 of VXBA01000205.1, forward strand.
TACTTAGTGGTAAAAGCAGGGAAAATGTCATCATATTCCCCATCTGTGTTTGTTTTACATGTTAAGATGGAGAGATACTATCCCACCCATATTTCTCTCAGCTCACAGTCTCAGATGGTACAAGTGCAGACAACTGCTGAATTGCTGTTAATTTTACCTGAGACTCTTCCTCTTTTTTTAAAAAAACCACACAAACCAATACACTTGCTTACAGTTGCCAAGATATGTGAGGGTCCTGTCCTAGGAAATCCATGTAATTATTATGTCATTATAAGAGAACTGAAATCTGCAGAGCTAGACTTAGGACTTACCTGTGAAAGCTTTGGACTTGTATAGTTAATGGGCGAGCTCATTCTACTACTTCAAAGATCACAACATAGATATTTTACTCAGCATTTAAAAGAAGAACTGCAAGAATACTATTTAAACAGACGTTATATCAACAATGTAAGCCAAGGTGACTAGTGTTTGAAAAATCCATAGTTCGGACATTTCTGACAATAAATTGATAAGCTGCTTACCGTTGCCATTTCTTCCACTTTCGAGGATGGGCTAGCAGAACTGTCATATCTGTAGGCAGGAGCATTTAAATGTTGGCTTTGAGAAGGAACATCATGTAATTTTATCGGGCAGTAAATATCCAGGATTTTCTCATTTTATTGAGAAGCATCTGAAAAAAACCTGCTCTATGAAGAATTCATCCCCACCTCCACCCCTCAAATCCTGCTAAAAATAAAATGCTGGGAAAATGCACCATTCAGTTTGACTTTGTCAGCTTGCAAAAATCATAGCTGCACAGGCAAAAATTAATTCAACCTACTGACATCTGAATGGCTGCAACAGCCATAAAGTAGTTGTTTCAATCCAGTATTACAAAAAGATAGTATTATTTCTTTTTCCAAACAATAACCTAGTAGGTACTACTCATAAGCAAAGTTATACACTTGTAGATCTCTGAGTGGTTTGTATCCACAATTTCATTGTTTTTCTCTTCCACTTCACCCTGGTGAGATGCAGAGCTGTGCACTGCCCGTGCAAAGGAGGAGACACAGACAACAGATGGGTTTGGAACATGCTGCTACTCACTCCGAAACAGCCTTTACTCACCAATTTTTAACACATGATAAAAGTCTTGTCTGCTTTCCTAAGGTATATAAGACTGCAAGGGCTTGGCAGAGAACTGGCTAGAGCGTATGTGAGTAATGCAGTGGTTAGAACAGGCTGAGAAGCCCTGAACATAAAAATACTCTGTTCTACAGGGTGACTTGCAGACATACGAATACAAAATAAACTAAAGAAACAAGAACAAGACTTGACTTCACTGAGTCTATTTGAGTCTGTAGATCCTTATTTTGAAACTAAGGAAACCCAGTCCCTTCAAAAGCCCTGAAGGAATTTTGTTGCTCAGCCTGTGCTTATTGCCAATTCTTCCTTGTCTCAGAAACTGTTTTTTCCCAGGAAGTTAATTCTTGAGAGAAAGTGAAGTAGGATGTTTCTGCTCAGTCCTGTTTGTCTCAAAGTCTTTTTGAACGACCTTGTTCTTAGGCTCTTAAAACCTTCTTGTGCTCAGGTAGACTACTTTATTGTGCTTCAACAGCAAGTATAAACCGGCTTGTTGGCAAGTTCTTTGTGGCCCAGCCTTTCCTCCTGAAGTGCTTTGTCATTTGTTTGCAATGTGCTTGCAGGCAGGGAAGAACAGTTGAAAGGTGCAATTTGTTTTTGCTTCTGTAATTGTGAACTGTAAAACCAGGATTCCTCTCTGACATGGGGTCCAACTGAAACCAAACAAGCCTGTTGACTTCAGTGGGCTTAGGATCTGGCCAGACAGTCTGAATCTCAAATTCCTAATTTTTCCTTGTACCACTGAATAAGAACAGCCATGAATTCAATGGGTTACCTCTCCCTGGGCATGAAGTTTACAGAAGCAGAACTCAGAAATGTATGTAGCTCTTTCTTCTTAAGTAAAGTCGAATTTGTTTTAATGCTTCTACAACAAATTAAGAATGACATTTATGTTCCAGAGTTTTTACAATGATTTCCTGAAAACCGAGTTCAATGAAATCGGGTGGCTTAGAGAGTTAACTTAATTTTACTTATATGCGTAACAAAAATGTAAACGCTTTGTTAGAAGCTTTCTTCTTCAGCTTTACTGTGCAAAGCCACTCTACAGCTCTCCCTGCTTGGTGTTGCATTAATTACTCCTTGCAATGAAGCTGCATGAAGTAGACATGTTAGTTAGAAATGTCAGTTAGAAATGTCTTCTGATAGTCTAGGCAAAAATTAAATTTTCATTTGCACCTCTGGCACTATTCTAAATTCATCCCCGTCTTTGTTGTCACTGTTCTTTCAGAAATAACTGGTCATTGCACCCTGCTTTATTTTCTCCCTGCTAACTTACACAGACAAGGTTATTTTAATCTTTTCCCTATGCCAATTCCTCCACTTCCCAAACTGCCTCATTATTTTTTCTGAACTGCTTTAATTTTTTCAGCATTTCAAAATTAAAGATTTTCTTACTTCCAGAGAAATGTTGTTTAATTTTTAGAAAAAAAGTAATTCAGTTTGGTTTTTTGGTTAAGGATGTTGGGCAATGTTTACATTATTTTGCACCCATATGCATACACACATACTTGCAAATATTGCCTATTATTCATAAACAGGAAAGAAGTTAGATTAATGTTGAAGTTCAGAAATGTTTGTCATGAGAAAAATACTACTCACTGAGGAAAACAAGAATTGTAATTTATACTTTTCCACTTCTATACGTATGTATCTTTTCAATGACAACCAAATGTAAGATCAAAAGCGAAAGATAGCTATCACCACTGGTAACAATACTAAAAATCCATGAATTACAATCTGCGAATTAGTATTTTCACTGAGGCACCTGTCTTCCTCAGGCTGCCTCCAAGGTGTCTAATGTCAGTGCAATCCTTTTTCTTCTATACTACCCTTATCAGTACTACATAAGAAGCCAACTAAACAAAAACCATATAACTCACATAGGGTGAAAACACAATTAAACAGCATTTCTTTTCCAGGATGAATCACGCTTACATATTAGAAAATAATAAGGATGAATTCAAGAACATCAAATACCTTTGAACCAAAAGTGAACAAACATTTCACTGTCTTCAGACTACAGTTACAAACCTTTTATTAGCATCTTCTGTATCTCCGTGTAAGCGTAGTCTTTCTTCCAGCATCCATAATTTATTCTCGCAGTAAAACACCACCAGAGCTGATCAAATTGTCTCTCTGGTACAGAAAGGACCCTCTAACCAGCCATTACTATTTAGCCATTTAAAAGCTTCTGTCAGTTAGGCTTACTTACAGGATTTACGGTGCTGCGTCCTACTGTATTTCACTAGCACTCCAAAATAACTCTACCCGGTGAGAGGCAGATTATTTCAGTGCTTTGCCTATGCATAAAGCAAACCACATGCCACGGCAACACCTAGAAGAGGGTGGGGGAAGTTTTCGACAGAGAGGCGTGACTAGAAAATGTAGCAATCAGCTCAGTTACACGTCAGGATTGACTTGTTTATTTTTCAAGTTGTGCTCGGTCAGAAATCAAAGGCATCTGAGCCTAAGATATGATAGATTTCTGTGGAAAAGCCAGATAAATACGCATTATAAAAGCTGATGCAAGGAGTAGGCACAGTTTAAGCTTTTTCCTTCTTAAATTAAGAAATAATTTCAGTGCTCAGATCCTACAGCAAAGCCTAGATGTTCGTGTGTGCATTGGCTACCTTACTATGCACCAGGATAAAGAACCCTTGAAATCTGATTCTCAGTTAAACAAGTGCCCCTTTATTCCGCAGGGAGGGCTGTGGCCCAGTGTTGATGTCTGCCCAGCATGAGGGGTGTTACTGTGTCACAGGGAAGAGGAAGGAGCAGATTATCGTGTATGGAGCTGTGTTAAAACTGCCAGGGTTTTTTCTGCGCTGTGTTGTTACGTAAAAGAATTGTTGCCAGTGAACATCCACGAAGCTAACCTCACAGCCCCTATTCAAACCTCTCCTTAGTCTCCTGCTTTGATACAAACGCTTCACAATGGCAAGTTACTGTGTTACAAAACCTACGTATCAGACTAATCATAATTTCTTTAGAGGCTGGCATTCCCTGTCATTGTTTATTACAGCTGTTCCTTGTATCACGCCACCTGGGAGCCTCAGGCATGGACCAGAATACCAGCCTGAGACTCACAGAGTGAAAATCAGCTCTTTGACCAAATCCTGCACCTTCATGCTTCAGATTTCACAATACTGCACAATGTACCTCTACCTATGTTGCCAGTCCCAAACACTACCCTAAGATGCACGCAAAAATAGTAAGACTTCATTCAGATTTTGCAGACATACAGAACAAATGTAAAGGGAGAACAATCAGCCTAACTAGCCCAACCATGTTTTCCCTCCGACCCTGTTCCCTCTGAATAGCAGCTTTAACCCTGTGGCTGGCAAAGGAGAAAGATGCTCTTCAAACAGCAGCTCCAGAGCTGTATATAAGCCTATCTTTGGTCCAGATCCAGCTGAAAGGACTGATGAAGCACAGGAGACCAAAGCTCTTAGAGCTGCCCTGTTTGCCTCACGGTAGCTAAAGCTGCAGGCCCGCCTCTAGGATGCCCCTGGGCTAGAAATGGTGGGAACTGATGTAGCAGAGCTGCCTGGGGCTGGTCCTCTCTGCAATGGCTTGGGAAAGCTATACTTTCCTATTATATCACAGCCAAAGGGCACCAGATCCCCATGCGCTTTATGTCTTGCTCTCTTGAGAGGAAATTAAATAGGATGCAGCCACTGCTAAATCTAAGGGCTTTCATATACTTTAAGCCTTTATGCTAAAGAAACTTGAAGTCTCTTTAGCCAAGAGACTTCACCTATTTCTTGCCACTTAGTCCTTATTCTTCTGAAGGAAAATAGATAATCTCTCATTATATGATTAAGTAAAATCCCAGTACTCCCAGTGAGGTAAAAGTCAAGAGACTGGAAAAATAATTTAAGAGGTTTCTAAGCAAAACACAGACCAATTCATGAACTTTTTTAAAGCTGAAAATAATGTATGTTCTGATTATAGCTCACCGTGGTTGCTTCTGAGTATGGGTTTTCCTTGATTTTCTAAAGGAGGAAAGCCAAGCAAAAGGTGATCTGAACCCCAAAAAGGAAGCAGAACTGTTCTTTTGTGCTTGAGGATTTGTGCGGGATGACATTTTTAATTCTTTATGATCTAAAAACATGACAAAAATAGACATGTTTCAAGTTCTTACTAGATACAGTATTAAAATATATATACATGTTATGTCTTCATAAACAATTTTCTTTTGCTTACCTTTTATGCCAGGAAATTCCAGTTTTATTGACATTTTTGGACAGACTATGTGACATAATGACTGGTTTATAATGACTAACTAGAAGACAGAGAAAAATAAACAGGTCCAAAGTTTGAAAAAGTATTATTGGTTTGGAATGATGCATGTGAGGTAAATGAGGCTGATTTTCAGAAAGTAATCAGCACTCAACCATGTAGGAAAATCAGACATTTCAAAATTGAGGCACCCAAAGCATTAGTCACTTTCTTTTCACTTTGTAAGAAATATAAATGTGATAACACAGAAAATAAAAAGGCTTAATAGACTATAACATAATTACATAACAGTAGGCCTTACACAAGTCTTCTATATCATACAAGGAAGGATATAAGGAAACCAAACTTCGCTCAGGAATAAGGCACTACTTTTTTTTTTTCCATTTAAAACAACACTTGCCTGAAACAATACAACAGCCTGAAAATTGTTTATCCAATGACCATAGGAGAAAGCAAACCCAGAAATTAGAGCAAAGTGCCACTGATAACAACAGCAAGGGGCAGCAATTTGGACATCGTCCAAAATGAAGTGAATGTAATGTGATTTAAATCCTGTGTGTAATACATGGCTTTCACTTCAGTGACAATCACTGTGTATTTCAAAATGATGCACTCTTTACCCCTTTCAAAGCCTAACCTCTTAGTGGTATTGACTTGACGATGCAGGTGACATCAGGAGAGTCCTAACAGCATCCTGCTATAGCTAGGATGGTCTAGGGATGTAGACAGAGCAAGGCTTGTGGGTGGAAGTAGTACCTTTTATTTAGCCATATTATACAGTTGGAAATATCAGACAGGCCTCTGAGGCACACAACCCCTTCTTCAGATCTGAAACAGAAACAGCTTTCAAAGTTAAATACCAGAGAGAAATTACAGTGAATAATAAGAGGGGATATTGGAGAAAAAGAGTCAGAAAAGTCTGAGATCTGCTCTGCATAGGTCTATATTATCAGGAAAATTTTTAGGGTTTCACTTTTCTTTAGAAATACATGATTCTGCTTCCAGTAGATATGAAGCACAGATAGGAAGAGCTCAATTAAAAACATGCAGAAATATGAACAGAATAAAAGCATATATTATGCATTAAAGCCAACTGGATGGAAGATGAAAGACAGTACAGAATACCACGCTTGGTACAGAGACACCATGTTTCTTGTGCATGTTCATTTTGGATGGGCATCAGAACCTGTGAAATGAGATCTCCAGAAGCTGCTTCCTACAGGCCAACTTTTCCAGGCATTGACAATCTCCCTGATAATCAGTAATGGCATGTCTTTAGTCTAGTGTTAATAGGAAAAGTTTTCTACTGGTACACTCAAACCCCTCTCACCCAAACCCATGTACTTATTCCAAATGTCATTCAGGTGCATTTAGTTTTTTAAGGAAACTAGGTTAAAACTGAAAATATTTTTGTGCTGCTTTTGACTGGAGTTCATTTTTTCCATAGTAGCTTGCATGGGGCTATGTTCTGGATTTGTGCTGGAAAACAGGGTTGGTAACAGAAAGACATTTCAGTTACTGCTGAGCAGAGCTTAAACAGAGTCAAGGCCTTTTCTGCTTCTTGCAGCACCTTGCCAGCAAGTATACTTAGGGTGCATGAGGAGCTGGGAAGGACACAGCCAGCACAGCTGACCCCAAGGGACATTCCAGACTACCATTTTTAGCATGATAGAGAAGGAGGGGAGGACATTCAGAATGATGGTGCTTGTCTTTCCAAGTAATCACTGTGTGTGACAGAGCCCAGCTTTCCTGGGGATGGCTGAACAGCTGTTCGCCCATGGGAAGCGGTGAATGAATTTCTTTGTTTTGCTTTGCTCATGTACATGGCGTTTGCTTTACCTATTAAACTATCTTTATTTCAAACCACGAACTCTCACACTTTTAGCCTCCCATCCATCCTGGTGGGGAGTGAGTGTGTGAGTGAGTGAGTGAGTGAGTGAGTGAGTGAGTGAGTGAGTGAGTGGGTAGGTGGTGTTCAGTTGTCAGTTGGGGCTTAAACCATGCCGGTCCTTTGTGATGCCCAATGTAGGGCTCAAAGGATTTGAGATAACAACAGATTTCAGTGGAATGTGCTAGACTGAAGTTACAGTTGTTCTTGCTGTTTAGCTATTAATCAACAGGCTCTTGTGCTTGCCATGGGGCTTACTTGCCTGACTGTATATTAGAGCCTAGCGCTCGTTTGTGGAATGGTAATGGGCCATGGTGTAATCAGAAGGGATTGCAGCCCAAGAATAAGTCCATACTGGAGAAGTTGCACCTCAAAGCATCTGTGGCTGTACATGGGATCATGCTGGAGAACCTCAAAGTGTGTGGCCATGGATAAGACCACGACAGAGTAGGTACTCCCCTCCAGGGAAAAGGCCATGTTGGAGGAGGCATATCTGAAGACATTGTGGTCTATGAAGGAGGCTCTGCTGGAAAACATGCACCTCAAATAGACTGTGGCTGTGAATAAGTCCATGCCACAGCAAGTATATCGCTGGAGAGACTGTAGCTCCACTTGGAGCAGGTACATCCCAGGGACTGCAGTGTGTGGGTAAGTCCAAGACAAGAGTGGGGACAAGGGGAAGAGTTCACTGCAATGCTAAAGAAGATGGTCTGGTGCAAAGGGACCAGGGGTGGAGATAGTCATGAAAATACCTTTAAATTGTTGTAAGCCAGAAGGGTGAGGATTTGAGTTGCATGGTATGGGAATTACAATAGCAGGAACCCCTTTTTGTTAGCCAGGCTGAAAGAAGGGGGGAGTTCATTGCAATATTAAACCCTATAACCTGGCCCAAAGGAACCACAAGTGGGGGCTGCAATGGAAATACCTTTGAATTCTTGCAGCCTATGATTTCAGTTGCATGCTATAGAAATTACTACAGCAGGAATCATCCAATCCAGTGCAGGGCAAGCCTTGCAAGAAGCAGTGGAAGTGCAGCAGTGACCCGGTCTCAGCTTATTTTGGTGCCTAGTAACCATGCAACACACCACCTCTCCTGTCCTGCGTGACCACCATAACAGATGGAGCCCAAAGTCATGGGCTAAATGAACTCAGTGGACATTTTGTGGACACTTGTGGATATTTTATGGACATTTTACAGATGTTTTAAAGGAGTGGTCCACAGACTATGGGAATGATATTTGTGTATAATATCAAATGATGGGAAGGCAGTGGTCTGGTTAATAAGAATATATTTGACAGTGTGGGACCTGTGCATGATGTAAATGGTATGGATCAAGGAGTAGAGAATGTGCTGGTTTGGCTGGGGTGGTTAATTTTTTCCGTAGTAGCCAGCATGGGGCTAGGTTCTGGATTTGTGCTGAGAACAGCGTTGATAATTCAGGGATGTTTTCACTACTGCTAAGCAGGGTTTACACAGGGCCAGGGCCTTTTCTGCCTCTCACTCCAGCCCACCAGCAAGTGGGCAGGGGGTGCACAAGGAGCTAGGAGGGGAAAGAGCCACGACAGCTGATACCAGGACAACTGACTAAAGGAATATTCCAGACCATATGGCATCATGAACAGAATAGAATAGAATAGAATAGAATAGAATAGAATAGAATAGAATAGAATAGAATAGAATCTGGAAGAAGAAGAAGGAAGTGCAGGACATTACAGTGATGGCATTTGTCTCCTCAAGTCACCATTACGTATGATGGAGCCGAGCCTTCCTGGAGATGGCTGAACACCTGCCTGACTATGGAGAGTAGTGAATGAATTCTTTATGTTGCTTTGCTTATGTGCAAGGCTTTTGCTTTACCTATTCGACTATCTTTATCCTTTTTTAACCTTCCAATTCTCTCCCCCATCCCACTGTGGGGGACTGAGTGAGCAGCTGTGTAGTGCTTAGCTGCTGGCTGGCAGTAAACCACGACATTTTTGTACAAAGCAAGCATCCCTGTTTTGATTGGGAAACCACCACTGGATTTACTATAATTACAGCAACTTCATCTTAATTAAGAAAGAAATTTTTTACTGTAAGGACAATTAATCACTAGAACAGCCTTCTCAGAGATGTAGTAGAGCCTCCATCGCTACAGGTTTACAAGATGTGACTGCAGAGGATGCTAAATAATCTCATCCAGGCTCCCTTTCCATCAAAAGACTGGACCTGATGACCTTCTGAAGTCCTTCCAACCTGGGCTACACTATGATTCTAACTATGGCAGAACAATATCAGGGATTTTTTGCTGTGACTCTCAGCTGTGATTTTAACATAATCTGCTTAAAGAAACATAATTTTGAAAATATATCTTTGGTAAAACTATGATATGAGAAGAAACTCAATGCAATTTCAGAAACTCAATAGCTATTACACTCTGAAATGCTGTAAGACATTGTTTTGGCCGCTGTTATTGTATAGATAAGGAAATGGAAAAATGCAACTCACTGATGTTTTTGCTCTTCCTTAGCTGATGCTCTAATGGTGGTTTTAACATTCTATTGGCATCAATGTAATTCTGAAATTTTTTTCTTTTTATTTCTTCAAACCATTCTCCAGTCACTCCCCGCAGCCCTTTTTCAGACTTCTTTCTCTTCAGAAGTTTGCTAGAAAGGAAAAAAAATATTTTAAGCCATTTTAGATATTACAGGCACATCATTAGTAGCTCTTCCTGTTGTTGATTTTAGTATTTACAAGTTTCAGTAACAGTAAAATTCTCGTTTAACAAATGAAATTATGTGACCAGTTTAAATGGATGACACATATGCTTGAAGTATTCTCTGCTTCAAAGAAGTGCATCCTTTTTCCTTGTAAAAATAAGGCAGTAATTCATAAGCATTCTAGAACAAATTGAAAGTTACATGAAGTTCAGCCAATAATCAAATTAGAATAAGTAACACTCTAATAAAGTAGTTTCTCAAATATTTATTCACTCATTTAAATAGAAGCAATAACAAGATTATTTTTTTTCCAAAGGATCACCAACACCCCGACAGTGAGGTGTCCACTACACATTTTCTGTGCAAAGGAGAATAATAAATTATGAATTCAGCTAATAGACATTCATGCAACATGTTCAACGAGTTTATCACATTCTCCTCTTTACCTGCTGCATAGTGATTCTGCTTGTGTTTAGTATGTATGGAGGGAACTGATAATGAATATGGATGTTCTGCCACACTGAGGTGAAGCCTGAACAAGCTACACACATGTGCTGGCAACTGAAGGAGTTATTTAGTAGTAAGTTCAGGTTTTAGACCAAGAGGTCAGAGGAATGAATTGTTTAGCTGGACATAAAAGAACAAGGTACAGTTGCAAAGGAGTGGAAATAGTGCAATAGACATGCAAAGTTACTTGTTTTCAAATTACATTACACAAGTGAAGATGCAAATGCAGCAAATCCACAGCCAACTGATTCTGATGAGAACAAAACAAGACTTCGTGCACAGGCTGGAGATAACAACAATGTCTGAACCAGACTTTCATGTAAATCTGCCTCCTTAATCAGTGGTAAAACCCATATCTAGGAATATAAATATTCTCAGCAAACTTATTTCAGTTATCAGTTTTAATAAAACCTCGTCTGAGACAATACTACATCACAAAATACACTTAAAATTAAATATCTAGTCTGGAAACGGACATGTTTTCATCTGGCATTTATGCAGAGTACATTGTCCATACTAGCCCCTACTGTTGTTCATCTAGTGGCATTTGATGCACAGGAAGGCTGGAGGGAGACGTTTTTGGAAAATGAGTATTTCCTTTGAAGAAGATTACACAGCCACATGCACAAGTACTAGCCACTCCAAGTAAACTTATTACAAAGGCAAAAATGTTAATCATCACAGATATTACTGCACCATGGGAGTGACTAAACACCGCAAATGCATTCTGCAGCCTGGAACGCAGCCTAGCAATGATGCCAAACAGGAGGGGATGAACAATGTGCTCTCAAGAGCCAACTTTATGACCTCACTCCTGCAGCCTCACCAAAGGGGATCCAAGATACCGGGAGCAGTAAAAGCACACAGAGCCAGGCATGAGGTACTTGGGGAGTGGCTGCAGCCTCAGCGACCTGTCGGAAAACAAGGCCGCGGCAGTTCTGCTGAAGCCCCCAAAGTGGAGACCGTGCGTTACAATTCATCCCCCGCGGACGAATCGCTTTTTCCTCGGGAAGGAGACGCGAAGGGATCGCCGCTCCCGGGGGAGGCCGGCGGGGCCCTGGCGCCCTCCAGCGGCGGCATCCAGGACCACAGCCTGCCCTCGGGACCCCGCTCTCGCGGCCGGGGAGCGCACGGCGTGGATACATAACCACCTGTTTGCTTTACCTTTACGCACTCCTGAGACGAGGGAAAGTACAAACCCCCCACGCTAACTCTAACATCAACCATATCAGGCATTGCATGAACATGCCTCGCACTGAGAAAGGCACTAAAAGTCTTGAACAAACACTGACTTTAAACACGGTAAAGTCTTTACGAGCACATGCTTGGCAGTATCTGTAGTCATTCCCTGTGAAAGCGCTGCTTTTGAATTGTGCTGTCATCCCCAACCCATCAAATAAATCCCTTAAACTGCTTGTGCATATTCATGTACACATGCAGGCCCGTATATTGAACCCGATATACATAGTTATTTGAGCAACGAATTATATTAATATGGTACACAATATTGCATGACTATTAAGTATTTCTTCTCCATGATGACTCCCAGCCAAACCACATCATTTCCCTATATACCTGCTCTGTCAGGTTTATGTGCCCCCTCATGATAATAATGAACAACAGTTGTGAGCCAGAAGGAAAGCCTGTCTCAAGAAACAATTACAGCAGGAGATGGTATCTGCAGTCAGTATTGCAATGAACTTGCCTCTGAGGCAGCGCTATTGTTACTCGAATTACCAATTATATATTGAGACACTGCTCTGTAGGAGTGTCAAAACACCTAGCGCCCTCTAAACCAAATGTACTCATCCTGCTTCCCTGTCTGCTTCATCTATCCTTTCTCTGCATTTGTCTACAGCCACGTTTGGACACTTGAAGCCACTTCCCCTTAAAAGAACACCATTGTGACTGGGAAAAGTACCTGTAAGCTGTTGTGGCATTAAAGGCAAGTCCACTGCCAGGATAAGTTACAGAAGACTGCTCCACAAACCAGAGCAGGCAGCAATCCTAAATGACCTTACAGGCTGCACCCAGTTACCTTTTCCCATCTATTATCCTACACAGCATCTAAACTAATGAATCACTCAGGAGCAATTTCTTTGCACTGTTTTTAAAAACATCTCTTCCTTATTGTTACAAGGATGTCCCAGTACTCCAGGGAAAAGTTAACCTAAATGTTTCTATGCATGAGACTTTCATGTGGGTTATCATAAATATTGTCAATAGACGTGTAGCCTCTCCTGCCACTTCCTGTTAGGATAATAAGGAGCTTTAACTGCTGCTGTAAGAGGAAAGGTATTTTCTTTGCCATCTTCATCCTGAATATAAAGCAAAAGGCAGATGTGCAAGGAAATAGAAACTGGGTTGCCAAATAGGACATCTGGGGACACCTCTGCTGTTTGCAGGGGACAGAGGACTCAATACCACTTTCACCAGAGCAGAAATTAAAATGCCTATTGATTTCAGCAGAACAAGTTTTGGCCGTAAAGGACTCTTTCCACACACCTCACAAAGGAACAGATACACAGCAAGCACAGAGCATGAGTAAGGATAAGCAGATCCAATTTCCTCATTGGATCAAAGCTCTCAGTGTCTGAGAAGACAAGGCTGAAAGGATTGCAGAAAAAACAGTGCTGAAAGCATTAGATAAAAAATACAGCAGGGCAGATAACTTGCAAAAACAGTTAGCTAAAACAAGTTTTTCTCTTTATTCTTTTTATGTTCCTTACTTTGTCAGCAAGGAAAGAGATGTTAAAAACAGTGTCAATAGAATCTTTTCTTTCCTGATTTTTTTACTTCAGCTTCTCACTGTTCTATACATTACGCTGTATTGGTGAACTGTGCAACTCCATCACTTCTGTGACTGTTTAATTTTCTAGAAAACTCTGGCTGTTGTCACAACCATGGGTAGCACTAAAATGCATATGCAAGAATATTTTCTTACTTACAGTTCGTTTTAATTTTATGAGAGTAATTTAAAGATATACTTTCAAGTTGTCACATGTGATAAACAAAGGAGAAAAGAAGTATTAGTGGCAATGGCAAAGACTACCATGGCTGAAGTAATTTGTAAAAAAATATTATCTGTCATTTCCTAGAAACATACAATAGCAATAACAAAAACATATTGGTTACCAAGGTGCCAGAGAAGATCTTGTGGCAGGTTAATCCTACCAGGAAGAAAAATAATGATATACAGAGTCAACATATCTTTCCTAGCACATCAGACACACAACAGGGTTTTCTAAGGCAGTCTTTATTCCAGTAGCTGGTATATTTTTACTCATATTAATTGTTTATTATCCTTTCATGCTGTGTCTGTGTGGCTAATGAAAATGAACCAAGTCAGCCTCATTATTTCATGTAAAACATTATGCACAAGTTGGTGAATCACAGAGGAAAAACAGCTCTCATGATTTGGTTATACATTCTACAAGACAATGCAAAACCATCTAACTGAAAATGCACTTATTTTTTTCCTTTGATACTTGCAAAACTAAACATTTCTGCAGTAAATCTCTGGAAAAAAAAGTCTCTATCTTATTGAACAAAATGTGTTGGCAATAATGCTCAAATCTATCCTGCTAGTTTGTTGCTGATCAACCACTCAGATTTCATTTTTTCTTCACCTGAAATACTAATTATCTATTTAAGTCTTATCCTTTTCATCCTTCTGTCATTTTTGTTATTATGTACTCATTTTAGAATGCCCATAAACCCACTAAGTTGCCTTCAGATATATTTACCTGAGTATGTGACCAACAAAACTAAAGGTATGTATGGGCAAAGAGGATGGGCCACAACAATGAAGAACAAAGTTGGTTGTTGGTTGAGTGTTTGTTACTGACCATGACCCAAACTCCAATAAACGTAATGGAAGGACTTTCACTATCCTGAACAGGCACAGGTCAGGCTGTGGGAGGAAGAGTCACCTACTGGTGATACCCCTGGGTGGAAAGGAGTAGTTGAAGTGCCAAGAAAGATACACCTGAAGGACAGCCCAGCACTGAACTGTATGGGATGTATTTTCAGTCTCACTTTGATGGTTGCATCAAGTTGCCAGCTCACAATTATCCCCAAACATTTAGATTATGAAAATGTGCAAAACCAGGAGATGGAAATTGGAAGTAAGGGAAAATGGAATTAATCTTCTCTAGTTCTTCCTCCCAGACTGTGTATTTAATAGCCAGAATTACTTAAAAAACAAAGATACCACTTCTGCACATGATATCCTTTCAAGTAGCAAGTAGGGCTACATAAAAAGATAGCTGCAAACAGTAAATACAATGTTGTCCTCAGAACACTTTTCTGATGGTAATGGATTCACACATTAAATCCTGCTCTGTGTGTTAGGGATACAATCAGGGTATATATGAGTTAAAGGCAGGTTACCTTTACTGCCATTACTGAAGTTCCCCCTTATCTGCTCATAGGGGAAACCCTTCCATTTCCACCTCGCTTCTTTTAAATTAAAATTAAAAAAACCCCCACAAATCTTACATTATTACACTTCTTTATTGAGCAAATTTATTCTTTTAAATTAAAGCTGCTTTGAGATAGCCTAATACAGTGGCAATGTGTACATGGATTACACACAATCCACACAAACAGAGAGACTATCAGCTGACATAAAACAT
Organism: Serilophus lunatus; assembly: GCA_013399895.1. Taxonomy (NCBI): domain Eukaryota; kingdom Metazoa; phylum Chordata; class Aves; order Passeriformes; family Eurylaimidae; genus Serilophus; species Serilophus lunatus. Next base: position 834,648 of record VXBA01000205.1, read on the forward strand.
TCTCATCAGACTCTCACTGTGTGTTGAATACTTCCTTCTACTCTGTAAGTCACAATGTCTTTTGTGTCTACAATTAAAGTTTAACTTAAGCAAACTCTGTACAGTGGCCAAAATTTACCTCTTTTTTTTTCCCAAAGCATTAACTTCTCATATTAAACTATATGAGAAGAGTATATCACAGATTACTCACACTAGCTGCTGTTTTCCTTCACTAAATTTAACACTCCTTTTCCCTTGAAGCTTTTGTCTGCTTCCCTGAGCAAGAGTACAGAATGATATCTTTCTTTTGAAACAGAAAACTAGGAAATGTTGTAAGGGTAAGGACAAAGTTAATTCTTATGATGACCACATAACTCCTCTCTGCTCTGGCAGCTCAGGAATCAGAAGTTCTCAGAGTTCTGAAATCAGAAGCTCAGTGACTGTCTTCATAAAGTTAAGTTTTCAAAGCACATTGATGTGATGTGCTATCTCAGGAGCTGAGGGTGATTACTCACCCATCTCAAGCTGTAACAATGCCTCAAAATATTACTTTTAACATGAAGCTGTTTCTTTAGCAGCTCCCCTGGGTTTACAGTGAAAACATTATTTCAGCCCTTCAAAACAAGTAGAAAAGGCTCTAAGTACCTATCCTTTAGAGTTTATACATACTTAGAACATGAATGCCTTTGGGCATCTGGTCGATAAAGAGTAAATGAGGTGGAATACTCAGCGTATTCTGCGATTCTGTGACTACTGCTAGTAATGTCACAACTGTTGATGACTCTCCAGCTTGGCCATTTCCTCTACAGTGTGTGTGAAACACAGGAAAGCTTCACTCCGAGAATGTTTTACAGATGAGTTACAATCTCTATGTAGAGGCTGCAACTGACTGTGACAAAAAGGGTGTTACTTTATTATACTGTCAATACTTGCAAGCTACCTACCAATATTAGAGGGTAATAACAAAACAAATCCATGATGCAATGGAGAGAAAGGCTACCTATCATTTTAAAGAACCTCATATAGCTTCTGAATGGTAGTAATTAGTACGTCTAATGAGACTACTTCATTAATAGGTGTTTCCATTAGCATTAGTACATGCTAATAGGGGCAATGGAAATAATTCTCCATGTAAAGATTCTGATTTGTTTGCAAGAATAGATGTAGTCTCAACCATTGCATGACAGGAATGTTTTGAGCTCCTGAATTTCTGTCATGGAAATCTTATGTGGAAATGCAGACGTATACCATGTGTGCCACATGATGGGTTGAGGATCAGGTCTCTCAGTAAATCTGAGGCTAATGATTAACAGCAGACGTATTTACTGTTCCAGGGTAGAGCTGGTAGGTGATTATGAGACCTTCCGTAAATATTGATAGCATGCAAAGGGCCAGTCATCTCTGCAAGTATTTACAGTTCAGCCATGTATTAGAAATTTAACTGCCTTACAAAGACATACAATGCAGATACTATTGCTCATGTTATTGTAAGATTTTCTTTATGCAAAACCTTTCCTAGGAACCAACATAAGAGGAGAAACAAGAAACAAGACACAGGCCAGGTGAGAACTCTGAATGAGGAGAATTGGTTTCAAATTAGGACCAAAGTCTCACCTCTACAAGCAGGTTTGTGTACGATGGCCCTTAGGTCTGGACAGAGCCCTAAAATTGCAATGCTCCAAACAGCTTAGAGGTTTGTTTGTACAGAGCTCAGCTTGAAGCTCAGGGCTCTCAAAATACACCTTTACAATCTCAGATAATTGTGCAGAGTTTCACACTAAGCTGAGTTTACAGGTCTAGACAACAGAAGTAAGCCAGGTCAGAGAGTACCTGTTTATGTGTTACTGTAGCACTACAAAAGCTTCATTTACATTGCTTTGAATCAAGAAAAGAGGTCATAAGAATTACTGCAAGCTATAAAGTTGACACAGTAGGTGTTTTTCAGCTGGAAATGCAATGCTTATATGCATATATATAATACACAGTGACACAGATCCTCTGCTATAGTAGCTTAGAATCTTGTAATTTATCACAACTCTTCCACTGGAAATAGAACTATTATAGTGTAATAATACTTTAAAATATAATATTTATATGTATATAATTTTATATATACATATAAATATATATTTAACAACACACAAGTCTACAATGCAGGAAGAAACAGACTGCAGAGCACCCCAGCCACACTGCTGCAGCTTTTCCTGACTGCAGCTTTCTGCACTCAGATCCCTACATCTGAAAATCCAAAGACACAGCAAGCAGAATTACTATAGTTTCTTGATTATGCCAACCACAAAGTAAACTGCATGTAATTTATGTGCAATAAAGTGTAAAAAGACTGCACATTTCATCAATTGCTCTTAGCTTTTGTTATGTGGTTGTGATGTGTTTGGTCACAGTGAATATGACACCAGTACTCGGAACTATTTATTTCTGAGGTAAGACTGAGGAAAAGAATATACTATCTGATAGAAGTTTAAAATTCAGGCATTTAAATACTTCATTACATTTAGCAGTTTCAATACAGTAATTTAGCTGCAAAAAAGGATTAGAAATACCTTTCATGTGAACATTTAGATCCTCAGAAAAAAGTCCTCTTTTCCCCTACCTACTATAATGAATTTCTTGCATGAAATATGTAAGTAGTGAAATTTTTCAGACTGTAAGCTCTGAGGAATTAAGTAATTTTTCAACTTAAAAAAAGTACAGAAAAGAACAAACTGAAGTTAGTCCTTAGTTTATACAGTCCTGTGTTAAAGTTGTGGAACAGAGATGAAAACGGGGTCTCTATGCTCAAACTTTATGACTCCATTGGGCCAGACTCCACTTGTCTTGAAAACTAGATTCAGAGAGCAGAAAGATTTCAAAGGGTGATTAAATTCAGCATACCTAAACTACTGACAAAACCTAAATTTTAAAGAAGAAAAGGAGACAGACACACAAGTATCTGATAGAAACTATTGAACATCAGCTGAAGTCTTGGCATACAACCCAACTAGCTCTGCTGTCAGCCATTAGCCAGGCCTCACTGAGAGCCACTGCCTACAGGAGGTGCAAGTGCTGCATGACAGATGGACATGAGAGTTGGATGTACCTTGGGGATGAAAACTAGCAAAACCCCAGCACCTTGGGCTTCACTACTGAAAGCATATGCTGGTCTTTGGAAGGACTACATGGCACACGTAACCTGAACACACCACTGGATGTGCCAGTACAGGTGGGGAGGTATCCAGCCACTCTGAACATGAACCAGACATGCTTCTGTGCCACACTTTTTTGACCTGCTGGCATAACCAATTTATTTTTTCTGAAATACGCACAAAGACTTGAAATTGTTGGAACACAGACAGCATGTAGAAGCTCTCAGCACAAGAAAATACTTCTGGGGTCCTTCCAAGGCAGGAAAAGATTCACTGCAGACTAATACTCCTTTCTTTACACCAGTGACAAATACTGCATCTTACACTTCAGTGGTATTACCTTTCAGAGGCCCAGTGACTACTGCATATGCCACTAGCATTGCAAACAACTTTTAATAGACATACAAAAGAAAGATGAGCCAAAGTGACAGTGATCATATTTTGCTGATATTTTCAGTATTTCAGAGAGCTTGCTTAGTACAGAAAGCTGTCTTCTTCCACCTAATGGCTATTTCCAATAGCCACTAATGTCAATTATTAATTTAACTTCCGGATGTGAATTGTGGAAGAGAGAGAGAGTATTGAGAACACAGAGATATTACTATTGGAAAGGTCGAACGTGGGAAATGCGGACTTCTTACAATGTGCACGAGCCCTTACCTGGGTCACAACTCCATGGAAAACCTAACAAAACTGGGCTGTTCTGCATTAGTTATTCCAGAATGACTCCCCTATATTGACTGTCTACTCAGTAGTTAATGCTTGCTTGCACTGTTGTGTCTGATGTATTTATTCTTGAAGCCTGGTCAATTTATTCACACAAAGTCCAATTAATTCTACTTTTACCATTAAGCTTGGACTTGGAAAATGCCTACCCACAGGCTTAACTGTAAGCCTTGGCAGCCCTAGTGACATCCAAAAGTGGGCTTGGTAATAATAACAATAATAATTTTTGTGATTTTCATTTTTACACTAATTCATCACTTGAAAACGCAAACATTAGGCTCAATAGACTGAAAACTGTTGTAACCGATTTTGAGAGCTTAAGGTTTTGAGGCCTGTTTCAGAATTTTGAGACTTGGCCTGAAAGGTTTCTGTCTTTCACAGCAGCCTGAACAAGCAAAGCCAGAAATAAACAAAGAACATCTGCTGAGCGAAAAACACTTCGGAATGTGGCTATACCAAAACAATGGCAAAACTTTCTCAAAATATATCTGTGATTCTCACAGCGGCTTGAAGCCTTTCACGGTAGCTTAGAACTTTCACATAACAACACCAACTTTCCCTTATCAACAGGTAGTCTGCAAAAATACGTTTTGCAGAGCTTTTCTCATGCTTTTCCTCAAAAAAAATTCTAGCTGGTGTCAAAATAAAAGTGAAAGTTCCCAAAACAAAAGAAGATGATCTAATGCTTAGTTTGATCCAATGAGATTGTTAAAAACAGGTATGCCGACCAATAAGGATGTAAAGCACTGGTTTCTAAAAGATATAAAAATCCTGGTTTTCTCTCATTAAAATGTCTTCCTGCATCAATCTACAGAATCCGTGTCGTTACTACCTCCACCAGGAAGGACGACAGAAAACCATGGCACAAGGCCTCTGTTAGAATGAACATGGATCAAAGTGTCCTGTGTCCTCTCTGCTCTTGTGGGTTTCACTGCCAAGGCCCTGGAGCTCTTGGAAAGAGAGCAGAGCTGGTGGCCTTGGAGAAAAGTATCACAAAGACAGCCACAGGCCTCAGCAAGGGTGAGCCTCCTTCCCTTGGGAACTGTTTTTAAATGGAGTCTATCCCGCCGGCCCGCGCCCCAGTTACATCTCCAGCTGCATCCCCAGCTCTGTCTGTGTATGGCCAGTGCCTTGATCCCTGAGCATTCCAACCTGGCCTCAGCCCAGCTGTCCCACCCCTGGACATCACAGCCATCACAGGGTCCCGACTGACCCTGGTCACTTGGTCACTGTCACCAGACTTGACCCTGATGTGATCTCCCAGCTTGACCTTGTCTCTGCGCCATCACCGTGGCCCTGCCCTGTCACCACTGGGCTGTGCTGGACTTGGGTGCCCTCACCAGGCCTGACCCTGGCTCTGGCTCTGCCCTCCAGCCTGGCCTTGGCCCTGTCACACCGCCAGTGTCCGGCTGCGGGAGTTGGAGTGGGATGGGTTCTGGTGGAGAGTCTTTGCCCTGACAGCCCTGTGGGCAGCTATCAAATGGAGCCCCCATGGCCCCGGTAATCTGAAAAAAGAAATACATTCAGAGCAGTACAGACAAGCTCTTCAAAATGTAACACAACTCAAAAGGTGCTTCTCGGTCTCTTGCTGGTACACCCACCATAGGAAAGCTCCTGCTCTCAAACATAAAGAAGTGCAAAGCTTTGAAGGAAAGGATTGACACTGAAATTAGTTCACTATGAAGGACAAGACCAATGAGCTGGCAGCAGTGCTGGTCCAGACCCTGCTCCAGACTAGTTAGCTCAGATGGACAGGGCTAAAAACTGACAGATAAAATGGCATGCACTGTGCCCATCTGCTCCAGATATTTGTCATTTCTATCTGCTTTTCCTTATCCCCTGTGAAGCCCTAGTTCCTCCAGGCCTCATCACAGGATAAGACTATTTAAAAAATACAATCAGGAAAAAAATGGATATGCAATTTAACTAATTGCATTTGATTACAGCACCCCCACTCAAGCAAGGGAAGTTCCAAAATGGGATTATTTATCACAGTAATTGTTTACCAAACCCAATACAGGTTTTTAAATCAGTCTTCCTTGCCATTTTTGCTTCTATTTGCACTTCTTTAGCATATTAGTGCTTCAGGGCTGCAAGGACCTGTTTTCGTAAGTGTTGACAAACCACTAAACAAGCCAGTGGCACAGTATCAGTGGTAATAATAGTATCTCCTCCGCAAACAAGACACTTGCACTCTGAAACATTCCCGGGTGGAGTATCTCTTATGAAAGAATTTCTTTATTAATGCTTTGTTCAGGGAGGAAGCTCCACCAGAACAACAATATTCCCAAGTAACGCTGTCCTGGTATCCTGCGTGCTCTCCTCACCCATGCCATTCATGTATTTTGGAGATGAATCTAAAAATTCTTTGTAATTATAAGGAATTGGGTCCCACATCTAGATCTCTAACCCCCAATAAATTACTCTTAGTCTCCCAGAGAGTAAAGAGGACTACTTCTGTGAATATGCTAAAATAAAGGCTGCAATGGCAGATCCCTCAAACTGTAAGCAAGACAATCTAATTGAAGCACTAAGTATGAGCATGTTCAAATACATACGAAGCTGAGTATATGTGCACTTCTGCAATAAATGCCTTCTCAAGGTTATGAGTATGAAAAAGGTTAAGGTGAAAAAACCCTTTTCTCATGCAATGTTTTATTCCCACCTTCTATTGCCAGACCCATGAGAACAAATTTCGGCCAAGAGAATACAGTAAGGAATTACTTACAGCAAATGAACTCAGCAAATTATCTGCCACGAGGCAGTAAGAACAGTTTCCTCCTGTAACAAAACCCAAATCATTTATTGTAGACACTGTTTAGAACAGGCTAAGGATGGGATTCATCTGTTCCACAAGAATCATATGTTAATGGGTCAGCAAGACTGGAGGACTGAATGGTGCTGAGTGTACCTCCCAATTAAATTTTATATGCTTTTCATCTTTAAATTTGAAGATAAATTAAAACAAACCTCTGTTTAGCTGCCATCTATTCTCATTGTCATCTGTAAAATAAATCTACTAAATAAAAAAGCCCAAAAGCATAAATCAATACAAATGGAATGAGCTCTATTCCGTTTTCTTCTTTTTTTCAGTTCCTATTCACAGACAGTGCTGGTGCCCAAGCTATGTTCTAGAGCTGGTAGTTAATATTTTGCCATTCTTCCTACTGAAAAAGAGAAAAAAAATCTTACACAATAGAGGCATAGTTAGTTCTTGAAACATGATCTAGAATGGTAAACTGCTATTCAGGCAGGCAGATTCATTTCCCTGTTGAGTGGCTCAGTCAGTTATTTTCAATGTCTTGTTTGAAAGTGAAGATAAGAGTATTTCTCTTTTTCTCAAGAATTAATAAAACTAGCACAAGGCTATTTTACGTAGTTATAATGGGAGTATCATAAAAACCAGACAAATCTCCTAAATAAAAGTGAATTATTAAAGAGAACAGAGGTCCTGTGCCCTTTTAAATACATTTTCTATTTATGCATAGCTCTTCTGCTATATAACCTAATTGTTCATTTTTTGGACAACCTACAACTGTACCAGCAATTCCCACTGTTCCCATGCCACATCCCCCTACCTCCTGCCTCTTTTAAGTAGCTGGCTCCATGTCTCCTGGCTCCTCTCATCTCAGCTTCTTTCTCTGTGTCCTGGTGCTGTTCCAGCAGTAGAGGTGCATCTCAATATCCTGGCCTCAGATGCTCTGAGGCATCGGAGCCCCAGAGCTGTCTGGAAAGGCACCTGCTCGGGCACTGTCCACCTCTCCACACTCTGCAGAGGGAGGAGCTGCCTTGGAGATGAAAAGCAACAGCTCCACCTTTGTAACCCGTAGCTTCATGCCCTAATGCTACTGAGCCTTCCTACAGGGATTGCCAGTACCTTCGCTACCTGCCAGGCTCTGAAGTGTTGTCCTGAAGAGATGGGAAGCAGCCAGCCTCCCTTCACCCAATCCACTGGCTTCTTGGATAAAAGACAGAAAAGACAAGCACCTACAGGTTTGTTTAAGCCTTTGGGACATGGGGCTCTCCTTGCAAATATTAGCTGTCAATTCTTTTTTAATTTCTGTCCCCAGCAGCTGCAGAACGAAGCTTAAGAGGATGAGCTAGGTACACTATGAAGTCCTGAAACCGTAAGTCAAATAACATCTGGATTTTGGTTTTTATGTTGTGATTTTCAGGCCTATTTAATTACATATGAAAAGCCAACCTGTGGTATTAATAACTGTGCCCACAGCAAGCATTCATTTTGTTCTTACGGAAACTGAATTGTTAAGGAGCCATTGAAACATGACACTGCACTCTGAACGTGCTATATTCCTTCCTATCTTCTCCTGGGCACCTAACAGTGATTGAAATATTTGTGAGAAGAACCTTCCTTCTATAGGCATCTGCAAAATCATCAATTTCATTAACCAGGCTTACTAAAATAGCATTTCATGACTTGAATAGGACTTCTGCCTTAAAATTGCAATTACTATTATGGAACAATGCATGTATATTGATATACAGACTCTAAATGCCATCTCTCTCCCACACTAATGCTAATGATAAATGAGGTTTTCTGCAAATTGGTATTATGAACGAGATGGATTGGATGAACAAAGAATACCAAAGCTGAATGTTACTCAAGTCCAAAACTAATAAGTATTTTTTTATTTAAAATACTGAATATGTGATTAATAAGTTTCTGAGTTACTTTCAGTATATATAGCAATGAACAGCCATGTGAGCTATACCAAAGCTGCCTGTTGCTGCTTCTCTGAACCTGTGTTGAGGAAGAAAGAGTCAGGTACGGCTTGCTACTTGGCTGTTCAAAGGTACTGCTGAGAGGAGCCACAAGAGGGCAGTGGAAAGAGAAAACAGGCCAAAAAATGCCCTGTCAGTCCTGGGAACCTGCAGCCCAGGGCACATCAAGAGCTTGGCTCCCGGCCAGTGGCAGGAATAAAGAAAAGTTCAATAGGACACACTGTTCAAATCTGTTCAATTTCAAAAGTGAAAGCAATACCGAGGGATCTTCCAGGTCAGGCTTAGCAGTCTGAAGTCTGCCAAGAGACAAAAAAGGGCCGACGGTACCCAGAGAATGAGCTGGGGCATCAGGAGGAACAGGGACAGACAGCACTAAGTGGAGCCCAGAATTAGACAACTGACGACCTAACTCCCACATTTCCACTCCATACAAAGGCTACAGAGAGAAAGAGAGAAGAGACGGGTTGTATAAAGCAACTAGCCTTTCCCAGAAAATATCCCCAATACGTGTTTGATTTCACAAAGGCATGGGCTGTCTGGGTGAAGACAGATACAGTGGTTCTATCTACAGTGGTTCTAGTTTCCAGTGTAGGTAAGCAATAAGAAAATATATACATATGTCTGGAAACAATTACAAGCTTAATACATTTGAAGAGGAATTTGAGGAGGTTAGTATTTCATGCTACACTTGAACACACTTGTGATTATGAGAAAATCAACTCCCTTGAACTATGGTTATCATTTTTTTTGACACAAAAAAACACACAGAATTTTGGGATTCATCTTCTGACTTTATTTCATCTTTTAAAATTAACTGGTGTTAACATTTTTCTATATAACAAATGCAGCTTTTAAAAAGAGAAACGTTTGTTCTGAATTTTTTGATTGCAGTTATATCTGGGAATGGATTTCAATTTTTCATTGATCTTTTAAGAGACTGGCAGACAGCTATATGCTTGTTTGTATGACATCAAACAGCATGGACAAGATCAGCTTGGTCATTAGAGCCTGACTCGTACTCTGCCAGCAAATGCTTCATTCTCTCTGTCAACCCAGTCTAGATTGGTCTATATAGGAATTTATATTGTAAATAGAGATGGTCACTGAACAAACTTGACCATTGAGCCTACTGTTTGTAATTGACTTGCTCCCTGGCCCTGCCCAGCTCCAGCCAGCTCTTTCCAAAACCATGCTCGAGAGTAGTGTGAAGGACAACTCACTTCAGTAACTTTGTGCAAAAAAAGCAGTATTGAAGACACTGCTCCTTGCATTCCACAGCACCTCTTATATGCCTCATTTTATTGGCAGCGTAAAGCACACAGCTTCAAAATCCCACTTTGGAAATGTCCCAGGAGTGGGTTGCCACAGCGCTTAGGCATTACTTTAAAACTTTTAAATTGAAAAAAAAAGTTTACAAAGTTAATTATCAAAATAATAGTAATAAAAATGACACAGAGGCAGGCATATGGGACAAGGATGAACAAATGCAGTTTTGTTTAGAGCCTCTGAAGCTTACTGTGGTCACATATGAACTGCAGGATTTGGCCCTCCAGGGTGATCACTGTTATTACTTTGATTATAGTAGCACAGGGCAACACCACACAGTCTGGAACCTGTCTGCTCCTGATGGGAGTCCCCTGGCCTGAAGAGCTTACAGTCTAAATAAGACCAGGTAGACAAGTGGAGTGAGAAGGAAAGTACTCTTATTAGAGAGATTAAGAAACTAGCTGAAGGACACATACAAAGCCTTTGACAGATCCAGGATTTAACCTAGATTTACAGTATGGCATCTTGGTCATAAACACTTCATCTATCTTCTGCTCAACTTGTGAATGCCTCTTCAGACGAGATTTAAATAGACTACATCTCAGTAAAGCATGTTTATTTTGACAGCTTTTGCATAGAGAACACTTTCTATTGACAAAGTCCTAAGCACACAGATGGAGACACAAATTTGTGGGCAAGTGAAAGCCTTAAGCTCAAGCTATTGCTTCACAAGGCTCTCTACAGCATTGGAAGCCTCAATGCTAAAGCTCCAGCTTTAGCGTCACCCAGAGTTTTAAACCTACAGCTCTCCAGCTATGTAATTCCCCATTTCCAGAAAAAATATGCCTCTTTTTTCCGAGTGGTCATCATGGGACACATGGAACAGAAATTAAACAAAGAAAGAAAAGTAATACCAAATGATGGAAAAAAGAAATTGCCAAACTTAACTCAGTTCAGGTTCACATGCCACAGAAAAAAGCTAAGACAAGTTTTAGATATAAATTAGTGTTGACACAAAATGTTGAACCATGCCCATCATAAAATCCACTTAACTGAAATAAAAAATACACGATACAAAAATCAACTTGACGTAAACGTTACCCATTAACATTCCTTCTACATCTTACACGAAAGCATTACTTGTGACAAGTGCTCAGATTACTTGTGAATCTGAGAGGACACCGCCTTTCAGTTCACAACGTACCAAGTCTCACCTGAGGAAGAAATGATAACCTTTAATAATAAACGGCTCATTTCCCGGCATAATTTCTATTAATTCCTCGACCTTTGCTTACACTATCAACACAAATTGCTTTGATGATTGAACACGGGAGAGATACGAGCTAGAATCAAGGTCGAGGTCGTCTTTTATCTTCATACGGCAGAGAGAATTCAATTAAGTCACTTGCATAAGACTTCTGAACAGCCGTTCAGTCAAGTGAGCACCTGGCTTGGTTTCCAAAAGCTGCCAGGACCGGCTCCGGGATCTGCTCGAGAGCCGCAGACCCTCCACTTTTCCCCTGCCAGTTCCGGCACAACTTCCCCGTCACTGTGGTCTCCCGGGTACCGGTGTTTAGCAAGGTGAAGAACAGAAGCGGCCTCCTCCTCCTCCCCAGGGAAGGAGAGGTGCCACGGGAAGCCGCAGCCGTGACTCAGAGCCGTCTCTGTCACAACACGCGTTTCCCAAACGTCCCGATGCTTCAGAAGCCCGGGACGGGCGGCTGGGATGGCCCCGCGGCCGCCGGCGGGAGGCACTGGCACTGCCCGGTGCCACGGCAGGACCGCCGCTTTCCGCCGGGAGCCCAGCCCTCCCTGCCGCGCCTTGGCCGGCGCAGACCCTTCCCGGCGGTGCGCCCGTCCGCCGCCCCTTCACCCGCTCTTCCCATCGGGGCGAAGCTGCCGCGGGCGCCGCCGAGGCTGGAGCCGTGCGCCCTCCGCACACCCCGTTCCGTTCCCTCCACCTCCGCGCGGGAGACATGGGCACCGACGGGGCGGGGGAGAACCCCTGTACCTGACTCGGTCCTTGTCGGCCCGCCGTAGCTCCGCGTCCCTCTGTAGCACCTCGAAAATCGCCCTGGCTTCCTCCTCGTTCAGAAAACCGAGATCTGGCCCCTGGGGCGCTGCGGTCATGGCTTTGCTTATCGGCGGGCGGGCGGGCGGAGGCGGGCGGGCAGCGGTGACCCCCGCGGAGCGTGGAGCCCCACCAGCATGGCCGAGCCCCGGGAGGACAGCGCACGCCGCCACCGGCGGGACGCGCTCCCCTCCGCACGGCGGGAGCCGGAGCCGCGGCCGTTCGGTACCGCCCCGCACCGCCCCGGCACGGGCTGGGCAACACCCTGCGGAGCNATGGCTCGGCGCGGTGTTTGCCTTGGCGCTGCCAGGGGAGCACACGCCCGCCCTGGGTGCCCGCTGCGGGCCGGTGCGATTCCTGCCGGGCAGCCCCGCCACGCCTATTCCCGGCTCCCCGCGGCACCGGAGCGCGGCCCCGCCGCTCCGCCCGGGCGCCACTCGGCCCCCCGGCCGCCCCTCCGCTGTGCCCGCCGCGCCCTGCCGCTGCAGAAGGACATCCCCGTAGTCTTGCGGAGCGGGTACAAAGGAGCAAATTTTCCACGAGGGAAGAACGGGCCTGTGTTTCCTATTTACTCTTCTTTAAAGTTTTCCCGAAGAAATAATAGAGAATCCAAATTCTTGACCTAAATTCATTATAGTAATATCTAGGAAGTCGTTTCATTCTGATTCCATTCTGAGGGTTCTAATGCAACTCGGCTCCGTGCTGGCAGGAGCACCACAAACTGCCGTGTCTGCCCCAAAAATATGTGCTTATCTAATATGCTGCCCAAGTTGAATAGTTTGAGAATGTCCTTTGAAACTTTTCTGCCGAAGAAAGGCTTTATTCAGGACTGAACTGCAAAGGGAGAAAGAAAATTGTGATGAAAGAAAACACAATTTTTGTTACGGCAAAGCGAGTCAGTGGAGACTGGCAGGGCAGTGTGCAGTGGGAGTGAGGCTGAGATGTACGCAGCCCCCTTCCCACCCTGCAGCAGGCTGACGTGGGGCTGCGCAAGAATGGTTCTCCACTAGGAAGTGAGTGGTGCAAGTGAAAATAAGGACCTTAGAGCGCAGCGGGAATAACAGGTTGCAGGAGGCTCCTTGTTTTGGTGTAGCTTCTGGCATCATTAGCCTGGTCCAAGGAGGAACTCAGTTGATTCCTGGTGACCAAAAACAAAAACAAGGCTATGAGACAATTGATGCAACTGTAACGCAACCTGTGAAGAATTAGGATGTGAAGAGGAGGTGTCTCCCACAAAGACAGTAAATTTTTAATATTCTGCTACAGAGGTGCTTCTGAGTCAAGTCCAAGCATGTTGTTTCTAAAGGTGCAAGAGCCACAACTGTCCCTGGTTCCACTTAGAGAGCTTCTCTGTAAGGGTAAACGTCCTGTCCTCCCCACTCTGTTTTAGTGAGCTTAATAGAGTGACTGTTTCACCAGCAGAAGCTGGGTGTATGAAGTTCTCCCGAGTACTCTCTCGGGAGGCAGCGATTTAGACATCACTCTCCCTCTCTGACTGGTACACTCAGGACATGGTAAGCAGTTGCATCGTGCTGGATCTGCACCCAGAGCAGAGAGGCAACATGGTAACTTCTTTTTCTGTACATCCGTTGCAGTAACCTCATCAATGCCCTCACACTTGCCTTAGAAACGATGTTCCATCTTATTGATGAAGTTGTGATTTTTTTAATTTCTTGTGCAAACATCTAAGATGCCCCTGCTTGGTGCAGGGGACTGGACTAGATGACCTTTAAAAGTCCTTTCCAAGCCAGACCAATCTATGATTCCATGATAAAAAAATACATGCATACAGACAGAATACATAGGAAGGATGTGCATTTTCTTACGAGTTTTCAAAGGAAGTTCTTTAAAATACAGTATTACAGTTCTTAAAAATACAGGGTGTAATTCGCCCATAAATTCATTGAGCATCTATAATTGTGTTTATCCTGCATGTAGGTCAAGAAAGGAATTGTATTTCTAAGATTCTGTCATACTTTTCTTTCATTTCTAGCAATCTGATTAATTTATGCTTTTTCCCCCCACCATCAAAATGTCTGTTATAATATTTTTAGTGGAGTGGAAAACAGAGATGTATAATCAATGTATAGTAATAATAATAATAATGATGTAATCAGTATGTAGTCTTTCAAGTATTAAGAAAGAAATGAGTTTTTCATTCTGTGCAAAGCGACGGAATTATTCACAAGAGTGACAAATATGTACACTAGTGGCTTTAGAGAGATGCTGCCAGACATCATGGTGGTTATTATTTCAATGACTTTTATCCAGAATATTTAAAGATTTAGGTACAGCCATCTTGTATGGTAAGAAGACCTTCATTTTACACAGCATCTTTGGGATCTCATATCAACATTACAAAATGTGACTAGAAAGAGCTGTTATCTATGGAGTCTTCTACCAGACATATATTTTGTGAAAAAGAAGCATTTCATTACTTCACCTCACTTTACAGCTGATGTCTTTTCCATATATAGATCATGATGGCAAAAAAACACTGCTTGTGTTCCAGTATTTAGAGTCTCTAATGCCTTATGTGCTTTAATTTCTGTTGTATACACCTGAGATAAGATACATGCTTTAAATTTTTTGCACGGTTTTTAGCTAACAGCTGTTCTAGGAAGACACTGAAGTGTTTTCTTGAAAACAAGTAGCATTTCTTCTGTTTATGAACCTGAAACAGAGGACCAAAACAGCATATGAGAGGCCTGCAGACATGAGACGTCATTAGTAATGTTAATTGGCAATGCCACTAAAGAGGATGCTGACACACATACCTTAATTATAGGGAAAATTCTTCAAAAATTGCATTTCACAAATCCTGCTGTACTAAAGGGTGGTGCTAACTCCACTTACTCTCAGTGGAGGAATTCAAAGTGTAGGGCTCCAGGAAGCCAGAGGGGTTGTTTCTAAAAGTTGATCTGTAGCTAGTGAATTGATGGGAATGCACAGGAGGGTTGGTTAAATCTTGTAGCAAATGGCCTTGAGGCTCTTATCAGCCTTGAGGCTTGGAAGAACTGTAAGGTCTTGTCTGTTCCTGTTGAACTAATTACTGAGTAAATTGTCACACAGATGAGTGAAGGTTAGTTTAATTAACTCTCTGCGTTAAGTAAGAATGGCTTCATGACAAGGCAAAGAATAAATATGAAGCGTCTTTCATTTAAAATATATTAAATCTGCTTATTGTGTTGGAAGTAAGTATTTCTAACACTAATCTAGGTCAAAAATAGTTGGATCACTCAGCTCATAAGGAAAAAAGCAGTGCCTCTCTGTTTAACAAGCCTACCATTTATATTTCAGTTTATTCTAATAATAATTATTTATTTATGTGTATTAAGTTAACACCTGCACATCCATCTAAGTTTCAGGGGATATGGAGACTTGCAGTGTATGGTTCCCACTGCCACAGGTCAACATTTCTGCTGAGCAGTCAGTGAGTGTCCTCCCACTTCAAAAGGACTTTGGACTTTTGGCATTTTAGCTGTGAAGTAGTGCTCTTTGAGGATTGCCTGGACATCAACACCCAAATACTTCTTGCGTTTTTATAGCTCTTTGCATTCTATGCAGCCTTTTGTGAGCCAAGGAGGGAGCCAAGACCAGGCTGAGCAGGCTGTGAAGAGCAGCCCATCATTGTCCACCCTATAAATGCCACAGGCAGCAGATCTGCTTCCACAGGGACAGCCGGTATTCAAGGTACATTGTGTTCACAAGTCACATCTTGCAGCCTGCATGGCTGCAGACTGTTCCTTGTCACAATTTCCTCAAGCACTTCCTCTTCCCAAGTCTCTCATTCACCACCTTCTCTTTTCCTCCCCATCCCTTGAGCTGCTTGGGCTGTTCCCTTACCCCACTTTTAGACTCTGTCCTACCAACACAGCAGATTTCCTCACCTTATGAGTACTGCTTGCTCGACAATCACTCCAAGACAACCTTTTGTTTTGCTTTTTCTTTTTCTTTAAGAATGTCTGTCTTTCTTCCTCCTTTATTTTTAGGATTCAGTTAATCCCTAATTTAATTTTTAATACTCATTGGGACTGCACTTTCTCTGGACTGGAGATAAGAGAATATTGTGAGTCGGATCCCTCACAGAGCAAGACAGGTTGGAATTTTAGGGGACTGCTGTAGAGGGGTGTGGCCCGAAGAGGCATATGAAAAAGATAGTTACTTGTATATCTCTGGAGTATAACAGCACTGCTCAGAGTGGAAGGGGAAACATGCTTGGTTGAAATGATGCCAGATTTCTGCTTTATTATAAGTGATATCTTGACTGTCGGAATCATAGTTTGGCTAGTACTGTGTATGATATCTGCTCTCGTGACAGAAACTAGGTAACCTTTTCTTCCTCTTTAACTAATATGCATATAAACATAATCACCAGAGGCCAATACCTGGGACAGGGCAGAATTATGCATTTAATATATCAAGGTTATATGCCAGTGCATGCAACCTATTAAGACAGGCTTGAGTAAAGTTACAAAGAACCATGCATGACTAAACAGTAAGTAGGAGACGTCACTAGAAGCAAGAAAGCAACCTTCAAAACACTGAAGTCATATTCAAATGAAGAAAATAGAAAAATTCATAAATCCTGACTGATAACATATTAAAATAAAATTTAGCAGACCAAAAAAAAGACAGCTGGGAGAAGCAACTTGCTGAAGGTCTCTAAACCAGGACTAAACCCTTCTTCAACACATCAAGAAGCTCATCAGAGACTCTACAGAGATAATCAGTGATAGATGTCTAAAAGAAACACTATGGAGAGTCAATGTTTCTTCTAAAAATGCAAGCCCTACTTTACATTCCTCTTTTTGAAGGGTGTCAACAAGTATTTGGACAAAGACAGCCAAGTAGACCTAATCTGCTTGGACTATTGAAGACTTTTGACAGTACCATCATCAGCAACTTCTAAGGAAACTTACTAGTTGTGAGATTAAATAAAATTTGATGGGAAAACAAGTAAATTTTATTTTATGGGTAAATAACAGGTTACAACTTGAGACACAGAGGATAAGAGAACAGGTTACTTTCACAGTGGAAGTAGGTCACTGGTAACAACTAGTCACAGCCACCTGGTAACCACTGGAGTTTGCCTGAGCTCTGTGCAGGGATCTGCATCGTTCATTACACTCTTAGGTGACCTGGAAAAGAAGTGAGCAGTGAGGTGAGAAAGTTTGCTGGTGTGGTGGAAAAGTTTGTGATGTGAAGATATTCAGGGTAAATAAGGACAAAGGCAGACTGTGAAGGACCACAAGAGAGTTGTAGGGCAGAATGACTAGCAAATATGTGTGGAAAAAGATCCTAGCTTAATATATAAGCAGCTTTCACATATAAGCAATGGACTCAGCTAACTATCACCATTTGGAAGCAAAGTCTTTATGATACACATAATTTGTGGAAAATAGAATTATATATGGAATATAAATTATATTATTCATATGCAATATGAACATAGATTTCTGACTGTAGTCTGAATATATTTTCATATATATTCTCCATATAGATGATGAAATTAGAATATGGAGTTCTATACATTTTATATTTCTATATACTTTTCTATATATTTCCATATATTTTTTTGTATTTTCTATAAAGCATAGAAATGGTGGAAAAGAATTGACTTTGGCATTTCTTCAAGTATAAGAATGAGGGGTCATCAAATGGAGTTAATAAAGGCTGACTGCAATGCAAACAAAAGGAGAAAAACTTGTGCAGCTCCTTGCCAAAAGATTTGAAGCAAAGGGCTTCTAGAGCAGACCGTGGAAGGAGTTGAAAGAGATATTCATATAAGATCATTTATTAAATGAACCATTTGGGAAAAATTCTGAGCTGAGAATAGACACACTTTGATGAGCTTCATGTACTCTCACCCCGTTCTTGTTCTTCTTTAGGCTTTTGGTTATGTCCACTCATGGCAACAGAATACTGAGCTGGATGGACATGTGATCTGAACCAGTATGAGCATTTTCATGTTCTTATGACCATACCTGGGAACATGTGTGTGAAACCTGGGGAAATAGGTTCACAATGGGGTACTGTTGCCTCTGGATGGGCTGTGAATAGAAGTAGCTGGGCATTCTTTGTTAAGAATAATGCCTCAATGTAGGGGATTCGCCTCTGGAATCTCAACTATCACACAACTAGATCCAAAAATGCAGTCATGAATATGTGTTTTATGTGGTTGTAGAGGGCTCCCTGTCTAAGAAAAGACATTCCTGATGATTTCTCTTCTTTTAGGCCTTCTGGTTAGCTCTAATATGATCATGATCAGCTGCCATGGGATCTTGTTGTGGTTGTCCTCACATAGTTTCTGGATATTTACAAACGCTACTAAAAGTTATATCCTTGGGAGCAAACAAATCCTCTGTTTATACCAGGTGCTCTTCACTTTCAAAGTCTTAGAAATTTTGCAGTTAATCAACAACAGCTAAAAGAGAGGTGTCAGAGTTCAAACAGAGTGGTGTCAAGATATGATGGCTTACAGAGAGAGAGGTGAGACTGCTCTGTATGATAGGACAAATTTATAGGATTGGGAGTAGACCTGGGCATTTTTACATCTAAACTGCTTTCAGGAATTAGGTTCAAACTCAAAACTCCTCTAGTTGTACCTTAATTTCTTATCAGGCCAGCATTCATGCTTGTGCTAGATTCAGGTTTATGTTAGCACACGAGGAATGTTGGCAAAGCACGCAAGGTCAGGTCCAAGCTAACATGACAGTATAGACATAGCTGAAGTGTCCCTAGGCTTCTCTGTATGTGTGTTATTATATAAAACCTAGCCAAAATCTGACTGCTGCAACTGTCCTGGTTTTGGCTGGGATAGATAGTTAATTTTCTTCCCAGTAGCTCGTATAGTCGGTAAGACACTGATGTTTTTAGTTGCTACTAAGAAGAGTTCATAGCAAGTCAAGGACTTTTCAGCTTCTTGTGCCCTGCCAGCAAGAAGGCTGGAGAGGCACAAGCTGACCCCAGCTGACCAAATGGATATTCCATACCATATCACACCATGCTCAGTATGTAAGCTGGGGGAAAAGCTGGCCAGGGGCTGCTGCTCAGGAACTGGCTGGGCATTGGTCAGTTGTATTGTGCATGGTAATTACCACTGTAAATATCATTATTGTTATTTTCTTTATTTTCTGTCCCATTAAACTGTCTTTATCTGCACCCATGAGTTTTATCACTTTCACTCTTCTAATTCTCTCCCCCATCCCTCTGAAAGTGAGTGACTGTGTGGTGCTTAGTTGCTGAATGAGGTCAAACCACAACAGCATCATAAAACCATTTATAGTCCCTGGAATTGCAATAGTTGTGTAGGGTGATATATCTGTTTTTTATTCACAAAAAAACAAACCAAACCAAAGAAACCCCTAATACAATTTAAAAGCAGCCAGCATGGCTTTACCACGATTACCTGGCTGCCTTCAATGATGAGATGACTGCTTTGGAGATGATAGGTGAGCAATGGTTATTAGTTATTTTGACTTTAGCAAGACTATCAAGACCATGTTTGGTTGTATCCTTGTAATCATATTTGAGAAATATGGACAGCATGGGTGGACTATGAGATTGATGAAAAAAATTATTGGACCATGGATCATCAGGCTCAAAAAGTTCTGCTTAGCAGCAGAAAATCTAACTGATAGACAGTCAGGAGCTGTATTCTTCTGAGCTAGATAGTGACTCTGGTAATGTTTCACTTCTTCACTCATGACCTGAATGATGAGACGGAATGCATCCTCACTAAATTAGCAGGTGACATTAAATTGTGGGGAGAAGATGGCATGCTGAAGGGCAGGGGCAGGGCAGCTATTCAGGAGGATCTCAATAGACTAGAGAAATAGTGAGACAGAAAATTCTTGAAATTCGAAAAGGCAAGTAAGAAAAAAAAAAAAGAAGCAAATAAAGCTCATCTAAAGCTCTATCTGGGCATGAAAAATACTATGCTACTGTACAATTTGACAGGCTAGAATGCAGGTTCTAGGAAAGGACCTGACGTTCATGATGAACAACGCAAACAATGAGGCCAGCAATGTACCCTTGCGGCAACAAAGCCTAACTACGCATTGGGCCGTATTAGTAACACTGTAGCCAGCAGGCCGGGAAAGTAACTTCCCTGTGAACTCAAGAGGCTGCATCTGGAATATTGTATCCAGTTTAGGACTCCCAAATACATTAGCAAACAAGGACAAATCCAGAGGAGGAACACAAATCTGACCAGGGGCCAGCAGCCTGTGACACGAGTAGAAACTGAGAGAAATTATTTTGTTCAGCCTGAAGAAAAGGTTAAGGGGATTTAATCCTTGTGTACAACTTTCTAATGGGTGAGAGAGATCTCCTTGGTGGTCCGGCACAAAAGGATGAGTAATGATGGACAAAAATTGCATGAAAAATTCTTTTTCACTTTATTTAAAAAGAAAAAAAAGTAATTTATTGATTTGGATTGAAAAGAACCTTTAAAGCTCATCTGGTCCTAATCCTCCCTGCCATGGGCAGGGACACCTTTCACTCGATCAAGTTGCTCAAAGCCTTGCCCTGCCTGACTTTGAACATTTCCAATGATAGAATCATGGTTGATCCAACACCGTAACGAGCTGTCTAGGAAGGTTGCAGATATGCAAAATTTGACTGGGGAAGGCATTGAGCATCTAACATCGGAGTTAGTCCTGCCTTGAGAGGGGATTCATCCTGACAAGCTCCCAGAGTCCATCTAGATTACTTTATGCTTCTGTAAATCCAAGTGATTTGTAGCATATACGCTGCATTTAAATCTTCAAAATGAAAATTTGCAGAGACACATAAAGGTTCTGTATACTGACTGCAAGATATAAATATAACCCATCGTGAGGAAGTTTGTTTCATGGTATATATAAGGACATCTTTTACTGGAGACTAATAACCAGATTATCAGAAATAGTAACTAACAGCAACAGGGACTGATGTCCTTAGAATCTCATAATTTCCAGTGCACAGCAGAGAAAAAGGTAATAGACCTTACAAAAATTATTACTTCAATTTTCCTTTAATTAAGAAAACTAAAATAAATCAAACAATTAAAAAATCTCACAATCTATAATAAAGTTGCATAACTGAAAATCTGAATGATATCTTTGGTTAAATAGTTTGAGCTAAAACTCTATCACACTCTGTTTAAACCCTAAAGTAAGTACAACTATTGATGCCTCAGAGAAAACTCTGCTTATTTACATGCTCTGTTTTGGAGAACAAAGTACAGCAGCTAGCTAAATCAGAATACCTCTGTGAATATGTCAGGGGAAATTAATATAAATTGTGGAGTGAAAATGCCTTCTATTCTAGTTAGGAAGCAGGCTATCTAGAACTTAATTATATTGCAGATAATTCTGTGATCATTTTTAGCACTTAACTCCAAGAGTGCTTTTATTGCAAGAGGATAACTAGGATAAGGCAAAATCCTTACTTTATTTGTTTTGCATTGATACCCTGGCAATGGAAGGTGGAGGAGTAGACCATTCACATCCTTTTAAATATCCGTGGCTATTGATGCTGGTGAGCTATGGATATAGTATGTCAGAAGAACAAACAGTATTTTTGACCAAAAATATTTTACCTTTGCTTTTTTTATAGCAAACAATTCCACCTGGAAGATCAGGTAAAAGACACATTTGTGCTTCAGTTCAACTAGCTTATCTCCGTCTATATATATATTGTGATGAGTCTAAATATCTGCCAAAGAAAATATTTATTTTACTATATGTAAACACTTGCAGTGTAGCTGCCTTTAAGTGAGTTTACCTAATTACTTTTATTTTCAATGAAGAAGACTAAGTGCTTATAGTGTACAATTTATCTCATTCTAAAGTAGACATCTAAAATAGGTCAGATGAATCATGCTTTAAAAGAGGCTCTTTCTCTCCATTGAATATAAAGGGAGTCTGGCACGACTAGATCCGAATAGTACACTGTATGTGTCTAAAGTTAGGTAAGAGGAATCTCATCTCACCTGTTTGTACACTTAATAAAAGGAGACTACCAATACAGTATAAAATTGAACAAATTGTCCCCAGGCTTTGAAACAAGCTCTTTTAATCTTGAGCAATTCAGCTCTTAATGTAGGGTTTGATTTAACTCTCAGTGAAGTCAGTAGCTATATGTTTTAAGGGGAATTTAATGAAGCTTGTCAATTATTTTTGTTTGCTCCTCATCAAGGATACTTAATTAAATTCAATGAGAAATGGATACCCAATGCTTAATGAGAAAGGATATTCTAAAAACAGGCTAATTCAAACAGGAGTTTTTTGCAAATTAGTTTTTTTACCTTCCATCTTTTAAATTAAATATGTGAGAAGTATAGATAATTCCTTAGTGATAAATGTCTTTAACAATTCTAATTAAAATAACACCAGGAAGTAGAGGTGTTGTTTTCTTCCACAGGATTATTAACTCTTTAATTAATGTATGTAATATATTAAATAAAGTCCAGCATGATGCTATCGCTCTGTTTAAGTGATGGCTCTCAAACTTGCTTCACACTGTCAGTTTTGCAGAGCTCCTCAGTGCTGGACTGAAGACAACAGTAGTCTTATTGTACTCTTTATACCACAGAATGCAATGGAATTGTAGTTGGAAAGTCTGATAATAACTTTCAGGCCCTACTAAAAGTGATGGAAATGAATGGCTATCCAAATAAAACCACTGAGGGTTTATTATGTAGCCTGGGTGTAGTCCAGTCCTGATCTCAGTGTGGGAAACTGAGGAAACGGTGGGCATGCACTTACATCGCTATGACCGTGACATGTAACGCAGGAGCCTTTGCTGGCACTAAGGGGAGAGATGATTCCAGAAGATTTGTATTCTCTTTCCTCATTGCTAAAGTCATGCTAAATATCTAAGTGTCTTCACAGTTCATTTATTTGCACGTGCAGCTGATGTGAAGGTCTTGGAAGGAGAGAGAGAAGAAACTCTGTGAAAGGAGTTCCTCTAATTCAATTTCTGTTTCTACCTATAAATCTGCTTCAGAGTAAAACAGGTTTGAGATTCTGAAGCCAGAACATTACTAGGAGCTGCATGAGCAATGTGAAAGAGAAGACTGTCTTCCTTGGCTCTGTGTTAGGAACCGTGTGTTATAGGCTCCCCAGGCAACCCCTGTTTGACAGCCCTGGTGCAAAGGCACATGAGGTCAGCTAGGAAGGATTCTTGCAAACATGTTAAAAACTGAAGCAGCAACTCTGCTTATTAATAACAGGATTAAATGAAAAGAACTGTATCAGTACAGAGTGTGAAGGCAAAGGACTCTCTTCAATGCATCTGGTAGTAAAAGAAGAGGATTTAACTAGGTGGGGAGATAGAAGCCACTTCAAGATGTTAGAAACAAACAATGCAAAATCAAATAGTTTTTCTTTGATTCATCCTACCCCATTTTATGGCTTGAGATTTTCTGATAAACAAGCAGCTGTCCTGTAAACCAGCTCTGCTGTGCCATTCCTAGCTTTCATCCACAGAGCATCCTGGCTACCTTTATAGTGGCACCAAATCCAGCCACTTATGACTAGTCAGTCTGTGTAAGTGTGTAAGGGAGAACTGTGTGCTCCGCAGAGCTTGTTAGTGGGGAGCACTGAAGATGATACCAATGTAATGTTAGTAGGGTAACTTCAGCCCCTTTGGTGCTCTTCTTCTGAGTAAATCTATGCTTGAATTGTTCTAACTGTGTCAGCCTGTATTTAAAAATATTTGGTGCAGACTAACTAAAATTCCGGGCCCTGAAGGAATGTAGAATTAAGAAGTTTTTCCTGTTCCAACTGAAATAACTACATTAGTAGTTTTCTTGCAAATTATCACTTTGTTAATGAACCATGCAGATTTTGTATTTCATACTGAAAAGAAAATGAAGTTTCTGTGCATTAAAAAGTGACTGTGCTATGTAATCCATTACTAATTTTTTTACAGGAAACAATGAAAAACTGAGAAATTGTATCAATAATCCACAGGGAAAGCTTTAGAGGCTACACACACACATACATATGTATATATATCTCAATTATAGTTATAGTCTAGTATATAATCAAGTTATATTGATATAACTGCAGCATTTTCTGGTAACTTTTGGAGCAGTGACATGCTGAAGAATTTGTATATGTTCTTATTTTCCTGTAATACCATCCATAAATTTTACCTTTTACAGGTCTATTTCATCAGATGAAGGAATCATATACAAGTTTTATAACACTATAAAGATACAATGAGTTTCACTCATTAATTACTAGCACAAGAATGCTAGTAGAAGTGTTTTTCAAGGCACAAGATCTATCAAAATAACTTCATCAGTCTTCATCAGTTTAAATATTTTTTTAATTCACCAGCTCACAGAAACTACATAAAAGCCTTTCTTAAAAGTAAATAAGAAGACAGAACAAAGAAGGCAAAGCCTTAGTAGTGGCTGGGCTTTAAAGGCAAAAATAGACATGCATGTTCAGTAAACAGTCACATTTATCTACTTGTTTGGATTTGATAGGGGAAATGTTGCCATAGGATCGACATAGCAACAGCCATTACCAAATCAGTGAAATTGCACAATAATGATTTTGTGCCACATATAGAGTGGAAATTCTATCTACCCTCATGGGCTAATTTGCAAGGACTTGCCTACCCTGCAGGTCCTTCGAAACCCGATCTATAGCAGTATAGAGATCCTTATATAGTGGTGCTTTTGTGGCCCACAAAATTGCGTTTGTTACCTGGTGTGTGTGTGTGGAGTTACACACTCGAGAGAGACATGGATTATTTATTTCAGAATTGCACAAGCCTGAGTGCTCGGTGGTATTCCACAAATCAAGCACACCAATTATCAAAACTTTTTTATTATTTATACATTTTGGCAAGGCATTAATGTTCGTAGGCTACAAGTTGCACAGTTCTCTTATTAATTAGTATTCTATCTTCTATTGGTTAATGATTCTCTCACTACTCATGCTAATTAGTCCGGATGCTCAGTCTTTATCTTCTTTTGAGTCAGTGGGCCCTGAGTCGTGGTCCCGATCACCCCCTGCCAGAATTAGCTATTTCCCACTTGGAGCTGATTCCTGCATAGTTGCTGACTTGGCTTTATTAGTTTCTTCCTTATCTTGGGAGTTCTGCCAAATATCCTTGTGGGTCATAAATTTGGCATTCTTTGTATTCACTATCAGTAGTACATCCTTCTTCCCAAACTTTGGTAACCTCCCACTTGGTCTGAGATCACTGAAGAATGTCAAGCCCTAAACCTTAAAAATGCAGTTCTACCAACAAGTAATTTGCTTTTTTAACACCCAGACATCACTTAGAGCTTGTTAGCTGCTATCTGTTTCATGGATTAAATCTCCTTTCTTGTTGATTAGGCTTGAAATTATGCAAAGATCAAACACCAAAGAACATCTTTTTTTAAGAAAATTTTATATATTCCACATTTTACAACACTATCTGACATTGTTTTGGGGATCAGTTGCTGACCAAGGAAATAGAAAATGGCACCGGTAGGAATGACTATTTTAATCCGGGAGAATTGACTACCTCAGTGTCTTAACACATTGAAAACCAACATGTTGCACTAGCTGGGTGACACACTATTATTCAACAACAAAACCAGCTGCCAGCAGTAGTAGAAGTAGTCATATGGCTCCCATCTGGAAAAAGAATTTATCTGGAGGGAGTTAGGAGCTGGCTATCACTTAACTTCTCTCCTCTATATGGTCAGCCTCTGGTTATGGGAGCTACTTTTTGTATGATCTTAAAAATCATAATCTTGTTAGGAGCTGGACATGCTGTCTGGAGGATGAGGAGAATGGTAATGAAAAAGCAGGCAGTTTCTAAAAAGGAACTGAGTCCTGCTACTCAGAAGAGCAAAAAATCTTCCTCTCTCAATTTCCTTGGCACCATGATGCTTGGCAAAAGATGCTCAAAAAGGAGGCAGAAATGATTCTGTGCCTTTGCAATTAACCTTTGTCATGGATGATTAGATCAGAGTAGCAAACATAATTTTTCATTCAAACACCTCTTCGTTCAAGATGAGTAGCAAAACCACTTCTTCCTCCTGATGGTGATACTTGCACCTGTGTGCCATCAGTCCTGCTGACAAAGAACAGATCTGTATTCATTCAGAACAATACAAAGACTTTGTCAGCTAAGGCGAAAGTACTCACTTCTCTCAAGAGGGATGAGGGAGAGGCTTGGAATAGCAAAAGCTGAAAACTCACAGATTGAGATAAAGACAGTTTAATAGGTGAACAAAAGCTGCATGTGCAAGTAAAGCAGAATAAGGAATTAATTCACTGCATCTTGTTGGCAGCAGGTGTTCAGCCGCTTCCTGTGAAGCAGGGCCTCAGCACACATAACAGTTACTCGGGATGACAAATGTTTAACCACAAACAGTTCTCACAGCTGAGCACAATATCGGATGGCATGGAAAAATCCCTTCAGTCAGTCTGGGTTGTCTGTCCTGGTTGTATCTGCTCCCAGCTTTGTGTGTACCAGACTATTTGCTGGTGGGAAAGAGTGAGGGAAAAAAAAAAAAAGCAACCCTGAGACTGTGCAAACATTGCACAGCAATATCCAAAACACTGGTGTTACTAACACAGTCTCAATCACAAATGCAAAAGAGAGCAGGCTATTAAGAAAGTTAAGTCCATCCCAGCCAGACCCAATGCAAGGGCTGAACACGTTCTGCTGCTGCAAAAGCCACTGTGAGAGGAGAAGAGCACCTGTGCTGGCAGATGTTCCTATAGAGAAGCCTGATGTGACTGGTGATGGTATGTCAATATGTCAATCTACAAATCAATTGAAAATCCAAAACTTGTTTAGATGTCTGATTGATGCTTATCTGGGTGAGAAACTGCAGTTACAGGCCATATTCTCTCTCTTCCTCAAGCAGAACAAATTACAATTTTATCTGCTTATATATCTTGTTTGCATTCAAAATTCAACCCATCAAACACTACAGCCTGATGGACCCGGACTGGGCTCCACTGCTGCGATAATGTGTGGCAGAAGCCAGCAGAGAAGCACAAGACCAAGTCTGTGTGGAAGAGCCCGACTTGGGGAATTCTTTCTCAGACAAAGGCAACACAGAGATGTTGAGGCCAGGACCAGGAGTGGCTCCATGGCAGGTGTGTAGCAAGGGGCGTGGCCCCCGGCAGGACTCCAGAGGTGAGGTAGGCATGAAGACATTAGTTCCAGGGTGGGGTGAGAGAGCAGCATGTGTGATGGCAAAATGACTCGGTCCTGGCTTGGTGCCCAGAAAATGATAAAAGAGGAAATCAGGAAAAGACCTACCAAATGACCTTCTTACCTAGGAAACCTAATTATGGCTCCAGCGTGGGCTTTGGTGATACCTTGCTGGTGCATGAGATGATGGAACAAAACAGGCTATGGGGAAAACAAATGTGTGGAGAGATTGTGCAAAAGATTAGGAAAATGCCAACTAAACAAAGAGTCTGGTGTTAAAACAAAATTTTAAAATTGGAACCTGCTGCTTCCAGACTCAACAATCACCAATATTAGTGACTAGGAAGAAGGGAAGGAGAAACTGGTGGAAAGGATGATGAGACAGCTGCAGATACCACTCACACAGAAAGGCAGTGCCTAATGTGACAAAGCCTACTAGTGCATAGTTGACCCAGCAACATATTTGCAATAACTTTGAACTGGGAAAATACTTTTGACAAGGCTTCATGACTTGTGTCATGAAGGTAAAGTATTATTGACCTAGTTGTGAGAGGCTTCATCTCCACTCTGTTGGATGATCAGACCAGAGTGACTTTGAGAATAAGGAGGGGGAATTGGTTTGGTTTCATGAGAATCAGACAGCGTGAGTGTATGAAAGCAACCAGGAGATTAGAAAGAGCATTGGAGAGTACTGTGCTCTGAAGGGGAACCTAAAAGAAGAAGCAATTCTCAGTCACTGGCCTACAGCCATCTTCAAATCTTCTACTGGATTTTTAATTCACATTACATATAATTTTCTATTATTGCTGTCTTAGAATGATATACTTCTTAATTAACAAAAAATAATAAACATCAAAATTTTGCTCACGCCTGTTTTCCACTACAAGAACAAACCGGTAAAATCTGGTACTTGTAATTCTACATGGATCAAAAATTCTGTACTCAGTCCTATGCAGAAAAAGGGCTTAGGGTTCTGAGTGTGGAAGTCATCCTCCTGCTCTTGTGTATTGTTATTGCAGTTAGAAAACAGGATTTTGGGTAGATAATTTGCACAACCAGGATATGCAGAGATTAAATAGGTGTTTTTCTTCCAGAGAAGATGGTCTAACAAAATAATCCTGAAAATCTTTAACTGCTTGAGTTAAGAGTAAAAGCAGTTTATATATATGTGCTGAGGTATTTGCAAACTAGCTGAGTAACTTGTTAAATGGAGATCCACTTAACCATACACTTAATGCCATTAATTTGTTAGTAACTTTATAAAAGCTCTTGTTCCAGTGCAAAGTGAGTATAAATTGCAAGCATGGTTAATAACAATACCAGTGTATTATGTTCATATGGTGATAACCTAAACTATTCTTCGAACTACTGGAGGCCTTGAGGATTTCTCTTCTGTCTATTCTTCAGTCCCCTGAATATTACTGTTATTTTCCACACACTCCTCCTAAATTGTCTTCCTGATAAAAAGATAAACCCTTCATTTCCACTGCAACTGCATATGATTTTACTGTAGATTTCAAGATGATTTGAATTTATTTATTCAGTGTTTTTTGAGTCAAATTGCTGCTGAGTTTTTTCCATAGTGTTTCTGTGTATCTGTAGCAAGTTTGTTTCATTCTCACCATTACATGTAGAAGCCTTTGCAGAATACTAATAAAATGAATTAATCTTGCTAAATGGGATATCAATGCAATATCCATTTAAACATTTTGGAATGATGACACTTCAACAGCTGTAGAGCTCCTATATAACAATATACATATCTTAGTATTTAGTGATACCATGGATATTATAAGTGGCAATGAGACAACAAACTACTATGGTATCTTAGAAAATAATCTTATTGCTCTAATTGGAAGCTCTTGGAAAGCCAAAATGCCAAATTACTAAATAAGTCCATAAGTAATTGTAAAATTATTTGAAATCAAGTCAGCATATGCCACTGGGTTTGAAGGATCCATTTTCTAATAGAGTAAAATTTGGTTTTGTTTATTTTGAAACCCTGGAGAAGAGGGGAATGCATATGGTACCAGTTATCATCTCCCTATACATTCCTAAATCAGGCCTTGGGTCAGAAGAGAGGTCGGTAAAGGCCATCTTGCAGATGTATATGACATAAACGAATGCAACTTTTATGTCTGTATTATGCGCTGAAGAACTGTTACTGTTGAATTCTAGATGAGAAATTGCTTTAATACTGATATCTTGATGACTATTCATAGGAGCCATCTATCTTTTCAAGACTATCCAGCCTGTACTTTACCAACTTATTTTTAAAGGCCTAATGATAATAGTAAAATGAAAGTCTTAAATGCTTCTGGGTTTTGCTCCTGTCATGTTATAATGTATTCTTACCCTCTCCCTTTTTTCATTTCCTAATTGTTTCTGTATTTACATGCTGCAGAGGCAAAATAACGTGGCTAAGTGATCAGGATAATAAACGGTGAGCTTATTTTCAGATAATGGTCTCCTACTTCTGGAGAAAGTTATGATGTAAATCCAAGAAATTTATTTTTAATTAAATCTAAACCATTATTGGAGCAAAATTTACTCCCCCCTGTTAATGTTCATCTTAGATCACAGAATGTGCAAGAAAATCAAGCTTCAAGGGTTCCAGGGCAGCTTCTCTCTTTTTAACAGGAAAAAGTTAACCCAACACAGCAATGTCAAAAGACTATTGAGATACTTCAAATGTAATACACTGTGAATGCTACTTGCACATTTAACTTGCTAAAGACAACTGAAACAATGATAAATTTACAGTGGAGACTCTTAAAAATCTGCAGCTCATAGCAAACTTACCTGTTCACACGAGTTTTAATACTCTGAGTACAGCTACTTTTTGGCATCTGTAAGAACTGCAGAAGAGTCTCTCTAAATCCCTGCTCTTCCACACTCCCCTGCAGCATGGTGCTCAGCTGCTGAAGTCAGGGAAACACACTGTATTTAAGCATACCATCACTAAATGGTGGAGCAGGGTTTGAGGCCAGGTACTGCAAGGCACCATTTGCCTGAGCTCTTTGGATAAATGCTTTGCACAGTAGAGATGTGATTTGATAGTTCATAATATGGTTAGCCTGCGATTCCGTTTAAAGATACAATTTACTGTGTCTATTACAGGACTTAACAAAGGCTTTTCTGCCTGTCTAGCAAGAGCATATTTTTCAACAGCTTATTTTTCATTACATTTTTTGAAATTTGAATTGGTGCTCACGTCCTTTGTGAATTACAATGTATCTCCAAGGTCTTTATTTTGCTAAGCACATTTTCTCAATTCATAATGCCTGAGAACTGACACAGAATGTGCACATCCTGAACAGGGATTCTGGGGGCCTAAAAGAATGAAGTTACCTATTCCACCCTGTAGCAGTTGCCTTGCCTGCCTCACAATCTTGAGGGCTGTGAACAGCTTTTAAAAATCCACCTGTGACACTAATCTGTCTTTCCTACTGCATTTGTTGCCTGTTGAACCCCTCCCTGGAGCCACAGTAATTGGATTCATTACAGAAAGGCATTAATGAACAGGAAGTTTCTTGTTAATATTACTGCAAGGAATGAGGTGGAGTGATTCGAATGAAGATGCAAAACAGCTGCTTTCAAGAGTGAGGATCAAAGAGAAGGTGATGAATGGGCGTTTTGGTTGTTATTGCTTTTGAAAGGTGACTGATGGGAAAACAAAGCAAGACGCTCACACAAAAATTGTTGTTAGTAAGTTAAAGCTATTGGTCTGGATTCTTAGTCCACCAAGTTCATGTATGCTTCATTGTTTAAAATAATTCCACACTACAGAAAATATACATTTTTATTAGTTTCTGTGAGAACATAAATAACATCTCAAATGCCCCTTTGTTTTTCCTAATTTTAAACTGAAAT
Source organism: Serilophus lunatus (assembly GCA_013399895.1). Lineage (NCBI taxonomy): Eukaryota > Metazoa > Chordata > Aves > Passeriformes > Eurylaimidae > Serilophus > Serilophus lunatus. The sequence goes on from VXBA01000205.1 coordinate 865,620, forward strand.
CTCTCACTGTATATCTTGGGTTTTCTCCTTTTTTCTTCGGTTTCTTTACAGGCATGTCTTTTTTAAGAAAGACATGTTTCTTGTTATCTTTGTATCTCATGCAACAACATAATATGCCATATTATGCCAATACATATTATGCCAATTTTTGTGACACAACAAACAGTAAGCACAGGTTTTCAATGAACTAGAATAACAATGGTAGGAAAACAAGGAGCTTTTTATCAATCCAAATTTGAATCCATATTGTATTTCTCTGAACCTGTGGATCCCAAGTACAGAGGCAATGCCAGATGAAAGGACATGTTCTTGTTATAATGTGCTTCTGTAAACACTCAGTGTGATTAGATGTGCTTCTTACAGCTTTTTTCATCCCTAAAAGTAGCTATCCTCTTCCCATGTCTGGATTATTACAATCAAAGTAGAAACCTAAGCCTCATGGACATCTACAGTAAAACTCCAAGAGGACTAGATATCAAGTTTTAGCATTATTCGAATTGCTGTGTTTAAAAGGAAACAAGTGTTCTGGGGCTTCTTCTCAAAGAGGCTAAGCTACTTAAATATTCTCTGCTTTATTTACCCTTTCTGTGCAGTAAAAGCGCTACTGTTTTCCTGATGTAACGATGTTGTTGAGGGGCTGGATGCCTTGGAAACCACAACCTGACTGATACACACTGATGTGAATAAATGCAGGAAGTTTCCTTCTGTGCCAGGTGAGGAAAGGCAGAGGATGACATATTCCCTTTGAATTTTACTGAATGACACAGCAATATAAATTCTTCATAGACTCTTTACAGTCTGGGGTAAAAAGCTGAATACTGTTACTATTAAACCTCTACATGTAGCCATCCAGCTGGACAATGTGCACACATACGACAGAAAGGTACACAGCAATAGCACTGGGGCTTTTACTTTCAGCTGCTTCTCTTTGTGCTTCACAGGATAATTTCTAGCTAGACAGACAGTGAATGCCTACATAAAGATTTTATGATAGAAAGAGTTTCTTCATAACACCCAAATTTTATAGGTAGTTAAAAAATCAACTCAGCGCCCATCATTGGGTTTTATAAAATTGGAAGGGTTTCCTCATGTATAATTTCACCTTTATTTACACGGAATTGTAATTGCTGTTTCATTACCTAGCTTGTTATTCTACAGTCTTCAGAGGAAATCCTTTGACACAATAGGTAACATAATGTGGAATGGTGAGGTGGGAGTGCAGTAACAGTGAGGCAGGCAAGGACAGTGTCCTCACGGACAAGGCATGGTCACACAGTGCCTGAGCAGGGCAAGCGGAGCAGGTCCTGTGGTGGCTGCCTAGCTCAGAAACATGACAATGATTGCCAGACACACAAGTCTGTGGTGGTCCAAGGCCAAGCCAGAGAGTGAACTCAGTGCATCAGAGTTTGTGTCCAGATCAGTGAGGTGCATGGCCAGGCACAGACATACTCATAGTGTAGCTCAAAGACTAGTAGCAAGACTCTGGATCCTCCCTCCTAACTTAATTTTTGGATCACTTCCAAATATGCTGACCATCATGGGCCAGAAAGGACCCTACAGATTGCCTTTTCTCTTCAGATTTTCCATTACTCTTCTAAATATTTACTATGCAAAAGACTTATAAATGCAGCTTAAATATTGTTGAGACATATTCGATTTGTTCCTTTGTGAGTAAAATAGTAGACTGTGAAGTAACATCTGCAAAGGTGAGTGCTGACAGTTGCTTGGTTTTCCATGTCCCTCTGGAAGCCAATGAACTTAAACTCTGCAGTAGGAAGTTTATGCTGCCAGACTCTACTGAGTGGCAGAGCCTGTTATCTTAGACTGAGCAGCTGTGGCTGTCAAGGTCTTGAATTTGACAGGAACAGATCTTCTATAGAGCTGTATAGAGTTTTTCTGGGTTTGTTGTTTGTTTGCTTGTTTTTGAGTTGTTAAACCTGTCTAGTTTAAATCTGAAACAGAAATGCTAATTTCATTCAAGGATACTGAACATTTTGTGAACTAGATCCAAAACATAGCCACTGAAACATTTGTTAAGGCTTGTGAATCAACCACATTTGCTGAAACAACCTGTTTCCTTACTGTTATTACTGATGGCAAAATGATTTAAAGGATTGCTCAATGAAGTGAAACTGGAACACTAACCTGCTGAGAGGCTCAGTGAAGCTTTTTAGGGCCATGTCTTCACATGCCTCTGATTGAGTCTTTACATTTGGTGAACATTAAACTCTTTGGGGAGGGATAGGGGACAGTCAGTTCCAGCTTCTAGGCACTTAAATGTCCTGTCTACATGTCATGCTTCCATTATAGTGAGTGGCAATCTGGCCAATACAGCTAATGGACTCTAGAGGGGGATTCAGGTGACTAAATGAGATGTCTCTTTCAAAATGAGTCAAATAGCTCTACAGTTTCCAGTGGGACTGAACATAAGCATGCAATGCTTTAGGGTATAGAAGCATCTGTACAAGTCTGGCAGATGTAACGTGGGGCATATGAGAGATCTGTGCCCTTCGGAAGAAGCAGCTGAAGTCAGGCAGGATGCCTTACAGCATCTCAGATGGCAACAAAGCAACCAAGCCCCTCCATTTGGATGCCTCCATGTATGTATCCTATGGTCTGAAGCTGAATCTCGCACATGGGATTTGATTTTAAAAAATTTTAGATCACTATGTTGGTTTGCCAAACAAAAGCAGCCAGAATTTCCTATGAAAAATGCCATCTTTCTTTACAGTATTTCCACTTTTGCTTTTCCCCATATTTTTACAACCAGCAGTAGTACAGAAATATTATTTTTATATTTAGGAATGCAGGTATTCAGACACTTGGCTGTACTCCATCTGTCATAAACTGACCTTCAGCAGGGAACTGTAGACAAACCTACACAGTTTCACCACCCTACTCTTTCCCTGAAAGAAACTCTTCTACCCTTTCTTTGCACTAGTGAGTGTGCAGATGAGGTGATTTAGTGCAGCAGCTTTTCTGTCTCCAGTTTGTAGAATATAGCTATTGCCCTGGTTTTTGGAGGTTACACGTGGCTACTCATGCTATAGTGACTGTATCCTTCTCACATGAGCCATGTCAACACCTTCTGCTTGAGAAATCTAGTACAGCTGAAATAATAAACATGAAATTAAATATATTCTCTACGTGACTTTGCAGTTATATACGCGATGAATTTGTTTGAAAACTTTACAGCTCATGCAGCTGTTATCCATACAGGTCCACATCAGACTCCTACCAGAGCACAAGTACAGGGATTGTCAGTAGGAATCGTTGAATAGTATAGACATGGGAATAGGTCTGGTCTCACCTCTGGCAGCATAAATAGGTACTACCAAGGTAGTTTAGCTCCAGTTTCATTTTACCTTCTCACATTGCCTTTCTGTGACTGACTCTCAGCCCACATCTCTTCTCTCAGATTGGTCTCATGTCTCATTACTATGAAATATCAGTCTAACAAGTCTAAACATTTGAACCAAATTTAATTTCTACAGACAGAAACATGCAGATAGATAGGGCCGTCTGGGTGGCTTACACTTCCCAGCCACAAAAAGGGTTGTTATTAAATCATTATAAGTGGGAGAGAAATGTACACTTCAGAGTTGAGCAATATACCTAGTGAATAAACTAGAGAATCAAAATAATAAACTATGACTCTTTCTCCAAAGGCAAGACTAATCAAGCATACAAAAACAAGGATAATAAGGCATAAGTGCCTGCTGCATAAAAGTGCCATGCAGTATCTGACAAACCAAATATATTGTACTATGCTAATAGGATAGAAAAAACAATACATTAACTGTCTCCTGAAATGACTCTGAAATACAAAGAGGCAAAAAACTGTGCTGAATGAAAATGCTTTGTTTCTGTAAAGTCCTTTTATAATTAAAGGACAGCATTTAAGTGTGCCATTTTTATATGAAGCTTCAGTAGCACCATGGTGAATACAATTCTGTTTGGGAAATGGCATTCTTCCAAAATGTATGATCATCTGAAAGGTTAGCTCATCTTTTGACTTTTCAGCTCTGTATCTGAGTCAGAAAATCAGCTCAGTTGCAAAAGAACTATCGAACGGGTTCAAAATTAAACACATATTTATGGACTTCCTTGAACTGGAATAACAGCCCTAGGACTGTACCTAGATCCCATCCATCAGAAAAAAGCAGGCTTGATTATTTAATGGTTCTTTTTAGGGTGTATATGTTATGATCACAGCTTGTTACTCATTTTTATTTCTCCAGGTCTGTCACGGCCCCTAGCGGCTCAGATACACCCAGACAGCACCGACATGGGCCGGTCGCCAACAGCCCTAAGAAGGGCGAAATGCTGCAGGGCAAACTGTGGGAAGGGGTGAAGTGATGCAGTCTGCAAAGTCTGGGTGTGTTTGACAGCTCTGTGAGGGAAAACAAGTTCCAGCAAATCCCATCATAAATTTTCTGCAAGATTGGTCATGCTTATAATTTTCAATAAAAATATTTTTGTTGACAAGGGAAAAATGTTTTGATTTTGTCTTTGTTAATTAACCTCCATATTGTGTCTTTATTAAAAGAAATCTACATATCATAACATCTTGAAGAGGCAGATGATTTAAAGATTGAATGTATAACACAGTAGGTAATTAATTTTTAAAATTACTTTCTGTGTTATAAGTTGCTATCTTGTCTAACAATCTGAGTGAAAGCTTTTTTTCTTGTCTATGGAATTGTTCTTGCTGGCCAGAGTTTACACCACAACTTTCCCAGCATTCAGGTGGGCTTTCACCAGCATAATTTCATTCTAAGGGCCCTGCAGACTAAATGATGAATATTAGAATTTTCATCAGCAGTCCTCTAGAACACAAAAAGTCCTCTGGTATTCCAGAAGAAATGTGTTTATGTGATCTTATGCCATCATTAGCTTCGTTCCTAAAGCATTCTGATGCTTCCTGACCAACAGCATCAATATTCTTTGGTGTTTCTGGACACTTGACAAGCTCATTTTGCTTCTGATTTTGAAGAAACTTGGTCAACTTTTTCCCCATTGCTGTTTTACGCATACATTGAGTGTTTTTGAAAGATCGTGGTATGTAGCTTAATTTTACAGTGTAAACTTAAACCTGTCTTTTGAAGGGTAGTTTTCTTTTAAACATTTAGTAAGTTGTTCGCTGTCATTCTGATCGACATAATTGGCATTTAGTCAAAATCCTAGTAATGAAGAGAACAACAAAAAATAAGTACTCTCTCCTTTCCCACTTTTCTCAGTTTGCTTCACCCCAGGCTTTAAGAAGATAACAGGCTTACAACATGCATCTCCTAAAAGAATCATAATCTGGAAATTCTCAAAGGGCAATTTTAAGAACTGAAGACTGTTTCCACAATGGTAACTATTAAATTATTCACAGCCAGAGAGAATGAGTGAAGGATTCGACTGAAGAGGGCTGCATGTCTCTCCATGAAGACAGAATTTGACCTCTGGTGGCTCAGGCTGGAAAAAAAAGCATATATTTTCTAATACTATTTTATATATGATAATTGCATTTTTACAAATACAAAACAATTTACCAATGTGGAAGAAAAAGACTTAATGATAACATTTTCTGTGTTAGGAACATTTAAATCTAGATACTGATACATAAACTCTCAGAACTAACTCTACATTGCCTAAGTGTGCCTGTACTGTTGAAGTTGCAACAAGTAGTTTGTTCCAAGCGTTTTTAAGCTGGACCATGCATTCATGTTTAGAGTAATAGTGTGAATATTTCTTTTCCAGAACACATTTTGGAGTGTCTACCTAAAACTAGATTCCTGTAATTTATATACTTGTTCAAAGCATTTTCTTTTTATAAGTCACACAAGAAGAGCCAATAAGTTCATCTGCAAATTTGGTTTTTTTTTCATTATTGGGAAATAGCTGTTCATTACTAAGAGGAAAGTGCATGCTCTCAACTATATCACACAATATTCTTGGTCATAACTGACAATATTTATTTGTCACAACTTAACCATATGCTCAGACTAGAAATTACTGATACAGTGTTTCTACTGCGTTTTTAAAAGTTCAGTTTAACTTTTACCTTTTAAAATACGATTTCTTGGGTGGTAGCCTTTTTATTATAGGGCTACCCAATACAGAAAAACCTAATTAGGTTTTTCCTAATTTTTTTCCAATTTCTTTTTTTTTTTTTTTTAATATTTACTGTTCTCCATTGTAAACAGCTGCTGTGCCTCCTTTTTAGAGTTGCTTACCCTGGGTCTGCATAAGAGGGATAAAATTTCTCTTTTAAACTGATGACATTAATTTTTTTTCAGCCTGCAGACTAATACTTCTAGGCTGAGCTGAAATGGAATCCTGACCTCATGGACAGGAGTTGGGAGAAACTCCCGAGGTGGCTTGGCAAGGACGGTAAGGTCAAAAAGTTGGCCTGACATCTACCCTAACACTCGTCTCTTCTCTGAGCAGTTGCGGTCACCCTGCCTAATAATGCTCATTAAAGTGATTTTTCCTTTTTCCAAGTAGGATTACCATTTTTTTATATCATAATATACACCCTTTAGACACATAAAATTTCATAATAATGTCTTATATAAACATTGCTTCTATTAAAAATAACTCACAACTCTGACTGTCATCTTCATATTTTTTAAAAATATTCTGAAATTATATTGTAATACTGCAAATATTATATTGAAGATCCATCCTTTTTCATTGATGTCATTCAGAGACACTCAAGTACAATATTCAGATGCACATTCTTACATGCTTTCTCTGAAATCTTCTGAAGCATATCAAGTAAGCCTTGGAAAACAAGAAGAGTACCGAGAGCCTCTCAGTCGAGGAAATTTTCCTAGCACATGGCTGTTTCACTGAGAAAGGTTTTAGGGGTACTGCATTGACAATTGGAACTTCTGGGGTCACTTCCTTTGGTTTGCTGATTACCTCTTTAGGTACATGATCAAGATTATGTGGAAAAATGAAAAGATAACAAGTTAGTATAAAACAACCAAGGATTTAATAGGAATGCCAAACATTAACTTAAACACAAAGTGATATTTTCTTCATTATTATTATCAAATAAAATCAACTTTTACTTTAAATATATGAAAAGATTTACAGAGGAAATGTTTAACTGAGGTACGTGATATGTGAATGAGAGTCTATGCATCTGCATGAGGCACCAGAAGAAATGGTACAGCAGGAATGCAGGGAGTGATGCACGTGCAGCAAGTCAAAAGTTTAAAACCAATTAGAAAATACAACAAATAATATAGGTAAGAATGGGAAAATGGCAAGATTTGGGTGTATGGCCAACTGTACTAAATCCTTAGTGTGAAGAAATCCTCATAATGCAGACACAGAACAACAGCAGTGTGATATAACTCAACTTGGCCCTGAGGTTTTCTCAAGAGAATATGATGGATACCAAAGACTGCGCACCATTGTCACAATTCAGGAAGAACGTATTAAAAATGACAAGGGCTTGATTGTCAGGGCAGAGTGAGGGTTGGCTGTTCTGAAAGAGCCAGAAGCTAAGCCTGGTAACATAGCCCCTGAGTGAGGGAGCAGGGCATGCTCATGGGTGGTAGCTGTGATCAACCAAGAGTCTAGCTCATCAGACACATCCGTGATGGTAAAGCAGATTGAAGGTCCAGCTGGAAAAACCAATTCCCTGGTCAGGGTTAGGATGAGGTCTGATGGCCATAATCAGGGTCAGACACAGACAATGATGACAAGGCAGGTCCACAGTGACAAAGCAGGTCTGAGGTCACGGAAGGAAGTGAGTGTGCAGCTCAGGTCTACCAGTGGTGTCTGTGGCCAAGGAGAGGCAAGGCTGTGGCTGAGCTGGGGACCGACATGACATATGACATAACTCAAGCAGGGCTTGAAGCTGTAGGGTGGAGTTGTGCCAGTGTGTAAGAGGCGGTCTGAGGTGAGGCTGGTCAGGGCAATTAAGATCTATGACTGCCCTCAGGGCCCTGACCTTGATCCTCTGTGCCCCTTGTCCTCCTCACCATAAATAACCCTTCCCAGACACACAGATGTTTGTGCTTAAGTATAGGAAAGATTGAGTATGCACAAAAGTGAACTCTATGGAGAAAGACTGCTCCTGAAACAGTTCTTTTTTAAAGTAAAATATTGTTACTTTCTTCTTGGTGGTCTTGTATAGAACCTTATTACTTTTATTGTTATTGCCATACTCCCATGATTTTTCCAAAGTGCAAGAAAACAACTCTGCTTGAATGATTTATTTGTCATCTCTCTCGTTTTTCTCTCTCTTTCTCAGAAAGATTTCTGGTTTTGACACAGTATTCAAGACAGTACTATTACCAGACAACTGAAATACACTTGCACATTATAAATAAAACGTTTACAAACCCCTGGCTGTTTCTCAAGCAAGCCCCTCAAGGTGAGAGGACAGCGGAGAAAATAGAATAAATAAAAAGCATCAGAAACATATGAGCAAAATTAACAGTGGTTTTCATGATAGTGGCATAAAAAGTTGCTTTAGAAACAGGATAGCAAGATATTATTTTCCATATAATTTTTTCATTGGGAATTTATGTGTGTAGTGACTCACAGACCACTGCTGCTGTTCTGCTATGACAGAGATGAGCCCTGCAGGCAAAACATAGACCAGGTGAGCAAAGACAGCATGTTCAAACACAACACTTTTACCCATATATTTACTTACAAAAAGATTAAGCTTACTCCAGTGCTGCAACAGCAGGAATTCTACACAGGAAGGTTTTTGCTTCTTTGTTTTTCTATGAGAGGCAGACAGATAAAATGCTTAAACTGGAAGCTGAGCCCTGCAACAGTCTGACTGTTAGACTGGGACTTGGTTTGGTATGTCAAATTACCGCGGCATAACTGTGGGAAAGATGTGCCACCCCCCTGAAGCACATCCTTCAGGATGGAACAGCATCACGTTTTTATCGGGTAGTCCTAGACAAAACCATTTTTTGTTTCAAGAAAAAAACCTTCAGTATCCTTCCTTATTCATCTGCACAGCAATAAACCCCTAGAGAAAACCATGGCATTCAAAGCTATACCTGGGAGGAGAGATCTCACTGGGGCATATTTAAGGGAGATTTTTCCAGTCCTTCCTGAAATTAGGAACTTAATGCATTTTAAAGGGAAAACAAACATTTCTATGATCATAGGTTTCCCTGGTCTCAGGGAGCAGGGAAAACATCTTTCAGCGATACACTCAACTAGTGGATGTAATTAAGAGACACTCCCTTTTCCCTCAGCTTTCTGGAATTCCAAACCCTCATCAGAGACAGTAATTATTTTGGGAGTCTTTCACTCTTCCCCTCATCAACCTGTTTACTTCCTTCTTATGCCATTGCATAAATATGTTTGTAATTTTCTCTTCCTGCTGTGGCACAGTAATTCCACAACCTGTTTTTGTTTTTAATCCTGTGTGCTGATGAAGTGCTGAAACTGACTCAGCGAATTGTTTCTGACTGCTGAACAACTGCAGAGAGATTCACACCTTCCTGTAGGGAGGGGTTAAGAATGGGTGCACATAAAGATAACGTACTATAAATTTGCAGGTTGATTAAATCTAGTTCCTTTGAGAGACCAGCCCTACACCACCCAATGTAAAACAACTCTGCCTTATTTCACTTTCCCCTGTGATATTCTGCCAACTCTTAGCATAGTTCAAGACTGAGCCAAGGCCATTAGCACTGACTAAAGCTGTATTGTGAAGGGTCAAGGCACACATCAGAGCCTAAATCTAGCATCCCAAACGCAAGGTCCACTGCATGTCTTTCAACTCTGTCTGATTTTTCCAAATTTGTCAGTTTCTCCCTGTAATGAATTAGCAAATAATGCATTAACAAACTTGACACAGAACTCCTTCTCCCGATTCCAGCTCCAGAATCCTCCATCCTGCTCTGGAGTCCTCAGTACAACAAAGAACGGACCTGTTGCAATGAGTTCAGAGGATGATCAGGCAGAGCGCCTCTCCTATGAAGATAGGCTGAGGCTGCTGGATTTGTTCAACCCAGAGAAGAGAAGGCTCCAGGGAGGCCTTATAACAGCCTGCCATAAGAGGGCATATGACACCAAGGTGAGTGGTGCAGTTGGCACTCCTGGAGGACGGGATGCCATCGAACAGGACCTGGACCAGCTTGAGAAGGGGGTCCATGGCTATCTCATGAGGTTCAATGAAAGGTGCTGCCTCTGGGTCAGGGCAACCCCTGGTATCAATTCAGGCTCAGGGATGAACACATTGAAAGCAGCCCTGGTGAGAAGGACTTGGGGGTGCTGGTGGATCAGGGACTGGACATGATTTGGCACTCACAGTCCAGACAGAAAGCAAATTGTGTCCTGGGGCTGCATCAAAAGTAGCGTTGAAGGAGGTGATTCTGCTCTGCTCTGCTCTGCTCTGGTGAGACCCCACCTCGAGCACTGCATCCAGCCCTGGGGTCCTCAGCACAGGGAGGACATCGACAAGTCCAAAGGAAGAACACCCAAGATGTTAAGAGGGATGGAGCACTGCTCCTACAAGGAAAGGCTGACAGAATTGGAACTGTTTAGCCTGGAAATGAGAAGGCTCAGAGGTGACCCAATTGTGGCTTCCAATACCTGATGGGAACCTACAAGAAAGACTGAGATGGATAAGACAAAGGGGAATGGTTTTAAACTGAAAGTGAGTAGGTTTAGATAGGAAGAAATTCTTTTCTGTGTGAGTGGTGAGGCTTTGGAACAGGTTGCCCAGAGAAGTTGTGGATGCTCCATTCCTGGAGGTGTTCGAGGCCGGGTCGGATTGGCCTCTGAACAACCTCTACTAATGGAAGGTGCCCCAGCCCATGGCAGGCGGGTTAGAACGAAATAATCTTTAAGGTCCCTTCCAACCCAAGCCATTCTACGATTCCATGATTTCTTATTAAAAAAAAAAAAAGATCGACAGCAACCAACAGCTACTTTTGGGAGTCGCATTACACTAACTCTGCTTTCAGTTCAAACCCTTGGGCAACCCCTCCACCCCGACACAGGCGGGAAAAACGAGGGACATCCAGGCCAGGCCGGCCCGGG
>VXBA01000205.1:877201-1110440 GCA_013399895.1 Serilophus lunatus
AGGGGGCTGTGCGGGGCGGGGGCGGGAGGGCACGGCGGCCCTGCGGGAAAGCGGCTTCTCTCCTCGTGTGGCGTGTCTGGGGGTGGGAATGGGAGGAGGAGGAGTGATGTCTGTATGTGTCCTCAGCAGGGCTGTTCCTCTGGACGTCGGCGGTGCCTGTAGGTAACAGGGGTGTTGCGTGGCACCGCTCTGTGGCAGGTAGAAGGGCTTTTACTTCCGCGAGGCAGGGGTGGTGCTCCGTTCTAGCCCCTTTCCCCCCCGGCAGAGGAGGAGGGGCAGCAGCCGCAGCCCCAGTGGATGTGGTGGGGGTGGATCCAGGCGGAGCGAGACCCCCCCGGCGGAGTGGGTGCTTGGGAGGGCAGCGAGGAGAACGAGGGGGCTGAAGGGAGGTGATGGGAGCGGCTGTGACCGCTGGGATTTGCCCCCTCTGGCCAGTGTTGGACGTGGGACACGTTTGTCTCCGTGGAAGATGCTCGTCAGGCAAATATCACCCTGGAAGAGTGTATTGTTTAACCTCAAGTCAGGAAATAGGTATTTGAATACCAGAGCTGAAGTCAGTGGCGGTGTTTTGTTACCCAGGTTCCCTTGAATTCCTTTGGGAATGGTCGGCTTTTGAGTCGTACTAATACGTGTCAAGTACTGTAATTGTGAATAACGGGTTGGATGTTTTCTGCCCGTGGTGGTGCTGTGCCTCCTGACAACTTTTGCCGAGTTTGTAGCTGCTGCTGGGGAGGAGCGCGGCAGTTCTGCGTGGTTGCATTGCCCTCGGCATAGCTGGTGGTAATGACTTTCTGGTGGTTGTAGTTTGGTTGAGCCGAAAGTACTGACAAGAGAAAGACGTGCTACCATGAAGAGGTCATGTGAGCTCCTTTGGTCAGAGTCACTATTCTTAAGCTTTATTGTTTGAAAGCAAATGATATGCTTCCAAAAATGGTCAGATTACTGTTTTGAATTATAGATTATTTCGGAGGGGGAAAAGAAGTCTTTATCATTCATTGGATTTTTTTTTTGATAAAAATTAAAGATTGAAACTACATAAATGAAAAATGCATTCTGTTGTGCATAAATTTTGAGTTAACTTGTTTTGACACTGTGTTTCTACTCACTGTAGAAATAGGACTTAGGTAGCTGCCACAGTTACAACTGGAATTGTTAGAAGGTTGTATTTTTCCAAGTGGGATAACCACTGGTAGGTATGTGGCATTATGGAATGAAAAACCTCATACATTACTACAGTACTGTTGGATTACTTCTTATAACCTAGACGGTTACCTCTGCATGGTCTCTGGAGGGTCTGTGTCTGAGCAAGAAGGAGAAACAGAGTTAAAATGGCTTGGTAAAGGCTGTGCAGAGTTTGTAAGCTCTCTACACAGATTGTGGGTGGTGGGCTTATTGTTTATAAACCAAATTGCAGAATATATGCAATGGATTGCTTTGTATTTCTGTGTGTATGAATACAGACAGGAAGTTGTGTGGTGAAATTAATTTTGCTTCTTGTCAGCCCCCTTATAGTTTCTACATTTAACAGTAGTGTGCATTTACTTGACAATGCCCTATGCAAAGTAGGCTGCTCTGTTCTCTTAGGGTGCTATGGCAATATCAAGCTGTTCTTTCTTCTCTGTCTCTTGTTTTCGAGTCCCATCACTAGACTTAATACTCTGAGTAGTATTTTCATAGACCAAGGGGTCGAGTTTAGGAGATAGCTTTTCTTCTAATGTAGTAGACACATGTGAGCAGAAGCTTAAGTGGTGTGTTGCTCCTGTGTACTGAAATTATATGCATATGGCGTGAGCATATTGAGAAGTAGGAGGATGATCACCAGAGTCATCAACTGGAGGAAATGCTGGCTTTTTATTTTTTTTTTTTCAATCTATGAATGTATAAACATGACCCCTATTAATAGGATCATAGAATTGTTTAGGTTGGAAAAGACCTCTAAGATCATTGAGTCCAACCATTAACTTACCACCGCCACTAAGCCATGGCCCCAGGTGCCACATTCACACTGGAACACTTCCAGAGCTGGCGATTCCATCTGTTCCCTGGGCAGTCTATTCTAATGCCTGACCCTGTCATATATCCTTAGTTGATCTGGATTTCTGTGAGGAAGATGATAATAATGAAAAAGTCTAATTGCTTAGAAGGATGCAGTGAGAATGCACGAAGTAAGAGATTTAATTAGGGCACCTGAGAGATGAAGTGGCAGAAATATTTTCAAAAATATCTCTGGGAAGCTGGCATCTCCTCCACTGGATTCTGCCTTTGCCACTTTGTTCTCCCCATACTCAACGTGTTTGTTATCCATATACAGTTGTACCAAATTTGTGTTCTGCGTGTCTATTAAATCCCTACACATATCCTCATCTATCACATTAGTTCTTATGGGGAAAAATTGCTGTGCTATCTGTCCTACCAATCTACTTTACAGGAATGCATCCCTGGCCAATGATGGGGGATTACTGAGTTGCTTACAGATGTATGGTAGCAGGAGAGGAGTTCAGAAGGAACACACAAGCAGTGAGTTAGATGACAGTACGTTCTTTAGGAGAGTGAAATAGCTTCTTTTCCATAGTGAGGTCAGTATTCCTTTCATATCTCCATAAATTTTAGGGTGGTACATCTGCATTATGATGGGTAGACTTGCAATTCTCAGACTTTTTAGTTTGATTAGTCCTCATTCAGATTTTCTGCAGTACTCTGTTCCTTTAGTTCTAGCCTTAACTATTTTGTGTAATATTTAGATGAAGTCACTTTTCCCTGAAGCACATTGTATACCTTTGATAGGTGCATTGAATTTCCACACATTCTACATCAATTATTGGCCTCACAGTCACCTCAGTCAGTTGTTTCCATAGATGCTTGCATTTATTTGGTCTGTATATGGCTGTGTGAATGTGTATGGATGCTTCTGTGTCACTAGTGTGACTGCACAGGCATCTGGGCATGGGGGGTAATTCTGTGTCCCCGTGAAGTTTGGGGCAGTGTAGATAAGGATTGATTGTGTTTGTGTGTGTTTTCAGAGGTTGAAGAAACGAGGCTGGTAGTGGTCAGGCACGTGTATGTCAGGGTAAACATGTTTGTATTAAGATGGTTCTGGGGACTCCTGCTCTCAATCCTTTGAGGGTTTTGCTGTCCTCTAGCTCCAGGATTCTCCTGCCTGTGATCATTCAGGTGAATGCCCACCTAGCTTTATATCTTCAGTCCTTTAGATCTTCTTTTCTGATCCTTGACAAGGTTTTCCACTTCATTTCCAGTGTTTCTTCTGTATTACTCTGTATCTGATTAAAATGGGATTGGGGACGGTGAGAAATGCCATGTGTTTGGGGCATCTTCAGTGATCTCCGGTGGATTCTACATGACGTAGATCCCTTCTTAGGGACAAGGAAGCTAGAAAGCTATTTCATAAACTCCTGCCTGTGAAGGGCACTGTCTAGAGTGTGTGGCATACCAGCTGTGGGTGGATTGGATAGATGTGTGCTTTTATCATGTATGTGGCAGGGAATAGGCTGATGGATGCAAGAGGATCCACCTTGCCCTCCTGTCTATAATTTCCTGTGTGAGAATGACTGCAGTGATTAAATAAAAAAAATTAATGATGAAGAGATAACCATATACTTTGTTACTGAGAGTTTTTTTTTTAATTCGTTTACATGTGACGGCAAATGTGTGGCAGCTTAGATGCAAAATGTGAAATTTAGTTTCAAAGGGCCCAAATCGTGGGACCATTTTCTGTGTTATGTGTTCATAGATGTTCTGTTTTCTCTTTATCCAGCAACTTTGTTGCCTGTCAGGCTGTTGATGAACATGGTCCTTTCCATACAATAGTACTCATGAAAAACACCAAGAGCCTAACTGTCATGCTGGGGAGCTGTTTGAAAAAGTCTTTCTAGTCTGCTTTATGTCAAATTAGTCAAGTTAGATCAGAACAGCATTTGAAGTATTTGAAATGAGCTGGATGCTCTCACATGGAGTTGAGGGAGCTCACATGCATAGAGTCACAGCAGGTTAGCAGAGGTAGTAACTTCTAACAGGGAAACAAGCTAAGTAGAAGTTGGTGATGTTTTCTTAGGTCTGTGAGAAAATCTACTTCTAACACCATGTCTGCCATTTGGACTTCACTGAAAAACTAGTATCTCTGGAGTTCAGAGGTACTGCTGCATATCATTCTTCTGCTCCTGGCAGTTTGTAGGGCAGAGAGATAATATATTAAGATTTGTTACATGGCCTCTCCTAACATTCCTTGCTCTTTTAATACTGTTTTTTTTTCTTGGTCATCTTTAAAAGAGCAAGGCTTATGCATGTAATGATTTTTTAAAATTGATTTAGAGAATTTAAGGTGGGAGAGCAGAACAGTATTTGTCTTTTTTGATTAATACATCTGTTCTTACTAAATCATCTAGAGTCAAAAAGAACTTAACTACTGAGATAATTTAAGCAACCTTAATTATTTAGAACAATTTCACATTACTGCAATAGCCCATTTGATTTATAACAAACCTGTTAAAATCTGTCCCTTTAGTTGCACCTAATCGATTTAATGAATTCTTTTTTGATGTTGGTAAGATACTTTTCCCTCCGTAGGCATACTGTTTTCTGATGTGCAGTCTCTTGGTTCAAATTAAACCAAATTAAACTGAATATATCACTGAGCTGTGATTAGTTAGCATGTAAAATAGTAAGACTAGGAAATTAGCCCAATGTTGCATGTGATATATAGTATCTTCAAAATGATCAACTGAATTTGGAAATATTTTTCAAAAATTCCCACTTGTTGCAAATCGAAAAGAGACTTTTCTTAATGGTGATTTCTGATAGGAGTTTTTCCCTTCTCTTGAGTAACATTTGACAAAAGTTTATTTGCTCTGCTGGGAAATGGTGGAAGTTGAAATATGCCTTGCAAGAGCTATGTCTCGAAACATGTCAAAACCAGGTTTTAATAAGGGAGTTATTAGCTTTTATCTATTTTTGTCTTTTACTTATAAGTGTTAAATTAATGTATTAAATTGCTTGTCTTGGTTTTACGGGAGAGAACTAGATGGAAAAGAGCAGTGCTGTGATTTAGATGCTTTAAACAGCTATAATCCCTCATTTTTCTGTAATAGAGCCTGTAGAAGGCTTGATACTTCAAGTAGATATAAGGCTGATCTGACAGCTCAGTAGCTCTGCCTCTGAGGCCTTCTTTGGAATTGTTATCACAGGATGTCAAGAAGGTTTGAGGACCATTTTGCTTGTTCCCTTTGTTGGGAGATGTCTTTTTAGCAGACTGTTAAAATGAAATGATAGCTGTTAGAAATGCATGAGTTGTGTCAGCTCTGACTTTGACATTTGGAAATCTCAGTTTATGGATTCTAGTCAGTATGCATTCAAAGCTGTGTAGTCTATTTTCCTCTTTTTCAGCTCAGGCTTTATAGACTCAGTAGACTCTTTATTTTTTTCCCTTGAGTTCTGTGGTTTTTTTCCTTCCCTGAAACTATTAGTTGTGAACTTTGCCAGTAGAAACTATTCACATCTTTTGATTATCACATATCTGCTAGAACAGACGTTCAAGTATATTTTTCTCAAGATCTCTACTTGACATCTTAGCATCTTTTTAAGTCATGTAACCAACTCATGGACTCAAACACATGCTACTGGGGGAGTGTGTGTGTGTGTGTAGTTAACTGCTCTCGAGTATGGATGCATACAGAGAAGTAAATTCATAGGTGTCAGGACAGTGAACAACTTTGTTAGGGTTTTTTTACCTTGTCAGACAGCTCTAAAAAATTAAGTACACCAGGTGCTGGAGGTTGGTGAATTTGGTGAGCTTCAGGACATAGGTGAACTCTTCTTGTTCACCTATGAACCAGAAGATGATAGGTGGTAGATGCAATATTACTGCAGTTCTGGGTGTCCAAACCCACCCTGCAGCATGGGTGAGCATGTATTTCCAGTAGCTGGACCTACAGATGAACACAGAGCAGTGCCTTTAGTGGCACACACACACACAGTGCTTGCACACACACGAATGGCATGGATGGCAGGTGCTGTTCCTCTGTGTCTGATCAGGATTAAGATCTGTTAGTGAAACATGTACTCAAAACTGCCATTAGCTACTCAGTCTGCCCCCGAGCTGGCCTCAGGCCCCCAGCCTCCTCAGGTGCTGGCACTGACACCCTCCAGCCTCTGAGGTTTGTGGTCCCATTCCAGTTGCTGACAATCAGCTCTTGTGCTGCTGCCCACTTGTCTAGCTTGAAGATTGCTGGTGGTCTCTTCACATGGCCTTAGAACAGGCAGTGTCCCCAGTGGAAAGTTGATGGAGAGAATGGAAGAGTAATTATTTTTATTGTTACTACTATTAATAAAAAAATTTATATTATGTAATAATATTTAGCAAGACTGTAGTGATGAGGTTGCAGGGCTCAGTCAGAGAAGTGTGTCCTGACAGGCCAGCTGGCACCCAGACCGGCCCCTTTTTATCCCCTTTTTGCTCTGTTTTCTCATGCTGGTTCTTCCCCAGTCCACCTTGATTCCTCCTTTTTGCTGTATTTGATCCTTACCACAAACATCCCATAACAAGCCTTGTACATTTCTACAGATATCTTGAAACACCTCTGAGTCTTGTGCCCCTGCAGGCACTGGTCCCTGCCTTTCTGCAGGACCTTCTGGGGAGGGGGCAGTCCCACTAATGCCTTGGTGGGGTTCAGCCAGGAACCCTGAGCTGATCATTCTTTTCTGACAGTCCCAGGGAACATCCGAATCAGGATGTTCTAACTCCATGTGAAGTGATGATGAAAAGTGAGGCACCTTCTTCAGCACTGTTCCATTGGTTCTTGTGAGGTCTTTGAGTTCACAGCCATTAATCTTTAATCACATAACCTAATGCTAAGTATATGACACTTAAAAAAATCTCAGCACTACCACTGTAGAGTCAATATGGAATAGTGGAGCGGTGGAGCGATATCTTTGTTAACTGCTATTTCTTGAAGCATTTGTTTATCAGGCCTTTACCCTGCAGAACACTTACCTGCTTTAGTGATGTCCAGTCTCATACAGCAACTGGAATACGTTTCATTCTCACTACTTTTAGGGACCTGAAAAGACAGGTGGGAAAAGGACAGCTGAGCTCTAGTCAAGTTGAGACTACAGACCTACTGAGGTTCTCTTCAATCTAAATAGTTCTGTGATTTCATGATGACGTGGGCTTTAAATTGGGCTGTTAGCCTGTGTTATTCAAGTGTATCTTATTACTTACTGAACAGTTTATGGTAGAGCGGTGGTTTGGCTTAAGTCACACTAGTGTAGATTGCCTGACCAGCTAACTTGCATCAGATCATATTAAACCATTACATATGTATGTTAACACCAACTTAAAGAACACTATTTAATTTCTCTGTTATGATTAGACTGTAAACATTGACTAAATTTTTTTTTTCAGATAAATGCAAGTGAAATCCAAAGATTTTCAGATTTTCCACTGTCAAAGAAAACCCTGAAAGGTGAGTATGGAAGTTTTCTTTGGAAAATAAGTAAAAACAAATGTAGTATTTATCTGCACCTGAACTTTTTTTTGCTTTTAACTAAGTTTTAGATAAGTATTGCCATGTAGACCATTTTCTAAACAGAGGAATACGGTTCTGGGCAGACAAAAATTATAAATAAATTTTTTCCCTTGCTTTTTTTTGTTTCCTCTTTCCCTCCCACACTCTCTCCTCTTCCCACACTTCAAATACTAGGATTGCAGGAAGCTCAGTATCGTGTGGTAACAGAGATACAGAGACAAACCATAGGTTTGGCTTTACAAGGTAAAGATGTACTTGGAGCGGCAAAGACTGGATCAGGCAAAACCTTGGCTTTTATTGTTCCAGTAAGTAATTTACATCCTTCCATTTGTACTCAAACTGAGCTATCCATGAAGTATTGATGTCAAACAGCTTAGGTTAATACATCCTGAGGGAAAAGTTACAATTAGGGTGATCTAAGTGTCCTGTGAAAACAAAGATACTAATTTCCTAAAGAAAGCTGAAAGAAGTATTTTTGGCACTAGGAATATTCTGAGACTTAAAAGTTTTGTTTTAGTCCTTATGTTAGTAAACCCAGTACAATTTAAGAAGTGCTTTGTTCTTCTCTCAGGATTGTTTCATGATGCAACTCTAGTTGTCTAATTCTTTTGAAATTTGAAAACTAAGTATATGAATTAGAATGGTGGATTTTATTCAGTTCCTGAGACTTTTTTTTTTGATAACTGGTTTTCACTCATTTAAAATGTTAGAATTTTGACCCTAAATAGCAAACTTAACCTTAGTGATTGAGGACTTAACGTTTCCTTGTTGTCTTTCATGAACTCAGAAATCGCTTCTGGACGCGAGCAGAAAAAGTGGATGAAAACCTTTGTAATGGATATACATGTTTGGCAGCTTTACTCAAAACATCATGATCTGTGTTTCATTTCTTCAAGTTGAAAGTGTAATTGAGACATATGCTAAGAGTGCATGTATAAATGCCCATGATACTGTGGTTAGATGAAGGGGAAAAAAAATTATGGAGTTATTTTGTTTTAAACATTACTTGCATTTCTGTAAGCATAGATTTCTTTGGAGCCTGTTTTATCAGTAACTGTTTAAGTACTTTGAATACCCTTTCTAGCTGAGAAGATTTATAGTTTATGCTGGTTTTTTAAAAATACATTTTATTAGTGAAAAATAAAAAAAATATAGGCGGCTTCAAAAGATAGTCTTGTGAATTTGAGAAACAAAAGTGAGATTGCTCCATTAGTTAATCTGAGAGTATAAGTACTTTGTTTTACAACCTTATTTTAAAACAGTTTGAGAGGAGAGTGCTAAGAGAGGAGATGAAGAGTGGAAAAAAATGTAATTGTACAAGGATGTTTAACAGCTCTCAATATTTCAGAAGACTTCAGATATTCATATCTAAAAAGCTTTTGTGTTAGGATTAGCTGACTAAACTGTATTTCTGCAGTGTGAATTCGTAAGAGGAGAAATAATCCTTATCTGAGCTGTAACTTTAATTGGAATGCTCTGTATTATAATGTTTGGATAGCACTGCTTCAAGCCTATAGCCAGAATTAAAGCTTTAATAATTAATGTTCTTGCAATTGCTCATTCTATTTCTGGTTCCCACAAAACTTCATGAGGAGGGAAATTTCTAGTTTTTCTACGCTAATTTAAGTTATCATGTAAATGATTAAGGCCTAATTTCCAGAATTGAGCAGAGTAGGATTAATTGTGCGATAAAGTGTTTATGATTTACCACCCATTACTGTCTGTCATAGCTTTGTACTGGAGAACTTTGGTACAGCAAATATTATTACCAGTAGTTAGAATTTATGTATAAAATATCTGAAATGTACACTGATGTTTCTTCATATGATTAATTAACGTGGCTTTGTCTTTTTGAATAGACTTTTTTTACCCATTTGATTCACTTTTTGTTACACATTTTCATTCTGTTAATGCGGTAATTGTTTTCAGGCTTTGGAACTCCTGTATCGCCAGCAGTGGACTTCAGCTGATGGACTGGGAGTTTTGATAATCTCGCCCACGCGGGAACTGGCATATCAAACCTTCAAGGTTCTGCGCAGAGTGGGGAAGAATCATGAGTTCTCAGCTGGCCTTATCATAGGAGGAAAGGTGTGTCTCCTCTTTGAATGTGCTGTATGGAAGCATAACTGTGTGCCATATTAAGTGCTAGTTTGGAGTCGAAAAGTTGGGTAGGAGAGTAGTTAATGAGAACCTATCAGTGACCATTTTCCTGTGTGTACTTTGCCCTTTGAAACTTTTACTTATTTACAGTTGAGTTCCATGACTGGATAAATCTTCCTCCAAGCCTTCCAGGACTATCCTGTTAGTTTTAGACTATTCTGAAATACTTTTTGCTCAGGTCACAAGTGTGAGCATGCTGAAGAAATGGTGACATGTCTGTGAAAAGAGGAAAGGCTGCTCCTTAGCTGTTCTTTCTAAAAACTGTCGATAGGTTAAACTGACTTGACCGTCTCTAGACTTATCTTCTAATATGAACAACTTCAACTACTTTTCAGGATCTGAAAGAAGAATCTGAAAGAATCCACCATATAAATATGCTAATTTGCACTCCAGGACGACTTCTACAACATATGGACGAAACTTCATATTTCTATGCATCCGATCTGCAAATGTTGAGTAGGTTTTTTAAGTACTTGAAGTATTCAGGAATATTTTGTAAAAATTCATAATAATGTGGAGTACTTTCTTGGGTAAAAAGTTAATTCTTTTCACGGTACATAGATGAAATAACATTTAAGCTCACACATGTCCAAATTAAATTAGGAAACAAAGCAAAGCCCCTCTCCTGTTTGTACTTTCTCTGAAGCAGTTACTGAGGATGCCTTCATTAGGATTTTAAGAACAAGTAGGTGAGTTAGTAAGGAACCCAAACCCACATATGGTGTCCCATAGAATCCTTTAGATCTGCTTTGTCTAATGCTGGATTTTCCTTTCTGGCTGTGGCTGTTGTGTTTTTCTTGACACGATAGTTACCTAACTGTATGGAATATTCATTGCAGAGTGTATATTTTGGACTAGTTCTAGAAAACATTCTTCTTTGTATTTTAAGACAGAGTACTGCTGCTTTTGTTGTTTTGTTAGCATTGTTAACTTTGTTTTTTTTCATCCTTCCAACATGAACAAAAATCTTCAGTGTAATGAGAAGATCTGGCTGCCACTGAGAACTGCATAATCTTTAGCATAGCTTGAGGAACTTAGAAGCAATTAAGAGGCTAATGAAGCTGATAAAATGTGAAATTATGCTTTCTACACTTTGTACAATTCATGGCAGTTAGAGAAAAATTGCTTTAAAAGTAGGCTCTTTTGTTAAAGCTTTGTCTCTGTGCTCCTCGGTTTACATCCTGTGTTTGAATTGTAAATTTAGCTTAGGTAAAGGAGAGCGTTTTGCTCTGTCATGAATAGTACAGCACTGTTTTATGTTCTGTGCTTTTATTTCAGTAATAGGACAGGGAGTCTGTTTGCAAATTACCTGTTTACTTGAGATGCTGAACTTTTTGCTTTGGTGTGTGAAACTGAGGGCTGTAGTGCCTAGATTATGGGAAATGCTATGATTTCTGTCGCAGTTCTTTTAAAAACATATGATGTACATGAATATCTAAAGAGAATCCTGCCATATACAATAACTACGTTAATCTGTATAGTTTAAGTACAGAGGGAATTTTGTACTATGTGTATTTAATGTAGGGCTTTTTTAATAAATCTAAACCCAGATTTTCTTAAATTTATCCCTCAATCCAGTCCTTGATGAAGCTGATAGAATACTGGACATGGGGTTTGCTGATACAATGAATGCAATCATAGAAAATCTCCCTAAGAAACGCCAGACCTTGCTTTTTTCTGCAACACAAACAAAATCAGTGAAGGATCTTGCACGGCTGAGTCTGAAAGATCCGGAATATGTTTGGGTTCATGAGAAGGCCAAATTCAGGTATGTTGTGACATTTTTTTTCTGGGGGGTTAAACAAATAGTGGTCCTATATAACTGCTTCCCTGACTGTGACGATCCTGAATCAGAAGTCGTATTGTGCATCGTCCTCCTTTCTACAGTGTCTGATCCTGCTGTGTGCTTTCCTGAAAGCAAGGAATTTCCAGATAACAAGTTCTGGCTGAATCATTACAGGGAGGCTGAGCCTTTGATTATCTTGTGCCTCCTCAGGCAACTTCTCAAACTGGAAATTTTTTTTCCTTGTGAGAAAGCCCTAGAGTGGATTATGGCATGAATGGCATAGTGTCCTGGGTCTAGCAGCACTCAGTTCTTAACTGCTCCTTCTTTTGTTATTTGGCTTCCTCACCTCCTGCACATGCATACTTGCTGTGCAGAACCACCACGTCCGTTACACAAATACAGTTTGTCTGTGTGCTGTTGACAAATCAAGCTTTCCAAGGAAGTGCTGTGCCATTGGGAGAGTGCAGGATGGCAGTCTTGCTTGTGCGTTCAGTATTAGGTGCCCAAAAGAAAGCATGTGGTGGTAGTCCATGTGGAGTAAGTCTTGTGGCTTCCTGATGTGCAGCATGTTCTGCCCATGTTTAGGACCACACTCCTGTGTGCACAGAATAGATTTGTCATGCCATATGGTTTGGAGCAGGATGGGAAGCCCTTGCTAGAAGTGAAGTATGTGGTCTGCCATGTTAAAAAAAAATTAATGTACCACTAAATGAAAAAACATACATATTTCTTTTTGGCACATTATTTTCTTTTGAAATCTAAATGAAGAATGTTATTATTTATTTTGCATTTCTGTGGGCTTGATCATCTAAGTGTCAAACTGCTTATGAACATGGATGATTCTTTTTTTGCTCTTCTATGAAATATGCATATATATATTTCCATGCGTAAGATGAAGGAGAACTGTGAAGCATAGTCATAAAAATGGCTTTTCCAAGAGCAAACAAGAAATCATCAGGAAAATGCACAGCAGAACCACATTGAATCTTGACGAAGTTTTAAGTATTTAATTTTATTATCTCTATATTGTACTGCAAATAACTTTTTTTTAATTAGTAGTACTGTCAAAGGCATCTTAAATAAGCATGATTGCTAGGAAAAAACCTGTAGTTAATATCTTCTTAGCAGAAGAGGATGTACAAACCTAATAGGTAGTCTTCATTTTAAGGGCTGATTATACATGTATTTGCAGATCTTGCATGTTTTATGAAGTCTGTTTTGAAGTGCATTTAATTTTTTTAAAGATTTGGAGGAATGCAGTTAGATAACAAACTTTATCAGAAAAAGGAAAGTATTAATTTGTTTTATAATTTACTGCCTTAATAGTAATAGGTTATTGTGTTATGAAAGCAATTTCCTCTGAAAGGCTTACAATGGGAAAAGTGCTGTGGCATAATTGAATTTGAATATCAGAATTGAATCTGGAGGAGTCTCTTGTAATTTCATCCTCCCAAGTGACCACCTTTAGAAAAGTAATTTTGAATGCCCTTGGTCTATTTAGGGTGAAGCAGGGGACTGTAAGAGATGAGTGTTTAGATGTGTTTGAAGGGCAATTATGATAATGAATTTTTTTGTTGTTTTATTAAGAACAGAAACGTGAGTTAAGATAACAATTCAGAGCTTTAGAAAGTCGCTTTTTATATGTCAGTGTAATCAGCAGAAGTACATCCATGCTTTTTTTTTGGTGCATGATTAGACTTTGCTTTGACATTGCCTTAAGCACAAATGATGCTTTAGTAGACAAAATTGCATTTTAAGTCAAGGCAATTTGAATGTCGCTGCTTAGACATGGAAAGAGCTTGCCTTGCTAGTAGTAAATGAATTTCAAAGTAATAGCAAAAGTCATCTGTGCCTCCTCACTGACTTTTAGTAAGAAAATTGATTCAGCTTTCAAGAGTGGCTTTCAAGTGGAGCTGCTAAGACCTATTCCTCAAAGTGGGACTTTCCAGCCTGACATCTTTTCTTCTTTTTCCGAGTATCTATAAGATGCTTCTGACTTAAAAGAAAGGTCAAGCATCTCTGTAGATGTATCTGAATGTGCTTTTTTGGTGTGGTTTTGCTTTGTTTTGGTTTTTTATTTTTTTTTTTAGTACCCCAGCAACTTTGGATCAGAACTATGTTGTCTGTGAGCTTCAGCAAAAAGTAAACATGTTATACTCTTTCCTGAGAACTCATTTGAAAAAGAAGAGCATTGTGTTTTTTGCAAGCTGTAAAGAGGTATGGCTTTTTCCTTCCCCTCCCCCCATAGCATTTAAAAATTAATAAAATGAAGATATTTATGTAGATGTCAGGGCACCAGAGAGGTGAGATTATGGACTAGTGTGCAACAGGAAATTGGAGGAACAAAACAACACATACTCTTGTAGGCATGTGATGCAGGGCCTGTCTCTGGGATATCCAGTGTCCCAGGATCAATGGGGGAAGGTTCTGGAGAGCTCCACGTACTCAGAAATTTTTGTGTTTTCCTGTTAAAAATGAATGCTAAAAGTTAATGTCAGTTAAGGGCCAGCTATTTAGGTGTCTCATGACATGTTTTATAGTTAGCTTACAAAGTATTTTGATAGTTGTACCTCCTTTCTTTACAAGGTTTTAAGTCTGCCTATTTGAGAAATTGTAATTGTGAAATAGCACAGCGAAAAGTTTTTCTT
Organism: Serilophus lunatus; assembly: GCA_013399895.1. Lineage (NCBI taxonomy): Eukaryota > Metazoa > Chordata > Aves > Passeriformes > Eurylaimidae > Serilophus > Serilophus lunatus. The sequence continues at coordinate 891,334 of VXBA01000205.1, forward strand.
ATATAGGAAGAAATCCTTCAAATATGTACTTGTATAAATGTCCTGGGACCATTCTGTTCATGTTATTTGCATGTGTTTGTGTGGTACAGGTGTTTATACCTATAACTATTGCATGTGTCAAGTATTTTACAGTATACAGTGATCTCGTAAATATTTATTGCGGTTCTTCCACTTGTGTAAGGGATGACAATATTTTTGTTGCTCTGCAATTTACTGGCGAGTAGAGTGAAGTGGTAGGCTTAGTTGTACAGAAATTCTCAGAGCTGCAGCTGTTCCTGCAATATACACTTTCTGTAACTTTTCTTAAAAAAATACTAGATAGCTGCATGCTGTAAAATAATGCTGCATCATGGGTATTGTATGTGAGAGTGTACAGTCTGATTTTGTAAGAGAAGCTCTTGAAGCTTGAAATAGTAAATTGAGACTGCAGACTGCTTTGAGTTGCAAGTATAAAGCACAACACTCTCCAGTATTGTCTGAAAGCAGTGCTTCTGATGGACTTTTGCTATTTCAGTCCCTTGCATACAACCTAACTAGTTGTGTCCGAAGTCGTTCTTGATATTATCTGCTCTGGTTTCTTTTAGGAAATGTTATCAGAAGGCACCCCGATCTTTTGGCACAATTGATTTCTTGTTGGCAAAATCTCAAAATAGCCTCTTGTCTCTGACGTGGAGAAAAGTTTACATAATTTGTTGTAAGAAGTCAGTTGCTATATACTATATATGATCTTAACAAGTTTAACATGGCGTGATAATTTTGTTTTCCTCTCAATTTGCTGGGTAGGTCCAATATCTATTCAGAGTTTTCTGTAAGCTTCAGCCTGGTCTTCCTGTACTGGCTCTCCATGGCAAGCAGCAGCAGATGAAGAGAATGGAAGTCTACACTTGTTTTGTTCGGAAAAAGGCAGCAGTACTTTTTGCTACAGATATTGCAGCTCGTGGTTTGGGTATGTACCCACAGAAGTAATAGTTCTTTACAAAATGATGACCTAACCCTGTTGAGGCTTTATGTGACTTTATACTCCGAAGACCTACTTGATTTGTGAAAAAGAAGATTTAGTTTGCTTGGGAGCTCATTGGGATATTGAAAAGAGAGCTGCTTCCTAGAGTTCTGCTATTTCTTTTCTGGAGAGACACACTTCATTTGTACTTAATTTTTGTCTCAGGAAAACTTACATTGTATAGAAATAGTGATGTGTTTGCTTATCACATGCTGTAAGGCAAGATTTCAGCAGTTTTAAGTATTTCTGATATTCCTGTATCCTGTGGATTATTCCAAAGTATACGAAAAATTACTAACCTACCAGTATGGGGAAATGAAAAGCAGAGAAAATTTGAATGTCTGACATATGGATGCCTTTATAGGAGTGTATTGTTCAGGAGATAAAAAAAAATAGATGAGGGTAAAAGCAAGAATATTTGTAGGCTCTATTTTGAGCCAAAAGTTCTAATGCCTCTAGACATTACCTGCTGAATTATGATTTACTTCTTTGGACTTTTTTTTTCCCTTAGTACTTGGAGGCATTTAGGTATGATGCAAGACTTTTCAGGAGTTCACATTCTTTCAGATAGCAAACTCCAATGTTACAGTATCACAGTATCAGCAAGGTTGGAAGAGACCTTAGAGATCATCAAGTCCAACCTATAATCTAACAGCAACCTATCATCTAAGTCGTGTTACCAAGTGCCTCATCCAGCCTACTCTTGAACACCTCCAGGGTCAGTGAATCCACCATCTCCCTGGGCAGCCCATTCCAATGGTGGATCACCCTTTGTGTGAAGAATTTCTTCCTAATAGCAAGTCTAAAGCTCTCCTGATGGAGCTTGAGACCGTGCCCTCTCGTTCTGTCGCCAGTTGCCTGAGAGTAACGTCAGTGTTGATTTCTCTGTCAGGCTTGGTCATCCCCCATCTTTGAGCACGTGACAACTGAAGTGCTGTCTCACTACAGCTTCAAACCCCAGTAGTGTAGGATATTAATAGTATGAGTGAAAAGTGGGTCAGATATTGTTATTTAGTTGTTAAACATAGTGATGTTTTATCATCTGTGTCACACAAAGCATGTCTGTTCTTGTCAAGTGTGAAATTACGTTCCATTCATTGCACTGTCATAATTTAGGAAATGAAGGCACCATTAATTTTAACTTTCCTTGTTTAAGAGAATAATTGTTTATGTATGCTAATATATGCAATTAATTTAACTTTTATTTCAGTGGTTGTACCCAGTGACTGTAAATGGGTCCAAATGATGGTTCTTACAGGGATTAATGCTCGAAAATAATACGTTGCTCTTCAATAAGAGGATTTGCAGTACATTGAGCTTAAATGTTGACAATTTTTTTCCTTTCCTCAGATTTTCCAGCAGTGAACTGGGTCATTCAGTTTGATTGCCCAGAAGATGCAAACACATATATACACAGAGTGGGAAGAACAGCCAGGTTTGTTTTCTCTTTTCATTAGTATTTTAATGTTTAAAACTATAGCACTGTAGGGATAGATAATTGGCTAAAGACTCACTCGAAAAAATCTAGATATAAATTGGAAAGAAAGAAAAATGCTGTTATCACTAAAAGATCCTTTTGATTAGTTAAGGGCAATGATTTAACAATAATTTCTTAGCTTCAGAGACTTGCTACAGCAGACAAAAAATATCTCTAGTTGTTTCTGGGACTATCTGATCAGAGAAGATTAATAGTGAGGAAACAGAAAGCCTTTTGTACTTGGGAGGATTACATCAAAGGCTGAGTTGAGCATGTTTGGGAGTGGAAAAGCTTGCCACTGACGTTTATAATTAAATAAGGTTTTAGACTGTGTATCCAATTTCTTAATGTGATTGAAGACTCTTCAAAAGAATGGAAAAATTTCTTCCTTATTTTAATTTGGGGAGGAAGAAATCAAATAATGTTAATTACAGGTTAAATTTTTAATTTTCTATGTCTTCTGTAGAATTATATTATTAGGTACAGGTTTAGTTAAAGTATTTCTGACTAAGTCTTTATGATGGAAGGGAGTTGCCTAGGTACACTGTTGAAAACCAGGTCCGTGATCTCTGAAGTAGATTTTTAAGAGGAACAGGAGCTGTTACTAATTCAGTAGATCAAAAACTTAATGCTGTTATCCAAGGGATGAAATGCAAGACCTTGCATTATACCTGGTTTGTAATTTTAATTTGTGTATAGTAGGGTTTGCAGTACAGGTGATTGTCAAACCTAATGACAGAGCAGGTGCTTACAATAGGACTTCAACACTAGAGGAATTTGAGATCTGTGTTTCGTTGTGTACTTGGTAATATTTCTGTCCCATTCTGTCTTCTGCTCTCCATTTTCTGATATGCCTGCTATGGAAGTGAACAATAAATGTTTAAATGCTTTTGAAAAATGAACAAAATCGGTGAATGTTATGTATAATTAGATAAAACACATAGCTATTTTGCTAAATTAAAATTTAGGTGTGATCTTATGTATACCAATTGAGAGAAAAGCATATAGGCTTCGATAGAATTCTCTGGTGCTTTTTCTTTCTTTTTTTTTTTTTTTAAAATCCTGTGTGACTACCACAGGAGGCTTGTAATTTTGTCTTTGTGGCATATTGTCATTGTAGAGAGAAAAGAATATATTTGGCAACTGTTTAATGAACAGTCTGTAGGAGATGACTTCAGCTCTTCATGAGCTGTGTCACTGAGTTAAAACACCTCTTGAGTTGTAATCCTCAGGCTTTTTCCCAATTCTCATTGGGATCTGAGAAGAGCAATTTTAAATAGGTTTAGTGCAGGGAAGCCTCTCTAAAGAGCTACAAAGACAACTGTCTCCCCTTTTTCATAATGCTTTTATTCAAATATCACTCTTAAGAGGATGTTAGCCTGGAAACCTTAAGGGTCTGCCTTCAGTGGCCTCTTAAATACAACCCTCTGTGATTGCTTGAGGGATAGATTTAGACCTAAATTTGGGGCAGAGGTTCTCATAGGCTGTGGGCTGTGCTGGATGCCTTGCTGGGCTCTAGTTTGCATTTCATTTTACGTGAAATTTTCAGTAGCCTGAAATTGGCTGCTTATGAATCTTGGGAGTACATCTGAGCAAATTGTTTGAGTTGGCAGGGTGGTGACTGATAGCGAAAAAAATTCCTTCTGTAGGAAAAGCTTCATGGGTATTTTCTGCTTCTTAATCTGATATAAAGATCAAACAGATTCTACCTGTACAGGGTATTCTTTTTGAAGACACCTACAAGCGCTCTCCATCTTGAAGGTAAAGCAGTCCTGGAAAGAGGAAGGAAATTTGTTTAGGAAACTTAATGGCATGAAATGTCTAATATTTTTGAGTAAATACTGTGCACTAAATACATACGCTAATGCAGTTTTAGATGTAGATAATTGAGAATGTACTTCTCAATGAAATCCTAGTGTTGAGTAGCTTCACTTGTTTTCAGTAGCTGCAGTTAGTATGAGAAGCTTGTGTTTCTTCTAGAAACTTGATAAAAATTAACTGAACTACACTTTAGTAGTCCTCATTAATGAGGTTAGAGATAATTACAAATTTTCATGGGTTATGAGAGTGTATAATTGCATAGAATGAAACCTAAATTAAATATCTCAGCTAATTAAGAGGCTGTGTTAAACTGTAATTAAAACTGGGATGCCAAATACTGTTTACTTTTGAAATAAAATTATTTTGTGATACAAAACTAAATATGAAAGTCAGGAGAGAAATTATGTTGGCGATGGGGTTAAAAAACCTTTAACTAAAAGTCATGGATGTGTTTCTGGATCTGTTTCACAGTTTTGCAAAGCTTGATCTAAGATGAAAGATAATGATTTATTTTTATGTGGATAAGACCACTGTGGTTCCCTTGTGTTTTATCCTCTTGAAATTGCAACTGCTGCATTTTCGATTTATGATAAAGTAAGCTCAAGAAAATCTGGGTGTTGTCCAGTAATGCTTTTACTTTGTAGAAGAATTGACATATACTGAGTGGTGTTTGTTCGTTTTGTTGGGGTTTTTTTAATAAACTTGAAAGGTTTGCTACAATTGGAGTGACAGGAAGCTGTTTCTTCCAACTGCTTTTAAAGTATTCATTTAAAGGCTTACCTGATTCAGTAAAATTCTGAAATACTGACTTTATCATGATTAGTGCCATAAATATTTTTGCCTATATTTTTGCCACACAATCTCTTTGAAAAGTCTGTAATTTAAAATACTACATTACAGTGTTTTCCTGTGTGTTTTAGTTTCAAAAATTTTAAATAAAAGCTGCTTGTAGCAATTGCCTGCAAAATTAATTTTTTCTGGGTTTTAATTTCTATTTATGTCTTCTATTCTATAACCTATGAAGCCTATAATTGAAAGTATACTTTGATCAATTTCGTGAAACAAGTCACCGTGCCGCTAGGGGACAGCAGAAGATAATAATTTTTGAAGCACATTGATGCTCAGTTTTTTTCCTCAACTGTTTTTCCAAACATCTTTTCTAAGTTCTGTGGCATGAGGAAAACATATAGGGATGTTTTTCTTTCAGTCGTGATTGCATTGATCAGACAAGACGCCTAAAAGTCAATTTTATCTTTTTATTCATGCGTAAATATCTTCTCTTTTGGATGTACCTAAATCCTGGCAAATCTCAGTAATTAATTTTTTTCTTTCCTGGCATTACATTCCTCCCTCTGCTTCATTTTTTTTTTTTCTGTCAGAGGAGACTATTGAAAATTGTTGCTTGAGTTTAGTGATTTTTCTGTCAAGAGTCTTTAAAAAAAAATACTGGCAGTGGAATGTGAAATGGAATAAGTCTCTTTGCTCTCTCATTTTTATCTGTGGTAAATGAAGATTTTTTTCTGTTGTATACAAGATTTAGGTCTGACTGGCTCAGACTTCTGATGCTATTTAGTCCAGGCTAATTAGTTCAGTTTCTTAGGTGCATAAACTGACTTAGGAGAGTCATTGTGATTTTGCTGTTGTTGTTTAACATGGTGTGTATACAGGCGTGGAAGTTCCATCTAGCTTTGTGCATGCTTTTTTTTGTTTTAGTAAATTCTGTTCTGAAAACAAATGGAATAATAATTAAAGTCCATCTTCCTAAAGCAGTATACTCTGTTACCTACCATCTTTGTACTGGCTGGTATGATGATCAGAGCCAAAGAGTTACGAACACACGCTTATAAGATCTATGGGTTTTTTGATGCCTTGTGAGTGTTGGAGAACACTTACACATGTCAAATTATGGAAAGGTGAAAGGAGCAGGTCATAGAATGCACTTCTGCCATGAAGTATAATGCTTTGAAGCTCAGTAATGCTCGTTGGGGCTCTCCTTAAATAATTTCACATTATATGTGTGAAAGTGAGATGAATAAACCTTTATAATAATGTGTCAGTAAAGCATTTAATGGTACCTTTTTCAGTGGTGGAAGCCTGATTAATTTTTTTTTAAATGGCAGAAATGTCCCAGGAATACGTGATTGGGTATAGCCAAGATGACAGCTTTCTGTTTGATTATATTTCTTTTTTTTTTCTTATTTCTTTTATTTTAAGGCCCACTGAAGCAGTTTTACTGTTTTACTGTTGTTTCTTTAAAAATAAATGCAATATTAAGGCCATTTCTTATTATACTGCAGTCATCTTCCTAACTCAAGTTAAATAAAAATAGCTGCTAGTGGAGGTCACAGGAAATTGTTGCAATTCACGTTATTAAATATCTAAAATTAAACACGGTATCCTAGCTACGTTCTTGACAGTGGCCTGTGATACTGCATTTGTGCTGACTGGCACTGTATTTGTTAGAATTCTCCTCATAATGGAATGGTATGAATATTCCTGTACACTGAACAATTAAGTGGCTAAGGTTATTGCCTGCTGACATGAAGCTATGCTGTTAAGTTGCAATGAAAAATAAATGAGCAGAAGTATTTTAACTCAGTGTAGTGGACACAGCTGCTGTGGAAAACGGATTGCTTTCAGTATCGGCTGGAGGATCCAACAATCTTCCAAGGCCTTTGTGAATTGCATTTATTCTAAGACTAACATGGTAAGGTTGGTGAGCAACTGCTGTTCTTGTCCATTGTTTCTTGTGCCTGGATCGGGCAGACGGGCACTGACCCAGTATGAGTGAAAGGGACTGTGATTTGTGGTATGAATAAAACCCAGTTGGTTCTCAGAACCTGGCAATAGGTATCAATGGGCTACTGTCTGGACAGCAGAGGGAAAAGAATAAGAAGTGATCTGAGGAAAAGGAAAAACAAACTCTGAAACAATCTCTGACTTAACAGCAGTATTTACTGAATTTTTTTTTGAGATACTGAACTAAGGTCTATGCGATGGAGAGGTAGAAGTGAATAAAGCATTTAGAACTGACGTAAAGTAAAACCAAAAAATGAAGCTAGTTCATGTTTTGTTGTTTGTTTTAAATGCTCTGTGGGATGTGGAGCTGTTCACAGCTCATGAGGAAAGAGCTCTTCTCCCTGACTGAATCGAGGACCCAGCAGTGAACATGGGCCATCGGCTGCATTTGCTCAGCTGTGAACAGCAAATGCACTTTCTGGTCTCTTGTAATTTTTGTTGGACTGCTTTGGTAGGACTTGCTGTAAATGGTACAGCACAGTTTCAGTTCACAGTGAGCACAGATCTCTTGTTAAAGATTTGTTTTATTAAAGAAAAGTATCTATAACAAAAAGTGGCCATTGATCATGTAGCTGGGATATAAATTCCAATTCGTATTTGTTTTTTATGCTCATTTTTAATTTAAAAAAAAAAATAACAAATTACTGTATTATGAAAGAAACCCAACAGTGTAGAAGGTATGATAAATGGTAGATAAAACTTTTCATGCTCCTAGTTTTCAAAAAACACTGTTTTCTTGGTTTGAAGCTTAGATTTCACCTTCCTCATCATGTCAGAAGGCTCAGAAGGTAGCGTAATTGGAAACAAAGTTTATCTCAATTGAGACAGATATTGGAGACCTAAACCTGTTACTTCGTTTAAGAAATAGATTTAGAAATGGTAGCTTGTATAGTCAGATTTAATAGTTGAATTTTAAAACAAAATATAAATTATTATATTTCTGTGGAAGGCCTTAGGGGTAGGTGTGGATATTAATTTTTTTTGTTGAAGGATAGTATGTGGGTGAATGGATTTATTTGTGTATATATCAGATTGAAATAGATATACTCAGAATGAAACTGTTAATTTTGATGTGTTTTGGGTGTACTTTTATAGATGTCTTGTATCATTCCTTTGCATAAAAAGAGTGCAACACAGACAAACACCTGCATCAATAAAATGTTTTCTTCACTACTGTAGTTATTTTGTAAGAAAATTGAAAATAATTCAAAAAAGTATAAATTACATGCTAGAAATAATAGAACTTGGCTCATTCGGATTTTTTTTGTAATCCATCTTATATTAAGCTTGATTGTTAGATTATTAGCTAAGAATTCACTGCCATGTTTTTTCAGTCTTTGCAGGGATAAATCTTTCCTCTAGAAGCAGGAATCTGTTCTGCTTTTTGTGTTTTGCTTGTCAATTTTTCCACATGATGGAATTGTCTTGTTCTGGATTCTTTATGGAAACTGAAATTATGTGCAAAGTTTTAAAGAACATTATTATTGCAAAATTAAGTGGTCCAGAATATTTCTATTTGGAAAATAGTGCGAATGGTGTGTAGTGATTAAATGATCGTGTTTTATGGCAAGTAACTGGACTTCACGGTGGATGTAGCTATTAAGTAGTTTTATATTAATAGTTTGGCATGAACAAAGGGTCCCTCAGAAGAGGAGTGAAAATACATAGTGTGTATTGTAATGCACATACAAAATCAGGCAAATTTCGTGGGATTGGTTTTGATGCTAATATTCCAATGCGTAACTTGCTGACCTCAATGTTTTCAGGAGTGCAATTTCTTGCTTACTGCTGGTAAATCTGTAGCCAGTTTGACCTGGGTGAGAAAAAAACAGTCAAGAAGTTGATCTGCCTTCCTTGGTGCCCAATTTCCTTACTCTGCAGGGATCTACTGTGGAGAGTTTCTGCAATGCTGAAGTATCTGAAGGTGGCATATTAGCTTGTAATTCAAGACTTTTTAGGAATGGGCTTTGATTTAATCTCACAAGTTTCGCAAAGACACCTTACTTCCTTCTATGTCTTTTGACAGATGAGATGAGAGCATGTGTTATCCATATTTTAGCCCAGTTGGGCTAATATTAGACCTTTAATCAAGTCAGCTTGGTAAAGTCCCATTTAAGTTACAGATTAAAATACTCCACAAAATAATTTTTTTTTTTGAGTATAGTGGTAGATGTGTGACCTCCAAAGTATAAAAAAATTTATACTTATGGTTCCCTGCATGTTTGTGTGTGTGGTAAATATCTTCAAAAACATTATCACCTGCTTTATAATGTGTTTTCTGTAATGGGAAATATTCCAGTTCAGGAAACGCTTATGCAAGTATCTTTAAATCTGGAGCCCTCCTCCCCCAAATTTTATGATTATCACATCATTTCAATTTTCTCCTTTGCCAGCTTTTAAAATAGGTAATTTTTTTCTTGCCAAACAAAGCAAAAATACTGCCTTTAACTCTCTTGAAATTTGGCATCAACTTATGTCTTCTGAAATGCAAATGTTAGGGAAATATGTTGTAATACATCTGTTCAAGACAACCCATGCAACATTTCCTGTGAAGTCTGTGTACTCATGCAGGTTATCCTTATAGTTATCCTTCCATGTAATTTTTCCTGCTGGCTGTCTGCCTTAGAGCAGAACACTGGTGCCTGATGACCATCAATCAATTGGTTCCTATTCCTATTTCATTCTGGTATCAGCATACCTCATATATCACTGACAATTAAAATGTGGCGTGTTTGACTAAACTGTATATTACAATGGTCATGGCAGGGATGTAGAATTACTGTGAAAGTAGTTAGAACAAGCTCGACTCTAGCTGCATGACAGGGTGAAATTGATTATTGACCACAGTACATTTTTATCTCTTGCTTTTGTGGTAATGGTAATAATATTTGCTTTAATAGTATTGGGCCTTAGGCAGCTGAGCAAGGGAGGATTAAGATAGGTTGCATTAGGCAACAATTGTGTGTCTATTTGGCCTGCATGAAAAGATTTTTTTCTCAACCTGTCTTCACTGGATTGCTGCTGTGTTGTTTCTTCATGCTTCATACCAGCTGTTGGCTAACAGAGATTTTTAGCAGAAGTTTAAGATGGATTCTAGCCTTTTATTTGATTTTTTTTTGTATGAAATGAAACTATGTAGCAACACTTTTTGTTTCTTTGTTATGGAAATGTTGTTCTTCACATTTTTAAGCTATTTTTCTGTAATTCTGATTTGCCACCACAGTTTCTGTTTGTACTAAATACTTTATCCCACTTCCTTCTTGTCCTGCCTTTAATGCTTGCCCTTGATTGTGGGCATCTTTTCTTTTTCTCATCTGCAGTCAGTGTAAATATAACATTCCTACCCTTTGCTTTATAGTGCTAATGATGATTTGTCACAGCTTCCTTGCTTGTAAGTCAAGATTGAGTTGCAGAGAAGTTACTTGCCTTTTTTGTAAGTATTAAAGCCCGTAGATGCTAGAAAATAAGATAGATATGAACTAGAAATATGTGAATTTTTTTCTTTCCCCAAAGACTTTCTGCAAGTAAGATGCAATCTTCCATAGAACTGAAATGAATTGTGTCTGGTATTCTAAGAGACTGTTAAAATCACATGCAGAGATGAGTTTCTTGGTCACCTTGAGGAGATGACAAGATAAGTAATATCATCAATTACTACACAGTCCAAGAAAGTTTGATTACTTTGAGGCTTTTAATTTACTTTTTTCAGCAGAGTCAAAGTGCCTACTTAGTGAATAATAAATCACCAGAGTGAATTAGCATTTTAGGACAGATGTTTGGTTTTGGTGATGATAGCCAACTTGAAGGATGCAGTTAGCAAGAATGGGGGGAACTTCTAATGTCTACTCATGTGCAGAAGGAGTAGCCTTCCTGCTGAAGAATTACAGTAGCTGAGATTGATTCTTTGGTGCTTTATTATCTATAAAGGTTTAAATGTTTTACCTGTCTGCTAAAAATAATTGCAAAAGTGTTCTTTCATTTGCTTTAGTGGAGAGCTTTATTCTTATGGGATACTGAGGGATATTCTTTTCTCCTGTGTTTTAGGCATTGTAATAGAAACAAATTTTAAGCAGATCTAAGTTTTCATTATTGTTTATGCCAGGTTTTAGTAGCTTGTGCTTTCTTATGTTTGCCAGTATAGAAGATTTGAGTATGAAAACCACAGAGAGAACACTTTCGAAAAGTTAAATTTTCCACTGCAGCTTCTCTAACCTTTGAGGTTATCTTTAACAACATAATTGTCTGATTAGCATAATATGAGGTTGTTCTTTCCTTTTTTGAAAAATAAGATAATACTTTGCCCAACTAAAGCTTGTTTTTTATAGGCTGCATTTTGTTTTCTTTACCTAAACATCCACTGGGGACACTGAACAGATATGAACCTTCCCATATGATACTTAAGATTGTTTGGTTTTCAGCTTTATCTATTCTGTAATGTATTCATTTTCATGTTTAACTCTGAAGAACAGTGTTATTATCAAACTATCTGTTTTGATTAATTAAATTACATACATGGTATAAAAATGGAAAAGGACTGTTCCTCCTTCAGGTACATTTAAACTATTGGCATTTAAAGGGGACTGTTTCCAAAGTATGTAAGGGAAAGGATTTCACTGCATCGATAGTTACAAGATGTCTTTCAGTCCCTTGGAGTTTCTGAAGGCATAGCTGTAAGAAATATTTCTGTGTTGGTTTTTTTTCTTTATTAATAGATGTTTGAAAACCTCTTGTCTTTTTTTTGATCTGTTTTCATGTGGTTGTTTCTTTACTTAGCTATAGTACTGTTTTGTCCATATAAAGGCTTTGCAAGATTTAATGTAAATATTGAAATAGTTGTTGTCCATAGATACCAGAGATAATGCTTGTTTTTTTTCTGTGAATTATCTTTGAAGTGTGTCTTTAGGATTTGTATTTTCTGAAAAGATAACTAACTCAGCATATAATGAATTTAGCACTGATAACATAAGAATACTTCTCAAGGGTCAGAATGAAGTTTCATATGATCCTGCATCCCGTTTTCAGAGTGCCCTTGTGGATACTGCAGGAAAGGTATAAAATCAAAACAAATGTAGAATGATGTTTCCCCTGCTGTATCTTTCCAGAGTTTGAGTCTGTGGTTTGTAGAGTGGGTATCTGCACTCTCTGATCCTTGATGAGTATTTCTTCTGTGATTTGTATGACACTGGCCTTTTGTAGTGTGTTGCACACTGAATATAGGAGATATAATAAAGAAACAATTTAAGAATGCCAAGTCAGGCACTGCGACAAGCAACAAAACTTGTCATGCCACAAGCAGCAAAACTGCTCAAGTTGCTTCATGCCTTTGGCTAACTTTAAGGAATCTGAAAAAATCATTCCTTGTAGGGGTTGATATAATACAATCAAGACTTTTCTTCTTAACAAACGAGGAAGATTGTTAGGAGACTAAACATATGTTCTTTCCAGATATCAGATCATTCACATAGTTTTTGTTGGAAATCCTTTCCTTTCATATCATCTGCTTTGCAGAGAAAAGCAGATCTCTGTGTTATTCTGTACTCGAAATTGGTGAGACTGGTATTGGCAGCAATATTATCGCCGTGTTCCTCTCCACTAGATAAAAGAGAATATTTTCATCCTTTTTTCTAACAGTGCTCTGAGAGCTAAAGGTCTTTTGATGCATAATTAGCTCTCTTGGTAATACGATCATCAATTTTTACAATAAAATGCAAAGTCATCTGAGGTTCATTGACTTTGCAGGATTACATTGCTTGTTCAGGCAGTGGCTGTGTCTGACAGGCACCCACCTATATGGAATTTCGTTGGGTTGAAGTATATACACCTTTCTTAAAAGGTGCACTTGGTCTATGTAAACAAGTAATTTCCAGCCTCAGTTACTATATGAAGGGCACAAACATTCATGGGATATTTGGTCAGCAGTGACTTATGTCCCCTTGTTTGGTAAAGATAATAATTTGCCTTAAGCAAGCATATGTATTGCTTTAGAATTCCTTTTTTGGAAACATTCTACAAGCTGATATTTCTGCATTAAGAATATTTTAGGTCTACTAGTGAAATGGATTAAAATCAAGTTATGGATTAAAATCAGTAAATTTACATGGTGTGAATATGTCATAGAGACCTCATCTCGTATCAATTTTATTTCCATGTAAAATTTCAAAATTTAGAATGTAAGGGTTAAAATTTCATTGTGAAAACACTTACTAAACATTAATTATTTTTAAAAGTCAGTCTCCAAGCCCATCATGTACTGAGAGAGCATTGGGTGAAAAAATCCCAGGCATCCAAGAGCATTTTGTTGTGATTTTTCAAATTCATCAAATGAAAGCAGAAAGCTGTAATAAAAGCTGTCAGACTGTTTTAACTGCAGAGTTTGTTGCTACTTCCATTGCTTACTACACTGTGACAGATAGTATTCATAGTTTTCAAACAATTCTGCAGGGCTGTTTTTGCAAAGTGATAACTGTTTGTCCTTGGAGAAATGTGGGCTCCCTGTATTTCACGATTTTTGTCAGTTAAAGATACAATTCTTGTTTGATGTGCCTGAGAACATCCTTCTGAGCTCTCAGGCCTCCTTGGAGGAGGGAGTTTAAAGCTGCTCTACATAGTAACTTACCACTCTTGCTTTGCTTTGTCCTACACATTGCTTGCGTCCCTTGGATCCTGTCCAAAATTGGCATATTTCTGAAATTTTAGTCGTTTTATTTTTTTTTAATGGAGGACTCTGTACAATATTCTCCTATCAATCTGTACTCTTAAGAACTATTTGTAAATACAAATGAGGAAACAGTATATATGTTACAGTAGATACGGACTCAGATCTAATGTATGCAAGCTCATCATTACTGACTGCTTCTTCAGTAGAACTTAAACCTGTTGTGTTGTTTGTTTACTAATGCTGTTGGATATTTTTTTCAAGTCACTAAATTTGTCAAAAGTAGGAACTGACATTTTCTTACACAAGAAGAAAGAGAACAAGAAGATGCTTTGAGAACAAAGTGGCAGATTTTGTATGTCTTTGTCAACCATCTAGAGTAATTACCAACTCATCTACATTTGATACAGCTGTTAAGTACAATAAAGAGTGAAATCCAGATACATTCAGACTGATCTGATAAGCACTTTTCTTTTGCACCTGGAAGCTGCTGCTATAAATGAAAAAGCTCCTGTTTTTATGCATTTCTTTCAGTGATGCCTCTGTGACCTGTCAGAAGAGTGGCCTTTATTGAACTTGCTACTTGGGATCAAGGCACTTATCCTTTTATAACCTTTCTCTTCTTTGACTTGCAGGATAGGCAATGGAGGATCAGTTTTTACCAAGTGTTAAGCTTGCCCATTGGTAAAGGGTAGATGCAATTAGGTGGAACTTCTGGTACTTTAAGCTTTTCTCAAGTGCCCTTTGGTTGCCACTAATATTTCAAACGCAGGGAAGAAACGATCCGCTGATCTGAATCCGTGTTTTAGCCCCAGTTGTTTAGAACTGTAGGGTAGTTTTGAAGTCAGCTCAGGTGGAGATACTGGCAAATCACTTTTTTACATCGTTTCCCTTGGTTAAGAGAGGATTTTTGTCTGTTCTCTGGACTGCATGTAAGGAAGCAAATGTAGATTCTCATTGGTTATTGAAAACAACAAGAAAAAAGGTAATTTTTGCATGTTTGCTTGAAGTCTCTTTTTTTTCCCCCCTTCTGATCAGATACAAAGAAGGTGGTGAAGCTCTGTTAGTATTGCTTCCATCAGAAGAAAAAGGCATGGTGGAGCAGCTGGCACAGAGGAAAGTACCTATCAGCGAAATCAAGTAAGTGACTAATGTCCTGTCTGTTATTCAGCCTTCTTTCTACAAGAGTAGTGTGTGATGAGTCTGTGACAACCTTGGTAAAGTGCTTTAGTTGCCTGGAGGTGGACAAACCAGGGGAATCAGTTACTTTTGGTAGTGTTGTAGAAAGAAAAGACCTTGAGAGGTTTCCTATCCATTGCTGTTCCCAAAAGCAGAATGAGCTGCACAAATCATCCTTATCAGATGCCAGTTAATATATTCACAATTTCCCAAAGAGATCTTGTCTATATTCAACATTCCTACCACTAACATTTTTCTTCAAGTGTCTGATAAGCCTTGTAAGTAATTTAAGTGAAATATTTCTTCTGTCCTGTGCCAAGAATATATGGAAAATGATGTATTCTCTTACTCTCTGCAGCTACTTTTTATATAATTGAACATTATCATGCTCTCTCTCTTCTTTTGTAGATGAAACAATTACAATTTCTTTAATCTATCCCTGTATGTTTTTTATACCTGCTATCATTTTTGTTTCTCTTATCTGTTTTTTATTTTAGTTCCAGACTATTTCTCCAATTTGTCTTGACCTTTCTGAATCAGCTGAAGGACAGAAAATAAAAAATGTGGCTAAATGGTTAATTTACATACTGGAGAGAGTATTCTGATAGAAACCTGTAAAGATCTATGCTCTCTGTACAAATAGAACTGAGTTGAAGGTTGCAGAAGCATATACCACTACCATGTAAAAATAAAAAAGAAGATTTCCATTTTATATTAAATGAAAATAATGGTCATGTAGGAAAGACAAAAACCCTAACTAAAAAGATGAGGAAAAAAAGCAAATACTAAAAGAATCCATGGTAGTTCCTTATTTAGCAGCTATAGGTTCGAAGGAGTTAATTATTCTTTGAGCCTGCCAGTGTGATATTAAATCAAAGGAGAAATGATAATGTGAAGAAAGTATGGAAGTGCAATCAAAAACAACCCAGAAAGTGTGGTATGAGCCTTACTCCATTTTGAATACTGACCTAGTTCAGGTCACATGGTGCCAAAAATCATAGAGTAGAGAGAAGAAATTGGAGAAGGATGATGAGGTATAAAGGTAAGTTTCTGTATCAGTGGGAATGAGCAAGGTTAGGACTATATTACTTTGAAAAGCTGTGGTTTGAATGTGAAGATACAGGTATCTAAGCAAAGAAGATAATTAACTGAATGAAGACAGTGTCTATAGAACAATTGTTTTTGATAAGAAATCAAATTAGGAAGAAGCTTTATGTGGTCGTTACGCTTGAAATTGCTTAAATCTTTAGGTCTGCTCAAAATTAAGAAGTTAACATGTCTGCAGAGAGTAGAAACAATGCATATAGCTCTTGCCATACTTAAAATTTAGATTATTTTTTTCAAGTATTTTGGATGTATAGGATTTGTCATTTTGGAGGCACTTCTGAACTGCACTTCTGAATGCTGTTTCTATGTAACAAACTGAGTATACAGCAGCCAGGAAAGTAAATGCACTTTTTCTAGCCAAACACACGTATCGAATTCATGTAGAACATACATGAACTTCAAACACAAGACAACTTTTGCTAAAACAGTGAAGTAAGGACTAGAACACAGTCAAGCAACTACTAAAACTCTGATTTTGCTTAAGGATTTCAATTACATTGCTGTTTAAAAACCCTAGCCATACAAAACCAAATAAAAACCCACCAACTGAATCTGGACAGTATCAGTAAAGAAATTGATGTCTGATATTTTCTTTTCCTTTAAGTGTCATAGTGCTTTAAAAGGATCTATTGCATAACTACCACAGCAAATTGTTTCTTTTTTCCAAACTTAATCTTTTTCCTTCTTAAAATGATAGTTATTCAAATAATGTAGCTCATTTTTATATTAAGTAAATAAATGTCTGATCTTGTGCACAGTATAAATATTTCCCCATTCTTTGTCAGGTAAGCTTTTAACTTCTTAAGTAATGCTGCTAATTGTTTGAATAGCTTATCATAGGAAATAGTAAAAAAGCCTCTTTAGTCTGTATTTATCTATGTAAATAGAAATCAATATTTTTGTACCAGGATAGTAATCTAATTTTATAGGGCAAATATTTTATTTCCCCCAGCATTCTTAATTCGAATAATTATTAGAAAAGTCAAGGCTTTTGTTTGATAATATGTTTCAACAGCCTTGCCCTGAGATCCGGTTTTTCAATCTTCAAACCTTAATAATATTTGTAACATTATAATGAAGGAAAATGCTTTTACTTGGAATTGTCTGCCTTGTGTGGTTAAGATTTAAAATATTTACAATCATACTTGTGAGAGGCTAAATAAAATCCTTCACAAATCATAGGTGTAATTACTTGTGGATTGCAAATCAGTTTAAAAGTTTTTAACTACAAATTTGATCAGGTAGTTTACTTCTAGCTAGTTTCCAAATTAATACAACCCTGGTGTGTTTTTGTTAGTTTATAAATTGTTGAAGAAGTAGCATCAACCCATGGATCATGTTTCAGTATTCTGTTGAAGTCTTCTGGTATTGTTTGTGCTTACTCACCTAATTATAGATTGTCAAGAATTCTAGCTTGGGAGTTAGGAGATAATGAGCATTGCTCGCTGCCAACAGAGTTTAACTCTTCAAGTTTCTGAAATTCACTCTGAAAGCTTATTTCTTAAAATCTTGTTTCTAAAACATCTCTGTCAAAGTGTTTGTTTTGCTGTTCAAGTTAAGCTGTTATCTGGTGTAGTGGTGTAAGAGCTCTATTACTTTCCTTGTTTTGCATTTTGATTTGCAAACAGCACTTGAGGGTTCCTTTATTGCATTTGGAGAGAGCTTTTGAAACAGTTGGAAAGAAAGAAAGTTGAAAGGAGAGATAGGAAGAACTTTATTTTCCTGAATACCTATTCAAAAGACTGGGGTTTAGGCTTTTTTCTTAATTTTCAGTTTTATCTAAGATCCCTGTAGGGATTGTTAATACACAGTCCTTTCTAATCAGCACAGGCTGCCAATGTACAGGTAGTACATTTTTAAAAATTTCATGGTTCAAACAGAAAAAGAGAAAATGCAAAATATGCAGTAATAAATACCGTATTTTAGAGCATTCATATATGGCAAAAGGATAATCTGAAAGTGTTAAATAGTCTGTACTTTTTTTTAAGGAGTCTGTAATTTCAAAGTTTTAAATGCAAGCTTTAAACTGAAATAATTTTTGATAATACCATGAGGTTACTTTGCCACATCCAATTTTATTGGGTAATAAGAACTGCTTCCTCAGAGTTTATCATGGCAAATTTTGCATCCAGAAAATTTTATCAAAGGAAGTGCAAGTATATATGTACCCCTGATGTAACATTGCTTTCTTTAATATTATTACAATTTTTTTTTTACAGTGTGGAATACTTGGATGTATATTCCACGTGATATTAGTTTTAGCACTAGAGAATTGTTTAAACTTGCTGCCTCACAGTTACCATTGCTGCTGTAGGACAGTACATCGGTGTCTCTAACCAGTGTGGTTATGCACTTGTCTGTGACCTACAGATGTGAGGCTGGCAACTGTGAGCAGCCTGCCTTGGATTCTCAGCTCCTCCTCCTCTCTTCCAGCCTTCCAGGCTGTCTACTGTAACCCTAGAGGGCCACATTCCGGACTGGGGCACAGAGCAAAAAGTGCTGCAGCTTGGAAGCTGTGTGGAATATGGAAGCTGTTTTGCTACATTGCGGCAGTGTGGTCTTCCTGGTGATTGTTGAGCTTTTATATTTAAATTCTTCTTTAGAGAAGGGTGGAGAAAAGAGAGTATCTAATTAAAACGGTGCTTGTGTCCTTGTATTAAAATGAGAGGAAGTCAAATTGTGAATCAGCTAGGAAATTTGGAGAGTGCTGTCTGATCAGTTCATAAGACCGAGCAAGCTGGGTTCATGTTTACGTCATGGCACAGTCAAATGTGGCCATTTATGCAACTGCTAGACAAAACAGCAGTTTCAGAAAGTTATACTGCTCTTTAAAGCTAAGATACCTGAGTGCAGAGTAAAAAAAAGGAAATAAACAGCTTACTTAAAATAACAGACAGTGTCATAAAATTCCTTTCTAGTCTGTGCATGGTTAGTTCTTTCTTGCTGGTTCTTAGCTATTTAGGCAAGCTTATAAATGAACAATAATTCATTAAAGTGTTTAGCTTTTAAGTTTGTTGCTCTAAATGGTCACATGTATATAATTTATTATAAAGAATTTTATTTGTTCAGCAAGAAATAACATGCAAACTCATTAAAGACAAAATCCATTTTAATGGGCAGCTTTCTCATTTTTTGAATTCCATCATGAGAGGAAGATGACAGTGAGTGACTGTCATGATACAGTGTTGGAGAGGAAAGAATCCAGTATTACTACTCTTTTTTTAATATTCGGTTGCAAATTTACTTATTCATTGACAAACACAACCTCAAAATGTGTTTGGGGCACCATATTCTAGGTTAACATTGCTTAGGTTTATACCACATTATCATACTTCTAACTGTGAAGTATCTTGTGTTTTTTTGTCTTTTTGTTTCTTGCAAATTGCAACCAAATCACTCAAAAATTTAGACGCAGTCAACAAAATGTTTATACATTTTGTCTGCATTTTCTTACATTATTATCCATTATACTTGGATCCTCAATGACATGTAGTCTGTAAGTAGTGAATCTCAGTTCTACAGTAATCTATTTCTACAGCAATCAAGTCAGAAAATAATGAGTACTAGTGAGTCCAGAAGAGAATTGGAACTTGATGTGCATTTTGAGTTTGACAGTGAGAACAGCAAGTAGTTGGCAGTCTCAACTACTCTTTGAATACAGCTCCAAGGCTAGTTTTGCATTGCTAAAAGATTTCATGTAAACTGTTTCCATAGTTTATGAGAATGTACAACTGCCAGATGCTTTGCTAACACCAAAGATGACATATGCTATTTCTTTCCTGTTCTTAAAACCTCCTAATGCTGCTATGGAGGATAATCAGACAGATGAATCATGTTTCGCTTCTGACTAAGCCATGTTAGCTATTGTGTGTTTGCTCATTTTCTTTAGGTCCTTACAAATATATTTTTTTTTAATCAAGGCAAAGTTAAACAATTAACTTCTTTTTTTGCCCCCTTTTGAGTATGAGCACTATACTTGCTGGAGCTGGCTCCTAGATTTTTTTTTAATCTGTCTCTGATGAATTCTTAAAAACACATATAAGTCCAAGTGCTTTTCCTTTCTCTAGTTGCTATGGAGCAAGTTTCTTTTGACACAACTGATTTCTCTGAGTACCTGTTATCCTGTGATTTGTGATTCTGGTGTGAGCTTGGACCGTGCTATAGCTGATTGCAGCTGCCACTTTGAGTGAAGACAGGGGAAAAGAAGCACTGGCTAATTTAAGGGCCTCTAGGTCATGTCTTAACAGCTTTCCCATAACTTAGTAGCAATCCAACACTTCTCTGGACTGTCTTACTACTGGTATTCAGGTTAATTTTTTTTTTGGTTACTGATGCTATTCCTTTACCTTTTGTATCATTATGTTTCCAAGATTTGTTGGCCAGTTTTTCCCCCACTCAATTTTTCATGCCTGTTATTTTCTTTCTCATGTCTTTACATTTTCAGAGCCAATTATATGCTGACTGGAAGCTGGAACTAATTTTTTTGATCTTTTACTAAAGCTGTAGTTAAATAATGCTTTTGTACACTGCAATTTTCCCTTGGCTATATCTCAACAGTTAAGAAATTGAAATCGTGAGGGAATCAATTTTCATATTTATGCTTTCATATTTCATAAGAATAATAGACGATTGTGATCATGTTACAAAAAAGACTATAAAATGTTTCTTGCATAATACTTTAGTCAGTCATGTTTTTTAGACCAACTTACTGCCATGTGAAGAGGCATGATGTGTTTGTTTTTTGCCTTCATTCAGCAGAGGCTGTGTTTTGGTGTACAGCATGACATGGCACACAGCAGCAAGAATCAGATTAAGAAATGTGGTAGTTGTGCATGTCTTTTGACCTCTGCTTGAAGAGTAACCTGCTACTATGTTTAGTAGGTTCTGTGATACACTTGGGTGGTACTAGCAGATCAAAACCAGAAGTAGATGAGAAAAGATCTGGGCAAATAAAACTGCAATAATGTAGGTATCACTAGAATAAGTGTAAAAATCCATAATGTAGGAGAAGACCTGCGTATCTTTTTACTAGGTTTCATAGCATTTGCTATAATGCAGTCACTGTTCTGTATTTACTTGATCAGAATCTTGAGAAGCTCTTAAATCTGTTTAATTTCAATGTCCTTTATTATTGCGTACATGGTTGTTCTTTCTAAGAAGTACTTAAATTTAAGTATTCCCAGCACAGTGAATCTTATTTAAGCTTTTAAAAATGCTGACAATTTCCTTATGAATACTTTGATCTCGGTATAAAGTAGTACTATAATTCATTATGCTGCTTCTGTATATTTTTTAGTGCTTTTATAAAATCAAGAAATTATTTTCTGCTGATTTCTGCTTTGCTTTGGAAGAAGATTCACCACCTTCAGTGAAAACTGTCTGAATAAGAAGTCTAAGCTGGCATTTGTCTTTTCTGTATTATTTGTTAGAGGAGTGTATGCTTCTGTGCTGTTTGAGTGATAATAACTAATGCATATTAAAGCAATGCAAAAAAAGATACTTCTGAGAACTTAATAGATGCTTATTTTGGCATATTCTAATAATTAAAGCTGACTTTCTTGTTTCATTTTTTTTTAATTAGAATTAATCCGGAAAAACTTGCAGACATCCAAAAGAGGATGCAAGCTTTCTTAGCTCAAGATCAGGAGTTAAAAGACAAGGCTCAAAGGGTAAGTCATCTGCTACACTGCATTTCTTGGGGCAAGCTGGTTGAATAGAACTGCTGTTTGCATAACTGACCAGCTCTTATATGCCCTAGAAGTGATGTTTCGAACTACTGTGTTTTGCTGTATTGTTCTGATATTTAAGCTTTAAAACTCTCTGTCAGTAGAAACAACAATCATGTATTTTCAGTGGGTGGAAAGTATGCTTGTGTAGCCCATGCGAGTTGAGATGGCCTCAAGATAATGGTAACACCTGAAGAGCCACCTGACCTGTTGCTGTTGTGCCCAAGTTAAGGCATAGTTGAGGACATCACTTTAGAGTCTTGGATACGAAAGTAATTTTTGATTGAGTAGTCACTGCTACTCAGCTGTTTTGTTCCAGTACGAGAAAGACACGGGCATATCAGAGACAAGCCCAATGAAGAACTACTAGAGATGACTGAGCACTTGGAGTATCTCCTGTATTAGGAGAGAAGCATAAATTAAATGGAACTAGAGTCTTTTGAGTGATGCCCAGTGTCAGGAGAGGAGGCTATGGGCACAAATTTATATACAAAAAGCTCCATTTAAACCCAGGGAAAAGACATTTGTTGTAAGATTGGTGGAAAACAAGAACAGATTGTCTCCAAATGATGGATATCAAGAGCTGGGTTCCTTCCTGAACAGTCTGCTCTAGATGACTTTGGTTTTGAGCAGGAACTGGGACTAGATGATTGCCAAATGTTCCTCTCAACTTCAGCTACAGTGGGAGGACTTTTCTTGGGGAGCTGATATAGAACATTTCGAAAAAATAATAATAAACATTGAAAAATAGCATATCTCATTATTTGACTCAAAAGTTAGAAATACAAAACCATTTGGGCCTCACATGCCCACCTTCTTGATCAATTTTTGTTGTCATATCTCCTTGATATATATGACAATTTGTCCTTTCTCAATAGTAAAATTCAAAGCATTGAATAAAGCATTTTAACTTTCATTTAGATTTAAATGAGAAGCAAAATAGCTTAGAATAGCTCTTCCGGGTAAGGTGAAGAAGTATGTGAGTGTGTGAATGGGATTTCTTTGCTCTGCTGATTAATGTTGTGAGACTCCATAGACAATATGTGAATGACACTAAGATTTTTATTGGGTTTATGAAAAGTAGGAAAACTTTAAGTAGTTTCCTGGACTAGAATGAGCTGGTTGTAAAAGATAGTTTCTATGGAAGATGGCCTGTGAAACATTTCTGGGCATTATGCTGCCTCTTGTCATAACGAAAGGTGTACTGATCTTTCCCTGGTTTTATAATATTTTTAACTCATGAACTCTTTGGAATGGAGCTTACTATTTGTTTTATTGAATCACTGCAATGTGTTGCTTTTCTAAGTTTGATTTGTTGTTTTTTTAAAAAATGTGCATGTCTTGACCTTCTGAATTTTGTAGTTGTAGCATGTGTCTTCCAAACTACACAAAATCAGAAATTCCAAATGAGATGCAGGGAAACATGACTGGAAGAATAATAGGAAAACTTTTCATGTCATTGTTATATATGTGTCATTTGTTATATATGTAGGTCAAATTAAAAGAGCACTACCAAATACCAAATGGTGACAAATACAGAAATGCCAAATCCAAGAAATACAGGATTGCAGAGATTGTGGATTAGTGTTAATAACTTCTTATTTGTATGAGCTGGTGTGGGGATTGATGACACCTGAAGGTGCTCTGGTAAACCTGAGTGATGGGATAAAATGGAAAGCAGATCATGAACTCTTAAAGAGAAAGTAAGTGTTTAACCTTTCTGTTGAACTGGGATGTAAAATGTGTCAAGTTGAAATATTTAAAACTCTTGAGATTCATCTCACCTAGCTTTAGATATCCTCTCTGAGTTAGTCTGCCTGGGCTTTCATGTATAGCTGATACAGAGGAATAAGCATTTCTACGATGTCTCCTGACATAGATACCTAAAAACCCCTTTGTGATGGACGAATGGTGGTTTTGCACTGCAGAGGTAGCCTATATGTTGTGATCTGTCTTGGATACCTGCAGTACAGACACTTAGTGCGTCAGAGGAATGTCATTCTTACTTTCCCAAATGAGTTTTAAATCAAAGTACCGGAGAAAGCCAGCTATGAGCTTTGTGAATAAAGTGTTCAGTGTTCAGGGGGACTGCTTTTAAAAACTGTTTTTTGGCATTTAGCTATGCCAGGTTTTTGTAATGCACAAAGAATTAACGTGTAGCAATGTGGAATGTCAGTGTAAGCCTCGTCTAAGCATTGCCCAAGCCAGTGGTACTGATGACTTACCATGATCATGCTCAACTGCCATGGGAAGTTGCAGTTATACCCATTTGTATTGGAAGTGACAGAGCAACTGTTTGGGGGAGGATGAGAGTAGGAGCAGGCTAACATCATCTTACTTGGAATGAAAACACTAACAAACCTTTGTTTCTGGCTTTAGCTTTTTGAGATCTCTTACAAGGAAGAGAAAGATCATTCTGAATTGAGCAAAAGAAAATAATAATTAAGTTTCAAAACAGCGAAAGAATAAAATTAAACATAGGTTGTTAGTGTTACAGATAAAAAATGAATTTTAAATTTTTTTAATTACCTTTTCAAGCCATTTTTATTGCATTTTTAATTTATGGATAGCAGAGCAGTATCATTCTTGCAGAGAAGCTTTAGATATATTCAATTTTTCAAAAACTTGAAGTATGAACAAGGGGTTTATCACAGAAGTGTCCCTCTTTAATAAAGTTTAAGTATGAATGTTCAGACATACTATCCGAATGTGCCCTAGTAGTCTTACATATCAATGTGAATAAAACAATAAAATTAATGCAAATGAAATCCTGACCTTGGCTCCTTATCTGGAATGCTGGATTTCTTGAAGGCATGAGTCTTATGCTGTCTAGCCTGTCTGTTGTAAGCTGCCAAATTCTTGACATTTGTAGTGTAAGAAATAAATTTCCAACTGAATGGATCAGATAGCTGTGAAAGAGCACAGCTGTGCACAGAAGTTCAGATAGAATTTAGTCTACTTGTGAAGGGCATGGGATCTAAGTTGTGTCTTCTAAGCTTGTTGATTTACTTCAAGGTGCTTTTACTTTTTTTTGAAAAAAGAGAAAAAAGAAAATTCTTGATTACTAATTGCTTCAACAAACTTCATGGTTCATTTGGTAGGACATGGTTCTTCTGCTGTTGCTTGGAAAGACACATGAGTCAGATTGGGACTTCTTTGAAACCTTTGCAGTTCTTCCCATGGACTGATACTACCTTTTGGCATTTCTTTTCATTTTAATATTTAATATATCGGTTCAGTCAGTTTTGAAAAACAGTTTAAAAAAAGAATCTATTTTTCTTGCTAGTTTGAATGTTACTGTGGCACTGAAATGATGTCTGTCCATAAATTCCTCATCACACCCAGAGGGAGGTACAGGGTATTAGAGCCTGAGATTCCAGTCTTACCTTGTTACTTTTGAATTTTGTCAGAACAGCACGTTAGTTGAACTTGTCTGTGTTTTAATACTTATCCAAGGAATGCGTCAATAAAATTTACATAAATGGTACTTTTTCCTGATATATTTCTAGTTCTTGTACAATAATCTCTGGTGATTTTGGGAACCTGTAGCTACTATTCTAGGAGAGCTGTAATATGTAACATTTTTCATAATGATGTAAGTTAATGCACGTAATATTTTTACAATGTTCAGTTATTAAGAAAACACCTTGAAAGTGATATGAAATGAGCAAATATAACAGAGGACAACAGCAATTGGTAAAGGAGCCAGAAAAAGTTCTGACTGACTGAACTTGTTCTCCCTCAGCTCCAGTGTGCATGCACAGACTGACTAAGTCTTAGGAGAACTGAATAAAATCCAAGTGAGATCACAGTATTTTAGTCAGAGATTGAAGAAAACACTGAAATCAAATAAAAAAAAATTAAAAGAAAATCATTTCTCTCCTTGTAAAGTAGAACAACTCTTCTATGCATTTGTTTAGGGGTTCATTCTTAGTTATTGTAGGGCTTGATACATGCACAAAAGTTGTATTCTTCCTGCCTTTTATCATTTGTTAATTTCTAGGCCATGTGTACCAACTATATACTAGTAAAGTAAGTGGATGACTTTATAGGCTATCAACCAGGCAGAGTGAGATTTCAACCCTGTGGCTAGTAGTGACTCGTAGATTTTCAGATCTACAATCTCAGATTCACTGGAAGAGTACTTCTTTCTTTTCCATCTGTCACTACAAAAGACTAGAAAAAGGAGGCATTCATTGATTTTTGTCACTTGCTAGACAACAGTAAATAATTGAGATCTGTCAAATTTGAAGCCTTTTCCTAAACATTCTAATTATATTTGTAAAATGATGAATAATGTGATCAAAGAAGTGTTTTATCTTTGTGGCAGCTATACGGATTGAGCTCACACTTTCCACAGCTAAAATTAATTGGAGGACATAATCGTGAAGGAAACCTTACCCAAAAAAGTTTGCATTTGGAAGAATAAGCAAATGAAAATTTACTTCTATATTTGAAATATTTGACAGCTTGAAAAGTATATCTCTTACCTCTACATAGCTTAGAATTAATTTTTATTTCATCTGACTGAGGAGAAAAGAACGACTTTATGACATTGCATAATTTACTGTCCCATCTTTCTTTTCACCTTTGGATGTGTGTTTTCTCTTGAAAGCATTTAAAGAATTCCCATAGGAAGTCAGTGCTTTTAACTGTTAGGTCTTTCCTCCTCTATCTGAGATTAACAAGAAATAGATTTTTTTAATTCCACATGAATTATTGACACATAAATTTTATCTACCAGGTGCCTGTACATAGCTGAATAAGGATGTGATTGTAATATGTTTGAATATAACCTTTGAGCTTAATTTGCTGTTATTATGAGCATTGGATGCTTTAAGCCTCATAACAAGAGTTTTGGCGTGTGTTAGAAATTAGATTATGACCAACAGAAATCCAAACATCTTTTCTGGTGCTTAAAATATTCCAATATTTATGCTGCTGCTGGTAGGTAGAAATACACTGCAAAAGAAACATGAGAAGAAGAAGAATATTTTATCTTGGAAGGATGGAAGTTAGGTGGAATACAGGATTACGTTACTCTGTTATTCAGTGCATCCAGCTTTCTTGGTGAAAGTCTGGAATTAATTGAAACTTCAACCTTGGACTGATCATAGTAGATAAGTTGTATAGTGAATTTATGTTGGCCAGCTGAGTTGCATTCATTGACTGTGTGCATAAGATGAGATGATGGTAAATGCAAGGTAATATGAATCATCTTGGGCCACAGGGAGAGGCATCTATATTGAATTGAATCACTTTCTCTTAGTGACTAAGATTAACTCAGGACACCTGAGATTGATTGCAACACAGTATGTTCTTGCTTCCATAAAATTCAGATACCAGAATAGCATAACAGTCAAGAAAACATAAAATTGAATCAGTGATATTTCCTTCTGACTAATTTGCCTTATTTTCTTTCTAGGGAAATATAACATGGCATACTATTGGGAAATTCAGGCAATTAATTTGCATATAATGAAATATTTGAACACTTGAAGTTGTGTCACTTCTGAAGCGATAAATTTTGGCTGATAGGTATTGTGTAAAAGAATTTGTCTGAAATCAATGTTAGACCACCTAATAGTGAAATTCTATTTTGTGTTTAGAGCAACAGTATAATGCTTGTTTCTTGTGTTGGTAATTGAATGGTTTCTTTTTTGGTGAATACTTTTATTTTTCTTTCAGTGTTTTGTATCCTACTTGCGTTCAGTTTATTTAATGAAGAACAAGGAAGTGTTTGATGTTTTCAAGTTGCCTCTAGCAGAATATGCCCTGTAAGTATGGTCAACTTGGAATATGAAAACTGTATAGTGAGAAGTTTTGCAGTGATAGCTTTAAATAGTTGTTTTGACTGAATACACAGAATTGGACAGTCTTGTATTTAGTTTCGCATTTATGCTGTGCTTTTGTGTATTTTCAAGGACATTGTAAATAGAAATTATGCATAAAAACAATGTATCACTGTAGAGAGAAATTACTGTCCTGATTCTGGTGAGGGAAAGGTTAATTTTTTGCAGTAGCCTGGAGAGGGCAGGGCCAAGATACAAAGATTATTCTAAGCCACTTCATATCATTGCTGAGGGTGGGGTGAAGGGACTCTTCTTTAGTGGAGAAGGGATTCATTCCAGTCAAGCAAACGTAGTGGAGGGGTGCTGTCCGGTATTGTCTGTTGCTGCAGGCTCCATGGTGAGAACTTTTGCATGTCTGTCATTCTCTCTTTTGTACACTTTTGTTACTATTACTGTTGCTGTTCATTTTCTTGTCTCGTTGCTGTTTCCTGTAAATTGTTCTTATCTCAACCCATGATCTTTACCTTTTGTGCTTCCAATTCTCCTGTCCAGCCACCTGCAGGAGAGAGGGGAGAAAAGCAGGGAGAAGGGAGCAGCAGTGTGGTTTCAGTGGGAGTACTAAATTGGGGAGTACCGTTCCTAAACCATGACAGTAACGTACAAGAGAAGGTACATTTGCTATGTACAATAGAGGACAAAACTTCTGAAGTACAAGGGTAAAGAACCATAGTTTGATTTTTTTTTCCCCAGATTTTCCCGTCAGCCTCACAGCTAATTGCCAAACTGTAAAGTGTATTATTTAAAAAGAAATTGGAATATCTAGAGATAATCTATTACAATCTCATTTTGAGTGTGATTGGACGTTACTCCTTGGCCATAAATTACTTTTCGGAAGATTCAGTGCATTTGGTAAAGAATAAACATCTTCACTAGGCTGAATAGCATCTATTTTGCTGTGTCTATCTTTGTACATATATGTGAATCATTCTACATTTTGTATGAAAGGGAAATTAATTTTGACATGTTGACTTTAGAGATGACAGATACCTGAAAATTGTTTTAAGATACAAAGTTTTTGAAATCTCATGGGAAATATGGTAGCCATAAGGGAGCAGGAAGGTGTTCAAAGGTACATGGTAAATTAATTTGATGTGTGAATTTCATGCAGAGAAGGCTAAAGTTTTCAAACTTGTCAACAGATGGCAACACATGGCATAATGAACTAAAATGTGACAAATTAGTAGACTGAGGAACACCTGGTCTTCCTGTGCTGTGTTGCCATTAACATGATGTTTTAAAGATACATAAGCCTATTACAAAAGATGCTTTTTAACTTTATGGACTGAGAAATTTTGAAAAAAGAGAACTAGCATAAACTTGAAAAAATTTCCCTTCATGCATTAGGGCCAAGAGGGATGACCACACAAATTTATCCAGTGTAATAAACTAACGAGCAGGTGGTAGTTATGCTGAATTTTCAGGATCCCAGTGCCTCTTTCTGGATTTCAGCATGGTGTGCCATCTAGTATCTGATATTGATATAGACAGAGTTGTCTACAGTTCTGTTCTTCTCAGGTCTGTGTGCCAAGCTTTAGTCCTTCATCAAAACGATTTCTAGTCCCAGCTTTGCAAAGCTGCTACTACTACTGAGTCATTCCTTTGTTATAATGCAAAAAACCAGTTAGGTGTTTGGAGAGAGTAGGAGAGGTTTAGCCAAGGTTATGAAATACATGGAAGTGTAATCAAAAAGTCAGAAGACAATAAATCTGGGAGATAATTTGGAGATTCTGTTGGAGTTTGTTGGCACTCTTCTTCCCTTTTCTCCAGACTGCTAGTCTACCTAAATGCACCCTGCAGTTCCATGGCTTTCAATTCAGTGCACATCCACTGATACGTGGATCAGTCGGCTTAATTTACATGAAAGCCCCTCAAAGTCTGGTATGTTTGGATTCTGCATTTAGAAGCAACCTTGGTTTGTGTTCTGCAAAACAAACTTACAGCAAAACCTGGAATTATAATCCTTTCTTCCCTTTACCCTCTGTGTGCATTTTCCGTAAAGTATTTCAGCCTTTCTGTGGAGATTTGCTGCTAGTTTGATAGATGTTACTCCATTAAAAATCCTGCAGAGAAAATAGGCTGTTTAACGCCCCTGTCAGGTTTGCATTTCAGGCTGTTGCCTACATTCCCCATTGCTCTTTTGCCTGGCATGTCTGTGAACTGAGATTCTCTTAAGCTCTGTTGATTGAGGCTGCAGAAAAGCAGTAGTCTTTTTAATTTCTATATGTTATATAAAATTATATAGGTATTATATATCGAAAACTATATATAAAAAATAAAATGTGTGTTCATGTCTATATAGGCATATAGACATGTATTCTAGTGATTGAGCACTTTTAAGCTACGCTACATTATTATTCTCTTCAGTATCCTCTCATTAGAATTTGCTATCAAGAATAATTTGCTGGAGGAAGTCTTGCACAGGAATTGTGTTAACATAGGCAGCCTTTTAGTTTGGTGAAGGACAAACTTGATGCTTGCATAAAAGAGAAATTTGTCTTTTGATTTCAAAGGACAGCTTTGAAAACATAAGAAAATGTAAACAAACAACAGGGTGAAAAGGAGTAATTACTTAGTCTGGCCTCCTGGATGGCAGACAAGAGAAAGAGCAGGCAGTGTTTTGAAATATCTTACTTTTCAGGCACTTTATTTTGTTAACTGCTAACACATACATGCGCACTATTCTCCAGGGTCAAATCTTAACAAGGAAATGTGCTGGGTGGACACGTTAGTCACAGCTCTGAGGGGCTGCCAAGGAGGGTAATTTCCTCTGTGAATTTCATCATGTCTTCCAGGAGGAGTGCAGTATGTTTTTCTCTATTTATCCCTGTATTGATACATAGAGAATAAATAAAGCAGGTTGAAGCCAAGTTACTGGGAAAATGTCTGATACGCACAACTTAGTACGCAGATAGTTTTGCAACTATTGCTGGCAGATCAGTGTTACAAAGTAGTAGATAGCAGTAGGTGCTGTCAGGAATTAAATGCTGGTAGCACAATACATGATCCATCTGCCAGCATCTGTCTGTCCTCACACTATCCAGGGAAAACACTCACTGCAGTCTCACCCCTGTGCCCCTGGGCATGGATATTGGCCTGACCCCTCTACTGCTTGGTCAGGGCAGGGGGTTTTATTTGTTACCTTGCTCTGGCTGCCATTAGTAAGTGCAGGGCTGTCTGTCCTCAGGCAG
Organism: Serilophus lunatus; assembly: GCA_013399895.1. NCBI lineage: Eukaryota > Metazoa > Chordata > Aves > Passeriformes > Eurylaimidae > Serilophus > Serilophus lunatus. The sequence goes on from VXBA01000205.1 coordinate 922,138, forward strand.
CGCCTATTGTGGGCTTTGCACATCTTGCCATCCCTTTGTTGGTTCTTGGCCCTACTTCTTGCTACTCTTACACTTACTTTTCTACATGCCAATCTCTTAACTAAAAAGCCTGCCCTGATTACTTTTCCCACATGATTTCCAGTTTTCATACACCTGTATCCAGACTTAGTATTTCTTGTGCTGTTACCTAGTTAATCTCAGCCTCACACAGACCTCAGCATTCCCTTTAGTCATCTGTAGAGTGGGCATTTCTCACTCAACTCCCCCTCGACCACCTGGAGGTCCAGCTGTCCCTTTCTGAGCTTCTGTAACTCCTTCTGTGAGCTTGTGCTATACAGCTCCCTGAACCAGCTGCAGTTTCCTCTTCTGAAGTCCAGGGTCATTATTCTCCTAGTCATCATCCTCATTTCTTCTAGAATCTTGAGCTGCCTTTTGTCATTCTGCTATTCAGCCTGCTATTGACCTTCATTCACCTTAGAAGTAAATGTACTTACATATGCATGAGTAACAGTTCCAGTAGAGTGCCTCTCAGAGTTGGCTAAGCCAGCTAACTTATAGAAAGAGATTTTAGCGCGTTCTAGAAAGCCTTACTGCATGTGCTCTGTTGTGTTGTCCTTTGAGGTAGGTGTCAGGGTGACTCAGGTACCAAGAGCACCAGGGCTTGCACTGTGGAGGTTCCTTTTGCTTTTATAAGGAGGACTACATCTTAGTCTTCTGAGTGATTAGATTGCGGCCATAACATCCTCTTTGTTTGCCTTCTCTTTGGGCCTGACCCATAAATTCTTGAATACCTTGGCCCTCGTTAGTAGAGTACCATGCATTTGAACTTCTTTATATAGAGAAGTAAAGCTGGCTGGCAAAGTAAATAGCACAGCTAAAGCAATTTCTCTTCATTTTGACTATTAATCAGACCATCTGGAAAGCCTGCTAGTTCAGATTTGTGTCACTTAAGTTGATGTGATTTCTCCTGTTTTCAAATGGTTGCTCATCCTGTCTATTGAAAACATTTTAAATGTTAAATGTAGATGTAACATATATTGCAAAGTGAGTAATACATGCTTCTTCTCTTGAAATAGCTTCTGGGACTACTTAACCTTTTCCAAGCTATTTTAAATATTTGTCTGAACCTGTTCTACAATAAAAGCAATCACTGTGCTATGTTTTTATGTGTTCAGATCATTCTGAAGAAGTTCACTGATGGAATATATATTATATTTAGTAAATGTAGTTACTTAATATTAGAATGAATTGCTAACTTGTGTAAAATTGTTGCGCAGCAGTTCATCAGAAGTGACCTCAAATTGTTTACAGCGGGCTTCCATTTCAAGAAGGACTAGCAGTCTTCTAGATGCAGATTAGGCACATTTGTAAGGCACACTTAAAAATGTAAAGATTGGACTTGTCTTACTTTTCTGGTTTAATTTGTTTTGTGCAAGGACAGATTTTTCTTGAAGTCTAGGGTTCAGTCCTTTTTAAGGAGTTACGAGAGATGTCCAGCTTTTCTCTCATCCCAATAGAGTGAAGTTACCATTTTACTGTAAACACACTCAAGGTCTTTGTATAAGCACAATTAACAGACCTTAGAAAAGGCAGTATTTTAAGTCTGTTTATTTTAAGTCTGTTATACCATTCATTTAAATAAATTTAAAAAAATGTTTACTAGTGCTTTATCTTCCTTATTCAATAGAAAAAAAATTACATTCTCCTTAAAGCAATACAGTGTTATTTCTGTGAAGTTTTACTCTTTTTATTGCTTGAAAATCCTTGTCAACTTACTATTAAATTAATGGAGGTGCTTGAGCATTACTAGGTCATTTTTTAGTTACTTCTATGCCTTCCTTAATTAGTATCAGGGAATGCTGATATCTACCCACCTTGGTTTCAGCTGATGAATAGAAATGTCAGCTGTACTTTGATTTATAGTAGCAAAATAATCCATTGGTTTCAGTGTTGCCTTTAGAAGCTGATTTAAAATGTCTTTTTGGAAGAGCATGCTCTCAAGAAGTCGTTGAATTTCTCAGCACAATATGAAACAGGATTGTTGTTTGATTTCTCAGCTGAATTTGTGTTGCCATTTAAAGACTACCATGATCTGAGGGCTACATTGTGGTGTTAGTGTGTTTTCAGTGTTGTCTGTTAGGATTTATGAAATCTCACTAAATAACTTACCTGGTTTTTGTCTGTATTTATTAGAAAACCTTGCACACTTATTATTCCAGATGGCTTTGTGAAATTCTAGCACTAAAATAAAAAAATACTTCAATCAGAGTAGGATTGCGGTCTGAGAGGCATCTAATGAACTACTGAAAACAAATATTGCCCTTCCTAGTTTATGAAAAGCTGGTTCATATTTTGAGGGTTTTTAGTATGAATTAACTATAGATTTGTCAGATGATTAAGAAATAATTTCCAAAGAAACTGTCAAATCTTACAGTATGAGGAAGCTTTTAACAGTAGTAGAATGTGGTTGTCCCAGGTTGTTCTCCATTTGGAATGTATTATGAAAAAGAGGAGTAATTAGCCAAAATGCTGATATTTCTCTGAGAAGTTATGTAATTAAAAGTATTTGGGGATTATTTGTGTGCACTTTGTCTAAGCTTATCTACTACACTTTTCTTACCAACTAAATTTGACCTTAACAGTTTCTCTTTCCCTTATGTCTGAGGTCTGTATTCTTTTGATTCAGAGATAGTTTGAATTCTGGTAGCACTGGTCTTTTTTGATAGAATTGCTAAGCAGTGTAGAAAAATTTGCCAACACTAACTGATAATTAATTTTATTTTGTTATTAAAGTAAGACATCAGTGTCGTACAGCAGTCTAGCGAGTGGAATTTCATATTTGAATTAAAAAAAAAAAATCTGTGCTGAAGTCTTGTCCACATCATGGCTATTCTTTCTGTCTGTTTTGTAACTTTTGCTGTGGAGAGAATAGTTTATTTCACCTTGTCAAACCCTGATCTTTGTTGCTAGCTCTGGAGACATTGAAGAAAAGCTCTGATAGAACTGAAGAGTTTTCAACCCTTCACATTGTGCCTGTCTGCAGGAGAAAGGGGTGAACACTGATTGCGTAGTTTTGTAGAATAATGTTGTGAAATTTAGGAAAAGAAAAAAGCAAATCCTCTTGCAAAGGATTTGATTTTTGCAATTTCGATCCTCTTGCTGGAGAGATTGAATATAGCAATCCTTTGGTGTGTGTTCTACTGTGCATTGTGTTAAGGCCCAATTCCAGGTTTGAATGGCCTCCAGCTGCTGCAGTGAAGCATTACATCTGCTTTATTTGGTTATTTTAATTACAGTTAATCAATAGGCCAAACTTTAACACATCACTTCATTGCAAAGGTAATTAGTGTTTGCTGTCGAATACTAAGACAAGTTTAAGATTGCTCCTCGTTCCAATTTCAGTTCCCAAAGTTGTTGTGTTATCCTCTCAGCAGTGCACTGTCGGTAAATGTGCAAAATACACTGGATAAAAACTTCTTTTGATCTTTTTTCCTAAAACTCTTATTTTCTTTGTTACTGCTGTTAATTGCATGTAGATGAACAGTGCTGATTTATTGAAAATACTAAACCAGAAGTACCTTGGGATGCTTCATGGACTGTCTATAATGACGTTTTTGCCAGGGAATATAGACTTGATTTTTTTCCCCTGTGATATAACTCAGGTTTCTATGTTCAGAGCCGTGTGATGAAAAGGAGAAACAATGCTATCTGCTTGAAATGAGCAGGCATATTCTGAATTGAAAAGGCTTGTCTTTTATATGTGTTTGTGCATGTGTATATATGTAGCCATTGTATTTATTTAAGTCCTTTGTTCCTTTGTTAAGTGTAGGTACAAGCCCCAAATAATATTAATACTGTCCATTCTAATTCATGTCTTTTCAAATGTAGCTGTGATCTTCTCTGTGTTCTTTGCACAGTACCAGTGTCCCCTCATATTTTTTTTATTCACCTAATGGGAAGGCTCATGAAGTCTGAAAGAGACGTTAAATTTTACTTTTTTTCAATTTAGGTTTGGCAGGGTCAGGTGTTATAAAGGCGGGCAATTACAATGTGTGGTGAAGTCAAATGGGCTGTTGGAGACAGGAAATCTGTTCCCATGCAATGCTCGCCAGCATGGTTGCTAAACAGGATTTCTTCTTTTTGGCCAATTTTTGTCCATTCATGTATTGAGTATTAGTATGACTTGTCACAAATAAGTAAAATAATAGTGTTCTTTGCACTGCTATTACATATGCCATGAAATTAAGGCCTTGCTGTAGAGAGGTGCAAGCAGGTGAAATTACCTTTAAGGGAGAAATGTCTCTCTCTTAGCTTTTCTGCAGTTAGGCTTTTATGCATACTGTGTTTGTTCTTCTAATCTCTTAACCACCGTGAGATTGTGGGTTTAATGTTCTGGGTGCGCTTCCAGCAGTGAAGGACACTGACAGATCAGTGCTAGCTCAGTCCTTGACGTGGCACCTGTGAATCTTCAATACCAAATTACATTGATGTTTTTTCCAGCATATTTTAGTGTGAATCATAGGTAATTGGCTGATATCTAGAACTTTTCAGCTTCTTTGTTTGCTTTCCTTCCTGGGAGGTTGTAACTATTCTTGAGAGTTCTCAGTTACTTCATATTCCTTCTTTTCCCACTGTTTACTTGTGTTTTTCAAGCTAGATTTTCATAAATGTGTGGGACAAAATCAGTTACCATATTTGAAATTGAGTCACTTGAGCCATCAATGAGGGCTTCTAATTTAGTCAAATTTTGTGTATCTACCTTTGAAAGTATTTCTTTATTTCCATGCTTTAGATCACTTGGTCTTGCAATGGCACCTCGTGTGAGATTTCTTCAAAGAGTTCGGAAACAGTTAAGTGCGAATGAGGCAGCCAGTGGGACAGACCACTTGGAGGAGACAGAACGCAATGAAAATACCCTCTCCTCAATAAATAAAGAAGGAAAGGAGAAATGCAGAACTATTTTCAGTGGAAAACCATCTGTTAAAACAAAGGAAGAGGAGAGAAGTAAAGAAACTGAGGAATTTTCTGCTTCCAGTGATGATGGTGAGAAGAGTGATGAGTCTGAGGAAGAGTTGAGAGAGTTAAATGAGGAGGAAGAAGAGGAAAAAGATCCTGCACCAAACAGGGTACCAAACTCAGACACTATGCAATTCTTTGAAGATGATGATGATGATGATGACGATGATACTAAAGGCCTTGATTTGCTGACAGTGAAACAACGGGATGTTTTTGGCGTGGAAACTAAAGATAATCCAGCACCGGTAAGCGCACTTTACAGTAATGCTCATGTATCATAATGATTTTATATTGGACATGCTCCAAGGAAGGAGGAGGAGGAAAGAGAAAATTCTGAGAATACTAATTTGCAGTCAATGTGTTGTGCTTATGTATCAGAGGTCACAGATACTCCCCAAAAGATAAGTGATGTGACTTACGCTTTTATCATTTTATGCAGGTAGTTAGCATAAGGTAATTTTATTTGCTATGATGAATATCCTTGTACTTGCTTTAATTTATGAATCATATGAGCTGAATAACTGGGGAATTTTGAGAGTTTTAATTCTTATCACTTACTAATTCACTTGTACCTCTCTAAATAGCTGCCAGTCTCAGTCATAATTTTTGATGCTGAACTGCAGTTTATAGCACTGGGAACCTAATTGCAATACATGATGAGCCACTTCCCGATAGAAATTATAACAAAATAATCTTCATAAAGATGTAACTTTCAAGCAATGACTTTTATTTTCAAAAGGACCTTTGCTATTAAGAATTGAACCAGCATCAGAGAGAGAGAGGGGGTGCACATGCATCTTGTAAAGCTTGGTTTTAAAGGCTTATTATTCATGTAAATCTTTCATTTCCTTGGCGAGTAGCTTTATAATTCAAATTTCTCTTGGTGTCCTTGGTGTTCTGAGAAATGTTGCTTTCATTTAATCTTTAAATAGAGTGTTACAGTAAGAGTGGTTGTGAGTTGGGAAGGAGGTTATTATTATTATCCATATTATTATTATTCTATTACTTCTGTAAAGCAGATTTGGTGTGTGCATATTGTGTTTTTTGTGTGTGTACATCCTTTGCTATCTTTCTGTAGCAAAAAGATACAAGTGAAATAGCCATCTGGTTCAGCAAGATGTTTTTCTGAACTTATATGCATGCAAGGAAAACCTCCTGTTAAGCAAAGTATTTATTTTTTCAACTGATATTTTAAATCTTTCTTTTTCTTTGCTGTTACTTAACATCACAAGACACTTTTCATGACCTTAATCCTCGTCAGCCCACTAGCTGCATTTATAAGCATCATACATACTTTAGTGTGTAGTGAAGTGTATGAACTAGTTTTATCAGCTCTCTTTTTCAAAGGTGAGCAGTTGCACAGTAATCTTACCACTGCCTGCTCTCTCTTCCCTGCTATGAGGAGACTGCTGCAGGTTGCCATCTTGTCCAAGAACTATGGAAACAGATGCTCCTGGAATTAACTTTCTGTTCCTGCTATTCTACTCCTGACTGGTTCTGCACATGCACAACCACTCCCTGGAAAGTAGCTTATATTTATTATTAAATTTCAGTTTCATGTAGAAAAGAAAGTGCTGTTTTAAAAACAAAGTGAAGGAATTGATTTCTGCCTTATTTTAAGAATGATATCCCCACAGTTTTCTTATTGATTCCACAATTCTGCATGCTGAAAAACACAGTTTCATGCTAATTCTGTATGTTGCAAAGTTTTGTTCAGAAAATGGTAAAAGGTAAAAATTCGAAGTAGAAGAATGAACAAAAGAAATTTTATGAGAGTGATTTAGAAAATAATTTGTAGCCTCACTGGGTAACCTTTTAAGTTTCCTAGCATTAAACATTTATAGGTTAATTTCTTTCAGGGAAGTCAGACATTATTTTCTGTGATTCAGTGTTGATAAAATACAGTGAGTGTTAGTGGTTTATACTTGGTGTGCAAGTGTGGAAGACCTTGCATCACCTGAAACTTTCTGTACTTAGGGGCATAATAATGATGTATTTAGTCACTCTTCTGAGTAGCTCCAACCAAAACAACTGAAGAGTTTCAAGATCTGTATCATTAAAAACTTAAATTATATTTAAATAATTTCATACAGGAATGGCTAGAAATACGTAATTTTTAGAAAATAGAAATGCAGAGCGTGCTCTTCTTAACTGTGGGAGATCTTGATCAATGCATACAGTAGTGAGAAGTTTATTACCACAGGTTACTGTGAAAATTGTTGATAAATTATGGAATGCTTTAAATGTAAGGATTCTGTTTTCAGTAGGAATAAGAGAATAAAAATTTCTATCACTAACCATATTAACTTTAATATTTTATTATAAGAATGAACATAGTCGAAATTACATAGAGAAACTCAGGCATTGTAGATTTTTTATTTCATGCGTATACCTGAACACCTCATTTTGTGGGTGTTGAAACCAAATTGGTAAGGTGCAACACTTTTTCTATTTTTTCCCCATTTGTATGTTTTCTGGATAGAAGGTTTTAAGTGATTATTATTGCATTAAGATGGATTAGTTCATATCTAAAGAATTAGAAAGAACTGATTACTCTGGGGTGTCAGAAGCACTCAGCAGTGTGAAGCAGTTTTCCTGTAACTGTGTATTGGAGTGTCTTTCTGTGTGATGGGCATCATAGGGAGGGCTCAGTAACCAGTTTGTATGGATCACTGATGCATTTCTGGGATGAGGCAATGCATCAATTAAGAGTATCAAATGCTGCAGAGAGTCTAGGAGTGTGGACATAGAGGGTATACTCAGCTACATTGGTTAGGAGGCTTTTAAAAAAATTATTCTGTGTGCTAAATAAGATGGGAATCCTGTGCAAGTATTGGTATGCGGTCATCTAATTAGAGGATTATGATTATGCCCACAAAGATTGAATTAAGTTTGCTTTTATGCTTTTAATGTGTGTGATTGATTTTGCAGTTTCACTGTTCTTGTGTTAGGCTTCTTTTGACAGCAAAATAGTCCTGGTCGCTGTGATTGTTGAGCTTCAGGATATTTTTTGTAAATGGAAGCATTCTGTTCAGTTTCATTTTTTGAATAGCTGTTGTTAGAGATACCATTGCTTCCTCCTTGTGTCTACCAGTGCCTCCAATGGAAGAAGGAACGAGGAGGTCTTAGGCTGGCTCCGAGTATCCTGTGTGGTGTTGTAGTGCCCTGACCCTTGATTACAGGGTGGGGGTGGCTCATACGTTTTTGTAACAAGGGAAAGAAACTAGTTAAAAGGAGCAAGGGTTGTTGAAAGGGGATTTGCTGGATTTTTGTAGAACATTTTGTTTATACTGAATGGATATGGTACCCAGCTTAAGGGTATGAAAGGTGAAGTGGGACACATCCAGTGTTAATCCTTCTAGCAGTGTGACTTGTGGCTCAATTCCACTCTTTCCTTTCTAAGTGGCCCTTGGCTGTGTGTGTACTTTGCCTGCATCATTTTGTGACCATGGACAGAAAGAAAAGTCTGTTCTCTGCATTGCTGTGTAAGAGGAGAAACCTTGGATAAGACGAAAGACCTTGGCGGATATTGCAATTTTGTTATGAGCTTCTGAAATAATTTTTAAGAGGTACTCACTGGCTGCTCTATTTATGAATTTATGTCAGGATTTTTCACTGGTGATATAACTCATGGGATTTATGTAGAAGTACTATGTTCTTATGCATAAAAAGAAGGTCAGCTATATGCTTAGAGCCATTAGCAGATATGCAGTATTTAGCTGTTGTATTAACATTATGGAAATTATTCTTTTAAAGTACATTTAACAGTATTGATGTTGCAAAGGCTGTAAGTACTCCCTGGTTACAAACTTTGTTTCTAATGCTAATTTTATGAAATTGCTTGTTGCATTTTGCAATTCAAAGGCTAGACTTGTTAAATTTTAAACATTATTTATTTTGAGAGTTAAGGTTAGGCCTATAGTATTTTTTCTTGGTTTTGTCTATACTTTAGTCAACTTGTCAAAACACATCACATACTGTCAGACTTGTCTTCTGCTCTTGAATTTTCTGTTTTAACCTGGAAAATATTAAATTACTGAGTTCTTAACTTTGTTCCGACTTCCTCTCTGCTCCCGCAATCCCTTGTTTCGTGGACCCCTAAAGCTTTTAAAGTGTGTTTACTGGCTGTTTGCAGCACTGTAACAAGCAAAAGCAGACAGAGGGCTGCCTTAAATAATACTTGCAGATTCCTTGGAGTTAATCTGGACTCTTGAAGAGCCTACTCTTTGAATACTTTTGTTTGGAGGGAAGTGATCTTATATGCCGTGATTCTGTCTCAGCTACCTGGCTTGCCTTGCAATTCAGTAATATTACATACAAGGAAATTTGCTTACCCTTCTCAAACACATAAACACTCTATACTGACGTACCACAACCTGGATATGTGCATGTTTATAAAAGCAGGAATGAGGAAACAAAGGAAAATCTCCCTAAGTAGAAATAACGGGTGAGTCTATACCAAGAAACAGAGAGTAATAGCTTCTTGTAATGTGGATTTTGCACAGTAAATGAATCAAGGAAACATAATTAGTGTGCATCAAAGTGAAGACCTAGTCCTCTAGAATTTTCTTCTGCGGTGTTGAGAAGAAAGCCCGTTGCATTCCACAGAAATAAAAATTAGTTTTCAGAGGTGCCATTTGTCTAGATTGGTTCTCTTATGTTGTCTTGTCTTTTCTGAACGGGATTTCCCTCCTCCTGTTACATGTTACAAGAGAGCTTTTTGGTCATCTTGTGTTTATATACTGCTTTTTCGGTGTGAAGCATCTTCTCATTCTTCTCATCAGCTCTAGCTATTATTCTTATGCTTTTGTAGTTATATGTTTTCAATAGGTGACTTTGTCTCCTTGGAGGTTTTCAGAGGATATCAAGATAGAGAATACCCAAAGGAGGGAAGAAGCAAGGGAGCAAACTGACTGGCTCTGATAGCAGTATTTCCCTTAGGGGTAGCTGTCTTTACTCCTGCTTTAGCAGTGTGTTGTGTCCAAGAGAAGAAAGCTGTTCTGAGCAGCCTGCTAGCTGTAAAGAGAGTGTTACTCCTTAAAGACATGTTGCAAAGCTAGCAGTCTGGCAGCGAAAATAGAGAAGTTATTTATTTTTAAGTTAAATAAAAGTCAATACTATGGTGCATTAAAATCTCCTTCCTGAGGAATGCAAGTGTTTTAGGCTTTCAGCCTAATAAGGGAGTACTTATGTATTTCTAGTTGAATCATAGCAAGAAGTGATTTATATGAAGAACAAAATATTGGCACACAAGTGAACTGGACCTACATTTGGATATTAGCCGAAGTACTTCAAGATTCCAGTGTTATGAAAAATTACTTTTTATCAGTCATGAATGGAAATGCAACCTGCTGACAGTACCTCGAGCCTTTTTATGTGGAGCAGCCAACACAGAATGCGTTCTACAAAGTGGATAGATAATTCTTAAGAAATCATATTTTCTGTCAATGTAATTTCAGTGACTTAAATACAACTAGAACTCACTTTTAAAGGATGTTTATGATGTCCAGTTTCATGTTCTATGTAATTTAAAAAAATCTTGTTATTCTGGAGTGCTTCTATAAGCTACACAAAAGACAGATCAAAACCATTTCTTTGTGTTTCTGGACAACTTTTGCTCTTCAGATGTGCAGAGAAGTTCATTTTCCTAGCTTTATTATTTTCCAGTAGAACATTCATGACTTGCTTGCTAGATTAAACATATATAACAGAGGCTTTTCAGACAGTCCTTTGTAAAAACCCATAATCCATATTTAACTCCAGATCTGTAGGTCAGTTACTATTTTAGTGTTTCTACATTGCTTTCTCAGGCAATTTTGTCTATCTGGCACAGTTATTAGCTTTCTGTATCATAAGCTATGGAGTACATAATTATGATGTGCTGGACTTTGCTTCTATGGAAAATTTTACATTTCAAGGTGCTTTTGAACCATTGTGAATGATGGTATTTTTGATGCCCATAGACCATCCTCTTGGCATTTGTTGCTCTTGTAAATAGAAATTGGATGTAGGAAGATGGCAGATATATAGGGAACTTGCTTTGAACATTTTTGTTACAACTGTCCAAAAACGGCCTTGTTTTTTGAGCCAGGAAAGGCTTCCCCAGGTCTAATGGGAATTGTTCGCAAGTCAGTGGTTTTTCCAGCTGTCTGAATTGTGCTGCTCGCCTTCTAGAACAAGGGATGTTGACAAGTTAGTAGCTGCTGTTGCGCACTCCTGAACTAAGTGCCACCTTTTTATTTGAGTTATTGAAGGTGTAGATTAAAAAGATTCTTCATTCCATGTGCCACCTGAAGCATCTCACAAGTTGTCTTCACTCCACTGAATGTGCTGGAGTGCCAGGTGATTTACTGTCCTCATGCAAAGAAGGTATTTTGTAGTGTGTTTCTGTGGCTAACTTCACCGAAGTACTTTGAAACTTGCTTTTAAAAGTCTTAAGTTTCGAACCTGTTCATTAGTGAAGATCTTTCTGGGGGATTGATGGTTCATGCTGTGCAGAGTGCTGTGAGCAGGCTGGGCTATTACTTACATACTCAGGTTTCAGCATCTGGTACAAATTCATGCTGCAGTGAGGCGTGTGCTTTGTCTCGCGATTGAATAGTCCTGAAATAACTGAGAGAGATGGTTGGTCTTGTATCTCAAAAAATATTAGAGTGCTGTATTATTTAAAATGATTCACTGAAATCATATTCATTTAGTACTTCTAGGTTACTCAAGCCTGCAGTTATACCTTCATTTTTAACTGTTTTAATCACTGATTTATAGCCTTGTTTAATATATTGCAGCAGTTTCATAGATGAGGGTGAATGAACCAAATACTCTTCATTAAAACTTGCTAGTTGTAATCAATATTCTCTGAATCCATAGGATTTGTAAATCCTGAAATGCCTTAATTTCCTTTAAAATTGTTAGTGCCTGAATGTGTGCTGAGTGATAGCATTGGAAGTATTTATAAGTATGGCATAGTTTTGGATAAGTGATATTCTTGAAGTTAAGTGCTAAAATTGTGAAATACTGCTAGAAATTATACAACACTAATTTTTAAAAGAAATGCTGCTTCCTTAAATAGTAATATTGCGGTCCAACTAACAAATACCTATCTGGAGTTTTCAGATTATCTGTCAGCAGAGTATATAGTTAAAATTATGAGAATTATTCTTTGCTGTGTAGTAAATGTCTTTTCTGATGCAGACATCTGCTACTGTAAGCATTGTTTAAAAACTACCTATGCACATTTTCAACAATATTTTGAGGCAGATTTCTAAATTTTTGTTAAAGCTGTGTAATTTTCAGCTGGGATAGCTTGATACTTATGGAAATAAAATTTGTAGTTTTGTTGATGATTCATCAGCTGTTGGCCAAAGTGACTCCCTTGGTAGTTTATTACAGTATCACTAACATGCCGCAGATTGTAATTTAATTTCTATTTTTAAAAGGAAAAATGTGTGTAGTATGCTGTTTCTGAATAGTGACCTGCTGGTTGACCAAGAGTTAGGCCAGTGATCACAGGAAATGTGCTTGGTTGCATGGAACTGATGCTTCTTGTTTCCAATGAAGCTTTGGTTTGTCTCCAGCTGTGAGGAGTTGTTGTGTTGGCAGGGCCAGCTGTGATGGAGTCTCTTACCTTCTGCAAGCTGCTCTCTCTACTCTCTATCTTGGGTAAAGCAAAAGCTGTTGTCTCCAGGGATGGAAATCACTTAAAGGAGCTTTGCTCTGAATGAGTGAAAGGAAATTAAAACAATTAAGACTACAGCCGCTCATTTTATTTCAATAAAAAATAAATGAAGAGTAAATGTCTTTGGGCCTGCCTGGTGGGGAAATCATAGAGTTATTCTCATCTTTCATTACCTTTACCAATCTGTTCCTATTGTAGCTTTCCACTTATTTCACTGTCGGTTTCTCTCCTTTGCCTGAGCTACATGTGTGTTTGTTCCTCTTGCAAGAAGTCTTCATCTAGCTGATACTCACTGGATCAAGATACAGTGCTTTGTCTGCTCCTTATGGCCCATATGTTCTGTATGGATCTCTGTGAAGTAACATAGTGAGAAGTGAGATGTCTGGAAAACATGCTGAAGAAAATGGAGTTCATTAGTAAATCTCAGAAAAGTATACAAATGGTTGCCCTTCAGTGGGAAAATAAAATGACACAGGTAATTTTTTAAGGAGCTAAATGGTAGTATATTTTTTTCTCAATTTTGTCTCCTGTGTGACCAAGTCTATAAAGCATTCTTTAAAACTGCCTTTCATGGTATTTTTCTGCGGTAATAGTGACTGTGTTTCTTGCAGAGAGGCTGTGCAGGTAGACAGCTGGAGAAGAAAACAAGTGAGACTATTATTGTGATTTTTAAAATGACTTTTATCTGCAAGCAGAGTGGAAGAGGAGTGTGTCTGTGGTATTTGTGCAATGCAGAACTTGTTATGAATGTACTGGGAAGTGAACACAAGCAAATATCTGTCTGAAATAATAGCTAGTACTGGTACTGTTCATTTAAAATGGAGTTACTGAAAGTGCCCTTCTTGTTTCCATAAACTCCACACTGAGCAAAATTATTTGGTGTTTTGTTTACATTGACTCTTGTCTCTGAGTCAGAGTGGTAGAGTACCAAAACACCAGCTCTGTGGTGGCAGCTTTCACAGAATTAACTAGGTTGGAAAAGACCTCTGAGATCGTAAAGTCCAACCTATATCCAACACCACTTCATCAACTAAAGCATGGTACTACGTGCCTCATCCAGTCTCTTTTCAAACACTTCCAGGGATGATGACTCCACCACCTCGCTTAGCAGCCCATTCCAATGGCCAGTCACTTCTTCTGTGAAAAATCTTTTCCTAATGTTTCCTAAACTTCCCCTGGCACAGCTTGAGACTGTCCTCTTGTTCTGTCACTGGTTGCCTGGGAAAAGAGACCACCTGCCTACAACCTCCTCTCAGGGAGTTTTAAGAGCAATGAGGTCTTGCCTGAGTCTCTTCTTCTCCAAGCTAAACAAGCCCAGCTCCCTCAGCTGCTCTTCATAGGGCTTGTGTTTCAGACCCCTCACCATCCTTGTTGCTCTTCTCTGGACACGTTCCTCAACTCAACATCTTTCTTAAACTGAGGGGCCCAGAACTGGACACAGCACTCAAGATGTGGCCTAACCAGTGCTGAGTACAAGGGTAGAATCACTTCCCTGGTCCTGCTGGCCACACTATTGCTGATAAAGGCCATTATGCCACTGGCCTTCTTGGCCACCTGAGCACACTGCTGGCTCATGTTCATTCTGCTCTCAGTCAGCACCCTCAGGTCCCTTTCTGCCTGGCCACTCTCCAGCCTGTAGCGCTGCAGGGGGTTGTTGTGGCCAAAGCATAGAATCCAGCACTTAGATTTGTTAAATCTCATGCCACTGGATTCAGCCCATCTATCCAGCTTGTTAAGATCCTCTTACCCTTGTTTCTAGCTTGGTGCCATCTGCAGACTTAACTACTGGTGGATGCAATCCACCAGGTTTGCAACAGAGGGACCAGGTCTTGCAGGGCATAAAATGACCATATGTATTTCTGTCTCCATAGGTCTCTTGTAATGCATTCTCTTAGTTTTGAGGAAATACTATTTTTGCAGTCACCAGTCTTCCCCTGTACATACATACAGTTCGGATCTGGGTTTTGTTGATCTGTACTTCTGGGTGATATTCTTGCATTTGGCTACTTTATATCTCATTAGTGCAGAGCGTGGTGTCCTTCTGGTGAGGTCACAAATCCCAGTGTTAGTCTCAAGGATTTTTTTTTTGTAAAATGGAAGGCAATAGAACAAGTTGATAATACTAAAATGCATATTAACAGCTGCATTAAGCCTTCCCATCTGAGGCTTGTTTACATTAACATACACTGAATACTCAAGTGTACTTCAGCTATTGATGTTTACAGGCTTATAATGCAGTAGACACATGTTCTGCTGGATTTAGCTGCATTACAACCACAGAACTCACTGATACGGACATGCAGAAATGGGTAATTCCTCGGTTTGCTTGTGTATTTTGAGAATAGCATGCTGACCTAGAATTACATCATTTCTACTAAAGAATAAATCTGTGAACTGTTGCTGTCATTTCCCGAGTTGTCTAGTTGGTGTGAGATTGAGCATGTGAAGAGGACAACCTCTAAGGAGTTCTGTGAAAGTTTACATATCTTGGCTCATGGATGAGTACTGTATTTGCAAGATGGGTCTTCACGGTGTTTTCTTATGTCCTGTTTCTTGAGGTTTTCACTTCAGGTTGAAATTTGAGACTCACTTGAATTATAGATAGGAAGTATATTTGCAGAATGAAGTTAAAATTTTGAATCTTTGCTTTCATGATGTTTGAATTGGCCTTTGTGGAGCAATGTTACAGTCTCAGAAAAAATACTAGATGTTTTTATTTAAAAGCTGTGGGTTACAGTGGTTTGTTACTTTCTCTGACTATTGTGCCAGTAGTTTACCCAACAATGTTGTCTGAAAAGTATAAATAAGTTCTTGTTCATCTATTCTATCTGAAATATATTTATATGTATGCTATGTGTCAGAATGGTGTGGTAGCAGGAAAACAATGATAAGTAGCAGAAATCGAGAGGTGCTATCGATGAGAAACTCTGACAGGTCAGTGATTGTTGATGTAAAGTGTATTTTGATCAGTGGACTGAAAATAAATATTCATGCTATCTCCAGCTTTGGGACACAAATTTTGAATGGGAGTTTCTAGTACATATAGCTTTTAGACCAGTTTAGAAACAGTGTTTGAAGCAGGAGGCATATTGTAAATTGAAGCTTTTTAAGTAAACGTGAAGATACTGTTTGGATGATGTCAAGAGGGGATTGGAACGAAAAAGGAGAATAAGGTGAGAGACCAGAGCTGATAGATAGGTGGTAGTTTTGTATGGGTATGGCAAATCCACGAGACACCTTTTAAACCTGATCCTTGGGGAGCCCATGGGATACTGTCTGCAAGTTCCTATCTCTCTTAAGAATACGTTTGATGAAGACTTATGCTGCCTCTTTTGTGTTGATTTTTGAATATGTGTTACTGTGTTGCTCACTACCACATTTTTGAATATTGACTTCTCAACTAATAAGTGGTTTCTTTTCCTACAGCTCTTAAGTGCTACGGTAGTTGCATTTTATAGATGTAAAGGTAAGTGGTCATCTGGTCTGACTTCCTTGGATACTATGACCTTGGTTATTTTACTCTATCACTTGTCTAGTGAATGCAAAAAATGAATTTTGCTTAAGCACACCTTTCAAAAAGCATCCTTTCTGGATCTGGGGAGACAAAGAGATTCAAAATCCGCTTAGTTACTTTTTAAAGTGATTTAACTCATTTGTTCGTGTTGTACTGAACAGGTGGGTATGAATTGAAGGATTGAAGAATAAAGACAGCAGGGGATGTAATAAAAGGACAGCAGCAGAGAATAAAGATACTCCAGCAAATATTCCTTTGTCCTGCCAGAGAGACTTCTTTTAGCACACAGAAGAACGTGAGAAGAAAGTGTGATACTGTTGTGGAGGAAGTGAATGACATGATATAAATTGAAAATGCAATGTGCAAATGCAAATTAAGGCAGCTTGTAGCTTATGGACAATTTGTAACTGAGTGTTAGCAAAAGTTGAGAGTAATTTGGAAGGTATCCCGTAGTTCCTTAGGTGTGGAAAGGATTGTGTGGGAATTGAAGGTTGTGTATTTTGACTGAGTGAACTTGAGTAAAATTTCTGCCCCTTGCTGGTTCAAGTATTATAATTATCTTAAGAAGGCAAGCCTTAAAAGAAACAAAAAAGCTCTGTATACCACATCTGCAGTTAATTTTTCTCTCCTTGGTTGCAAGATCAGCATTTTCTGTAAGCCAAGGTGAGTATATGTTTTCATTAGCCAATTTTGTTCCTGTGGCTCTACTTTCATAATCCTTTTTTTAGCATGGGAAATTTAAAACATAAATTACTTTGACTTCTCTACATTTAAAAGAAGTACTTTTATTCTTTTTAGTATAGATGAATTTTTCAGTGAGTCATTGAAGATAATCAATCTTGAAATTTCTCTGTTACTGCTAATCTTTTATGCTTGGAAAAATAACATTCATATTTTATTTTTCCTTTGGACACTTTTTAAGCACTCATGAGCAATAATAGTCTTCTAAAATATTTCATGATGTGGTGTAGAATAGCTGCTAGTGATTAAAACAAAGAAAGTTATAATGGAATATTTACTGGGTAAATTGAAAAGAAACAAACCAATAAATAGTGATATGAGAAACATTAAATTCTCCTACTGAAAAAACATTGGAGAATTGAAATGTAATTTTAAGTTGAGTCTTTTATGAAGTGTGAGCATCTTATTGAAACATAAGCATTGGTATGTGGATTTAATTTTTTTCTTTAGTTGCTGGAATAACAGATGAAAGGAATTTCAGATGATGCCGTTGCTATGTACTCACATTAATGTAGCATAAGCGCTGTGGTCTCTGAAACAGGTAGAGCTGTCCAGGCATCCACACTGTGGTAGTGTTGGGGTAGGTGGTAACTGATGTAGTTGAAAACTGGTCTCACTTGTGCTTCTGTGGGTCTTCAGCTAGATGAATTACTTGCGTAAGTGTTGGTAGAGGCATCTCTGGTTTATAGTACCTCTGGAACTTCTGTACTTGTAATATCTACAGAGCCAGGCAGTTCTTCAGATATTTTCCTGAAAAAAAAGATATGGAGTAGATTGGAGCAGATCTCATTTTACATTATAATTTTCGCCTGTCTGAACCTTGGGAGGGAATCTAGAAAAGGATATGTTCTCTGCTGATGTAAGATGTTGGCGACCAAGTTGATAGAGCAGCCGATATATCAGTTAGATATGGAGAATCTCAAGGAAGATACTATCTCCTCATAGTGAAGGAGAAGGGAATGAGGGAGGAAGCTCTTCAGAGTGCGACCCTGACAGTAGATGTCTGTGCTTCCTTATGTCTCTCCTCTTTCTACTGCTTTAGATCTTTTCTGTTTAGGAACAGATTGTTGCAGCATTCCTCCTCTTCCAAAGGAGTGACTTCGCTGCATGATTACTCATGGGTTACATAGTACCTCTGAAGGTACTCCCCCAGTTAGATAAAGGGGCATTAATGGCAAGGAGTTTAGCATTTAAACTAGAGGAATACATATTTGTACTGGTGAGTTCTGTCTCTCAAATCTAAAGGTAATTAGGGAGTTGGGTGAAATAATTAACAAAAGCAATGTTTATGCACATATAACTGTGTCTAAAGATGTTACAACTAAGGAAGCTGCTCTTCTCATTTATTCATCTGAGCAATGCAGTGCTACTAGAAGACCTATTTCCTACTAATTTTTTTTCTCATTTTTTAAGCAGGAAGGCTCAAATCTACATTAAGGTATTTTTATTGAAGGTAGATTAAACATAAATTCGTATGGAAGTTCTGTACATATTCAGGAGGTTAATGTTTATATTAAATATTCAAACCTTTAATTCTGGGGTTTGGTTTTCCTGTTTTAACCACAACTGCTAACTAAGCACCACGTAGCTGGTTGTTGACTCTACCCCAGTGGGACAGGGGAGAGAATCAGAAGAATAAAAGAACTCCTGATTTGAGTTAGACAGTTCAATAGGTAAAGCTATAACTGCACACAGAAGCAAAGCAAACCAAGGAATTCACTCACCTCTTCTCATGGACTGGCACTCTCTCTGGGAAAACTGGGTTCCATAACTCTTAACAGTGTCTTGGGAAGATGAACATCATCACTCCAAACACCTCTCCTTCCTTCTCCTTTATATTCTGAGGATGATGCTATATGGTCTGGAATGTCCCTTGGGTCAGTTGGGGTCAGCTGTCCCCTTCCACCTTGTGCACCCCCAGCCCATTTGCTGGTGGGTGAGGTGAGAGGCAGAAAAAGCCTCTGTGTAAAGCCCTGCTCAACAGTAGTGAAAACATCTTTATCAACACTGTTCTCAGCACAGATCAATGAAATAACCCCATACTAGCTACTTTGAAAAAAATGAACTCTACCCCAGTCAAAACTACCACACTAGGCTAATATTGTTACCACAAAGTGAAATAGTGAATATTAATTTCCAAATGCTTCCTGCTACATTTGTTTCAGGAGTGAACCCAAACTTCATATTCTTAATTTTCTTTGGCACTTTTCATCAATTCCTGTAGAATTCTATCCTCCTTGGAATGTGGTGAGCATTTGTGATTCCCAGGAAAAATACCATATGTTGGTGGAAGCCTTGAATATATTTGTAAAGAGGTGGTGTGCTCTCAAAGCTCAGTACTGTCTTTACAGATGTCAGTGACCAGGGTTTGCTGTGGGAATGTTTAATGAGGTGGCTCAACATAGTAACGAGCCAGTTGTCTATATACGGATGTCATGAAGTTTTTCACAAGTATAACTCTGAGCAGGATGACATTAATGTATGGTGACTCAAGTGCTTCAGTCATGACAGATTATATAGCAGTTAAGGAAATTTAAGGTGATGGGAGAAAACCAGGTTATTACTAACCATGAACCTGTTGATTATTTGTTTTCCTTTATTTGGTTTGTTTACTCTGAACAAATGCTATGAGCTCAATTTCTGTGCTATGTAAAAATCATCTCTTTTTGTTTACACATAGGTTACTTAAAATTCATTGAGCAGTTCTGTATACTTCAATGTCCTGTATTCGTGAGCTGGGTCTTTGCATTTGCAAAATGATGAAAAACTATTGAAGGTGAAAGCTTAGGCTTCGTGATGAACTACAGTGTGAATTTGACCAGTGCATTCAGGCTTTTTGAACTATCTTTTCCTTTTTTATTTACTATTTGTATGTATCTTACCAAGGAAAAGCTCTAATGATTATCTTCAGAGTTCTCTGAAAGCAGACTTTCTGTCTTGCCTAGATCAGTGAATTATGACTGAGTTTCACTGTCTTGAGACAGACTTCTGCTGTTCTCTTATGTTCAGACAAGGGGCTGAAATCTATCAACAAGAGCAGTTTAGGACTATCTATCATCTGCCTTTTTCAGCTGTCCTTCCTGGGCTCTTATTGGAGTGTATAGCTACTGCATTCACCCTGTTCACAGCCTAAAAGGACTTTGTACAAAATAGAAATTCAGCGTTTGTACCTGGAGCATCTGAATGTCAAACTTTATCTTATGAAATTGCATTCTTCTGTACAGGAGCTGTGTCTTATTTTGTGTTCCCTTCTCTGTCGCTTCCTCTGTGTTGTTTTTATTAGTGCTGACTCTGTCACAAACACAGGAGGGAGCTGACTTAGGAGAGGAAATTTCTCACCAATCAGTTTTATTTGTGCAGAAAGATAAATTTGCTGCCAGTCTTATATTTAGTCTGAAATGTTGGTCATCAAATTTTCAGGAAAGAGAATGAGTTGATCCATCTTGAACTCATTTTTATATATAATCAAGGCTGGATGCAAAGATTTACTATTAATTCTGGGGAAAAGTGGTAAGAGCTCCTGAACCACTCTTCAGGAATTAATTGCAATGTAAGCAGTCCTGCTTATCTTCAGGTGTAGAGTGAGGTGGTGTAGAGTGGGGCTTATGCTATGGCTGTATATGGAAATGAGTAGCTAGACTTGAAGAAAACCAAGTCACTCCTTTTGGGTTATTCAATGGACACGATTTCCTTCAGTATATGTGGTTACGATTAGTAGCTGGAACTTTTGCAGATGCCCACTGTGCACCAAGAGCAGTGGAAGTCACCTAACTATTTCCCAGCATTAGCTGTAATTCCTCACAGGAAGGGAAGGGCTTTGAGTTTCTTAGTTTTGTTTTGTTCTAGGCAAATTTCAGAGAAGGTATTGCTGAACGAAAAGGCATATACAGTAGCAATGCAAGAAAAAGTATGTAGGCATACTAGGCTTGAGGAGAGGAAGCAAAACCACACTGATATGCAAACAGAAGTGTGAGTTTACCAGTAACAATTATAATTCTTTAGTTCTTTTGGGACATGAGCTAAATTTTTAATACTTCACCTTTTTTTTTGTATTCCTAACTTCGTGTGGGTATTCTAATGGCAGTTAAGCCGGTGAAACCTACTTTCTGTGTTGTCAGAAAGCTGCTGCAGTTGTTAGATTTTATTTTATGAACATCAGTCACTTCTAATAGTGAGTTGGCAACCCCCCAAATTGTTAATGAATAAATGAATTCTAAGATCTGAAAGGGCTGTGCTTGTATTGGAAAGCTTTGGTGGCTAGCTGCAAGCACAACAGAGAGCTCTGCTAAATATTGGGTCTAGACTAATTAGCTTATTCTAATATATGTGTTGTTGATGAAAGGACTTAAAACTTTAGTTGAAAAAATCTTCAAACAGACAAACAACAACAACAACAAATCCTACTCAAGAACTCCTTCTTGATCTTCAAATTGAGAAGTATTGCTGATCCCAGCTGTGTAGGCAGAGTAATGTGCCAGCAGTCCCAGACCCAGATGTGACAGCTGACTGCTGTGTGCAGAGGGACAAGTGGTAGACAACTGCAGAGACAATTTTTGATCCTGTCTGGGGTGGGGGAGAGGTGCACAAAATACTGGTTTTTTAATAGTTCCTCTGCACTGAATGAGGAAATAGTGAGATGGCAGCAGTATCCCTTATTCTTCATGCAGGTTTTGCCGTACTGAGTGCAACAAAGTGCTGCATTGAGTAAGTGTGGTTATTTTGGGGAATGAACTATTCAGTTCTTGAGGTTATAAAAAGAGGGCTATTTTTTTTTTTTTGCACTGTACTAAAGTGTATTCCTATGAGGAATAGCTGAGAGAATTGGGATTGTTCATCCTGGAAAAGATAGGCTTCTTGGTTACCTAATTATGGTCTTCCAGCAGCAGAAGGGAAACTGCAGGAAAGATAGAGGGACTGTATACAGGCACATATAGTGATAGACCAAAGATGAATGGATTCAAACTAAAAGAATAGGTTTAGATTAGATATTAGGAAAAAATTCTTCAATGAGCAGTTGGTGAGGCTCTGGAACAGGTTCCTCAGAGGAGCTATGGATGACTCATCCCTTGAAGTGTTGAAGGCTAGGTTGGATGGTGCTCTGTGCAACCTGGTCTGGTGAAAGGTGTCCCTGTTCATGGCAAGGGGCTTAGAACTATATGATCTTTAAGGCCCTTCCAATCCAGGTCATTCTGTGATTTTTATGAAAACCTTATGCTTGTCTTTAAGAACAATATTATGGTTAGAAATGAAGTACGACTAGAAGTCTGGAATGAAATATGTAAAATGGATAGTAGTGGCATTCTGGCCTGTATCAGCACTAATGTGGCCAGCAGGACCAGGGCTGTGATTGCCCTCTGCACTTGGCACTGGTGAGGCCACCCCTTGAATTCTTGCCTCATGGCAAGAAAGACATTGGGGTGCTGGTCCAGAGAAGGGCGTTGAAGCTGGTGAGGGGGCTGGAGCGTAAGTCTTAGGAGTGGCTGAGGTTGCTGAGGCTCTGGGGGAAACTTAACTGCTCTCTACAACTACCTGAAAGGTGTAGTGGGGTGAGAGTCAGTCTCTTCTCCCAGGTAACAAGCAAAAGGCACTCAGGAACATGGTTTAGTGATGGACCTGGCAGTATTGGATTAATGGTTGGACTCAGTGATCTTAAAGGTATTTTCTTAAAAGATTCTATGAATCTGTGGTTCTGTAAATCGATTCTGTGACACAGACTGTAGTACTGTAACTTACTTGGCCAATGAAAATAATACCTGGACCTTGGCAACTGGAATATTCATAAATTGGAAAACAAGTCTGATCTTGCATGTGTGCTTAAATGGTGAGGCTGACATACTGCTGCATGTGCACTGACTTTTGCTAGCATTTCTAGTACTCAAGGAAGGTATGTTCATGTGTGAGTAGCTTGGAAATTTGAAAGCTTTTCTCTCTCTAAACAGTGCCAACTTGCCCAAAACCACAACTCAGGACTTTCTCAGAAACTATTTATTCTTGTGACATGAACTTACATCTTAACCTTGTTCAGCTCCACTGACCTTTGCACTATGCTTTTGAAGTAGAGTTGATAACTTGCATTTGAAACAGGAAAGTTTAAAGGTAGTATATAAAGTACATTTTTATAACCAAGGATGTGATGATTCTCATCTCAGAAATGCTTTTCAATGGCCATGGCAGCAGCCAGCTTGCAGTAGCTGTTGGTACATTTCCTTGCATTCACTTGCATGTGAAGATGTACTTCAAATAACCCAAAAGTTTTAAAGCGCTTTGCTTGTCCAGATTTTTAGATTGAGTTTTTAATTTTGTAGTTTATGAAGACTCCATGGGTGTATTTGTCTTGACAATGCATCCCAAGAGATCCTTTATTATTTCTTGAATGACAGTCTTAAGAGCTGCGCTCAACCACCCTAATGAGTGAACTGAGCATGTGATGGGGAAACGAAGCTGTTACTGACAACCTGTTCCCTTCAGATTTGGTTAGGGCAGTAAATAAAAGGTACATAATTTACATAAGCCTATTAAGTGGTATTCTCAAGGGGAATAGCAATAATTTCCAATGCTGTTTTCAGTGCTGACAGTTGATCCATTTACAAATTACATACAGAAAAGTGTTCCAGTGGAAGGATAAGGTGGAGTGGCTTGTGGCTATGACACAGCACTGTCAGGAAAATGCAGAAAGTGTGAGTCCTCTTATCAGCAGTGAGGGCCCAGTCTCATATATTGGTGGAGTGAATGGAAAAAAAAACTATACCAGTACTGTTGTTCGAAGAGTAAGGTTGTTTCAAAGATGTCAATACAGGTGGAAAGAGATTAATGAGCACAGTCTAAATTACGTGTGAGTATCTATTTTATCCTGAGTGTATACAGATGCTTGTTTTTCTGCATAAAACAAGATAAAATGAATCACAGTGAAATTGAACATATGTTATTTGCACTAGCTTATTTAAATCTGTTTCACAACAAACATGAACCACTCAAATCTGTATGGAGACAAAAGTCTTGTGCTTTATGGTGTTTCTTTGAGTGGCAGATTGAAAAAGTTTAATAATCCTTGTAAAATGGAAAGTGTCTGTATGGTGTCTATTTAAAAAGGGACTCAGAGAGAACTTGACCTGGGTCAATGAAAAGCCAAAGTAAACTTGCCTTTAAACCTTTGTGGCATTGCTTTCAGTTTCTTATTTAGATGTCCCCTATACAAGGCTTCACATTGTGTTACCTTACCATCCAAGAAGGTAACAGAATGGTAAGGTTGGTCAAAGCTTGTGTGTATTGATTTGTTGATAAGCATAGTTATGAAAAAATATATCAAAATCCTCCCTTTTTATTCTGAGATGGAAAATTAGTGTGGCCTGGATCATGGCAATATGTGCTCCATATACAGCTTTAACGTTTGTCTAGAAGCAAATGTTTGGTCTTTGTTGTCTTTTAACGAAAATTGTGTACAAAGGTTTCTGGTAATTTTTAAAAATATTGACTGGTGTAGAAAAATGAGATCTAGAGGCAAAAAGAGAAAAAGTTTGTATTGTATTAAACCCCTTCATTATTCTAAAAAAAATATTTGTCATAGCTTAAAAAGCAGACTTTAATTTGCACAGTAGTCAAAGTCAACACTGGATTGTGTTCCTAAGGTTTGAAATTATTATTTTATTAATGCTGTATAATTAAAATGACAAATGAAAAATGAGGACATGGCATTTGGGAATAGTTTTACTGATATAATCCATGATATATATTTCATGGTTAGCCAGCCTTCAAGTGTGCTTAACTTCTTAGACTTTTGGTCATTCGTTGAAACTTAAATTAATGAAAGCTGTTTGAAAAGATATTACGGGACAGCTAGTAGAAGGTATTGACTTTGTGGTAATGATTCAAACTATAATTATCTCTGGTATTTTCACACATTGTGAAATATTTGCATAAAGGTGACAGGAATCTTTTAGCAAGTACGATGTATATTTGTTGAAAACTTTCTTATTTGAAAATGTGGTGCTTTTATGCCCAGAATTAACATGTCAGGTTGTTGTTGCAGCAGTTTGCATTTCTGTGCCAATAAAACTGGCAGCTTTGATTGAGTGTTGCAGTGCAGTCAACAGGATTGTAGTTTGTCATTTGAGATTATATTGGTTTCAGCGT
This sequence comes from Serilophus lunatus, assembly GCA_013399895.1. NCBI lineage: Eukaryota > Metazoa > Chordata > Aves > Passeriformes > Eurylaimidae > Serilophus > Serilophus lunatus. The sequence goes on from VXBA01000205.1 coordinate 947,214, forward strand.
GGAAATTCTTGCAGCAGGAGGAGCTCTAGACTCTGCAGATATGCCAGCCTAGCCAAGGTTTGCCTGCTGTTCTGTTCCTTAAATGGCAGGATTGATAGCATAAAGACTGTCATTCTTTTAAGCACTTGCTTGATCTCTACTGGAATTCTTAGAGCTGCAGAGTATCAAGGTAAAATGTTTTAAAAAGTGAGTATTTTGAGAACAATCAATTTGGCAAACTATCAGTTACTGTAACAATGTCCCCCCACTGCTGAATGTTTTCAAGAGGTGGCTGGACAGCATGCTAGATAATCTCATGTCATAGTCTCCCTTTTCTGTGAAAAGTTGGACCAGATGATCTTTTGCAATCCTTCCTCATTCTATTTTAATGTGGTTATGTGGCAGATTGGTAATATACCTGGTAAACAAGTATGTACACTAAGGAGTATCGGGAACAACCCTGAATATAGTCAGGGCTCCCAGGCGTGAGCTGTTAGTGCAGTGACTTCAGCTTACAGCATACCCATCACTGCTGGATGCCTCACGTGTTTGGCAGTTAGTTCCCGATTCCTGGTGTGGCACTTCAGGGTAAAGCAGTACACTTCGATAAGCGAAAAACCTTATGGTTATTCTCTGCAAAAATTCTAGAGCTGATGATTGAACAGCTTTATACTTTAACGTGGCATGAACATGGCCGGCAACACAGCCAACCTCAAGTTCTCCTAAGCTGAGACACTGCTGTCCCCAGTCACAAGGGGTCTGGTAAGAAAAAGTGAGCAAGCCTGACACACTTGGATTTGCTCTAGAGTTGCTTAATCCTTCATCTCCTCTATTGCAGTGATACAGGCAAAAAGCAAATCTTACTGCTGATTTCAGAAAAGTCCTGGGATGGGCTTTAGGATTACCATGTTGCTCTTTTTTTTCTTGACTTTATGTCCAGTTTCAAGTAGAAATTGAAACTGTTGCAGGCAACTGTGCATAATAGTTTAGAGGCAGGTGCAAATGCTGGAGTTGAGATTGTAGAGTTAAAAGTTAAGTAGATGGGACCAGAGTTTTGCTTCTTCAGGTTGTCATTTTTCCTATATGGCTTGATACTCTGTTGTCTTTGGGAGATTGGGGGTAGTGGTGTGTATATTTAAGAAAAAATAAAAAAAGAAAAATGTTGTCCTGCAAAACCCTTCAGAGTTCCTGAACTGCCCCTAAAGTAGAAGATACTGTATTTTTGAATGCTTTTTATTATGAAAACACCAAAAGAACTTAAGTCTGGTCTTTCGAAGAGGTTAAGGAATGATAGAAATAGTTGGAATAGTGAAATTCCAAAATTGTATTGAAGCTGGTTAAGTGAAAGGATCTTTAAGGTAAATGCTGTCACTTCTAAAAGGAGAGTCTTCATCCCTGTACATGCTTTATTCTTTTTGAATATATTGCTTTAAAATATTTGTGTGCAAATGAGTTCCAAAGAAAATTCTTCTTTTTTTTTTTCTTTTTTTTTTTTTTTAAATTTCCTGAGATTGTACGGATTTCAGCACCAAGCTGGAATGATTTGATGTTTGTTACAGCACATACACTTGCTATTGACACGTGTCACTCTGTAGAAGGGTAACTAGAAAAACTCTGAAGTACTCATGTCCAAATCCGTGAAGTTAATTTTGCTGACTCATTTGCTTGAAGGAATGGTATATCACTAAAACGTTGAACTGATGACATTTTTCATTCTGCCCCTGGTGAATCTTGCCTTTGTTGGTCTTAGCAGAGTGAATTACGCTGTTTCCCATTTCTTTATTCCATAGAACAAAGGTGTGCTATTTCAGTAGAACACTTACCTGTCCCTATGCTGAGTCAACAAACTAAGAACCAAGTCAAGAGCCTTATACTGTTCTTATCTTTGAAGGAAAATTGTGTTTTATAAGTGCTCCTGTACTTGTTCCATGGAGTTTTTCAAGTGGTACTTCAGTGTTTTAAAGGGATACTTAGAGCTACTACATTGAATCACACAGGTTTCATTGTTTTTTCAGACCACCTAGTAAAATCTCTATTCCTTTAAACAATGCCTTTATTTTAATAGAATCTGAAGGACAGAGCTAGACTGGGTCCTTAGGGAAATTCCCAGACCTTCAAGTTCATTGGAGACCAAGAACTACCATCCTAAAATGCTATTCTCATTTTTAAATCTTCTCCTCTCCCCAGTAATGAACCTACAGACGTGAATTGGACAGTTCATTTAAATTGTCTTTAGCTGTATCTAGTTAAGAAGTAGCAGAATAACCTTTTGTGTAAATGAAAGCACGTACTAGTTTACATCCCCTGAACTTATGTCATTGCAAGCAAGCTGCTGCCTGAGTGGTGTAATAGATGTTTAATTTGGGATCTTTTGCAGTCATGAATATTGAGAATTTAGCTGATAGTAAATTAAATGGTTGGAAGTTTAGCTGTACAAAACAAAACTGAAAACTAAGCATGATATCTTCTTAATTAGATAAAAATGTGATTTCATTATGAGAAAATTGTTTTGGATGGAAGTTATTGATATTTAAGGAGATTATAAACTGGAAGAAAAACTGTGGACTTTCTGGTATACGTTCTTGGATTTCCCACTTCAACCTGGAGCTTTTAATGAGTTTAAAAGAAAAATGGGTTCTTTTTCTTGCTGTTTATTTTGTCCATAGGAGATGGTTTGCACTGAAAAATATGTATATGCATTTATAAAAGCTAAGGGAACTCTGTTGATCAGGACCTAATGTGTAGCTCAAGTGTTTTATTCAGTTTGCAGATTAGCTGCATACTTTGTGGTTTGCTTTCTCAGAAGTGACAGCAGAAAACCTGCCAGTCTTATTCTGAATCTTTACATCAGTTATTCAGTGATTGTCCTCTCAATTTAAAAAGAGATGGGAGCACTGGCTTCAGTATTGAGGTGTCAAAGTTGTCTTTGCATGTGGAATGAGACTTAACCTGGCTGATTTCCACCTTGTTTCATTTTTCTGCAGCTAAAGTTTGTATGTCTTCTGCAGGGCTGCACAGCGGGCTTTCTTGGTCTCCCCTGTTGAAAGATGCCTCTGCCTGAATTAAGGTGCACACGAGACAGTATGCCAAAGTCAATAGTACATATTTTATTTAACAGTAAATATCAGGTATATATATAGAGAGAAATAGGAAGACAGAGAGAGAGGGAGAATGAGAGAGAGAGACAGGCTAAGTAAAAACATCACTGTCGCATGGATTCTGACAGCGTCCCACTGGTTCTTCTTCTGATCTTCTCAGTGGTGAAGGTCCTAAAGTCACGCTTCTCAGGTACCATTTCTGTACAGTCCAAGTCCCAGGTTTTTATGGAAGTAGATACTGTTCCAACAACTTGAGCTGACATGTGTATAAGGACTTGCTTCCTTTCTGACAGCTTGCTGAGGTGGAATTTTGTCTGGTGTGCTAATTTCAAACCTTCATCTTCATTTAGATCTGGAGTTAACACTTTCCTTTCTCTGTTTTCCATGGTGGAAATCTTTGTTCGAGTAGGTTGCCCAAATTTGCCTTGCAGGCCTTGTTCCTGTTGTTGCCATCTGTTCTTACCACAAGTTCCTGTTGTGGTGCTTACCTTACGGGAATTTCCTTCTTTAACAGTGTTTTGAGACAATTAACTGCATTCCTTAAATCTTGACACCCTCATCACATGTGCAAGCCAAGTCCCTTGAGCTGGTAGTAGGGAACAGAAGAAGTCCCTTGAGTGGGGTAGGGAAGAGAAAATGTGGTGTTACCCCACTGTGCTGTGGAAGCTGGTGGGAGCCAGCTCAGCCCTCTTACCAAGTGCTCTGTCCTCTTGGGTGTCCCTTGTGCAAGAAACATCAGTTGTTGCTTATTTTTGTTGGCCTTGTTCATTGTGAAAGAAGTCTGTAGGAGGTCTGAACTAGTGCCTTCAGTCTGAAGTAGTGACAGGCATTTTCACAAAGGACGTAGCTTTCGATCTCTGCAAGGCTGTAAAGTATTGTTGAGCATTTCATGAACGCATGACTTTAAATGAAGTGTGTTTATTGTATAGGGTAGAGAGACTTTATAAGTAGATTCTAGAGACCAGTGCTTGCTTGGCTGTTTAGCATTACAGGGTGCTTGTGTGTAATCAAATTAAACTTCAAAGTATTTAATTTGAGGGGGTTTTTATTATATGATGTTTTATACAGGCAAAACATAAATGGAAGAGTAGGAGGCTAACAAAACACAGTGTGCCGATAGAAAACACACCATTTTGTGTAATCTGAAATACTCCTCTTTCTTTGCATTAGGAAAAATTATAGCTTTAAGCATCCAATCCTTAAGAACAGTTTTGAGCATTCATACTTGTTCTCTACCTATTCTAGGATTGCTTTGTTTTATTGAGAAGTATCTGCCATATCAGGATCCTGCTTAATTGAGATCTAATCAGGGCATGTCCTAACATAGTTTGCTTAATATAGACATATCCCTATTTACCTTCCTGGCACAGCACCCTGGTAACACAGATGTGTTGCATTCATGTATGAATAAATTCCATCTCTAGTGTATTAGCTTTGTTTCTCCAAGGTCCCCAGATCCTATTTTATTTAGTGTCTACTATTGGATACTTCAGCATACCTAATTCATGCACACAGGGTGAATTTTGTGATGAGCCAAGTGATTATGGATTAGTTTTATGGAAACTAACATTGCAGTTGGAAGAATAATCTTTATCAGCAGGTTGCAAGGCTTTTTTTGGTGTGTGCATGAATTTTGCTAGCAAATACTGAATGATGCTGTCAGTGGTCTCCAGCCCTTAAATGATTGTTTCCACTAAAATATAGATCACTATGTTAACACTTTCTCTCTTATGTGACAGCATGTAGGTGGGCTGTGTTCTGCAAAAGACTGTATAGCAAGCTGGCACTGTGAGGGGACAAGTGGGGACGTATGAACTGGCAAGACACTTAAAATCTGTGAAATCTGTTGTCTTTGTTCTTCCTGGTAGAGAGGAGGAATTATCTGTGTCAGTGGCTGCAGAGGCAAGTTGTGTAATGCAGTAAGAGTGGATCTGTAGGGCGAATGCCATGTTTGCACTACATGTGTGAGATTTGACATTGGAGCTGATCCCGTCTATTCCTGCAGACCAAGCATGTAAGGTGCACTCCTAGGGCATCTGAAAGTCTTGTTTCATCCAACAGGAATCCACTTTGTGTGCTCTGAGACTGCTTTAGCGTGCTCACCAAAACATGATAAATAGAAATGGTCAGACACACTGTGTAATGCTGATGCTCTATTTTGTGGCTTAGTTTAAATTATACCTTTTTAGTATCTAATTTTTTACTGAGTAACTTTCCTCTCTCATTATTATCATTGATATTTATTCAGCAGAAAATGCCCGTGATCTACTGTATCAATTTGCTTTCATTGTTAGCAGAGTATAAATTAGATAAGTGTACATGCATGCCCACAAATGTGTATGTCCATACTTACGGTGAACAGCCTATATGTCAATGGTTTGTTATAGTTTGTTTCCTCTGACCCAGCAGAGTCCTGGTAGTGATTAGGGAAGGCATTCAGTATGGAGGAGAGTTCCAATACTAATGATTACCCGCATACACTTGGTGATGTCTTTCTTGCACAGAAATTAACTGTGACTGTTGTCCTCTTCAGCTCAGTGTTGTAACTGCATTCCCCAGACCAGATTGTCTTCCTTTCCCTGCAAACAAAGGAGAGCACTGTGCTTAGACAGGCTTTGGGGGAATCTCCTTATGACTTACTACTCTCTTTAGTCCTTGCCTTATAAGATTGCTTCAAATCGTGGGATATAGTATCTTCTAAATGTACTGTTCTCTCTTACAAGGTCAGTGTCTTTTCACTGCATATTTATGCAGTTAGTAATGCAGGTCTCATTTTTGATATAAAGATGTTACTATAATGTGCCTTCTGCTTGAAAGGAGACAAGGATTTATAATTGTTTCCTCTAATTTGCTTATGAGTGTTGAAATGTAAAATTTGAATACCCAAAGGTCTTATTAGATATTCAGTTGGAATTCTGCTCTTCAAAGCTCTTTAAACAAAAGACTGGGATCACAAATAGAAAATGATTTCACAGCATGCTCAGTGCCAATCAGTGCATCCAGAAGTGGGGCTTACCTTGTGCAGTTACACTGGTGTGGACTGTTCAAGGTAATTTCATGGAATTTAAGCATCCTCAGCAATATGAAACCATGCTACTTCTCCAGCTGCATGTGTGACTTTTCAAGAGAGGACCTGACACTGCCTGGTGGTATCAGCTAAATGGGCATCATCTGCAAGATTGGCCGGTAATGGGGTTCTGGGAGCTGAGCAGTTGGTTTTTAGTATTTTACTTGGGGATTTGTTAGGATCAAAGGAAACTATCAAGTAGGGTCAAGCAGTTGATTTTTTACTCAGGACTATTTGTCAGTGCTGATGATAGGGAAAAAAACAGGGAAAGTTTCTGCAGTCAGTACCTCCAGATGGCACAGTCATTGAAGTAATAAGAATTTGGAGTACTCCTTTAGATCTTCTTTAGTACTAAAATCTGCCACAGGTTTTACAGGGAAGATAGAGCAGATGATATCACTTCTCTAGTCCTACTTGAAATAGAGGTATGTCACTGGAGGGAGGGGAGAAATTAAATCTCTGGTTCTGGACAGCAACACAAAATTTTAAAATTTTATTAGCTATCTAATGCAGTTTAGAAAATAGCATAGTTTGAATTTAATACTTCTACAAATTGCATTTATTGTAGAAAAACGTATATTTCTAAAATAAAGCTAGAAGGCAAGAAGATTCTAGTATCTGATCTGCCTTGAGACAATATTGAATTTGCCAAGTCTTCATATCCTCATCTCTCTTCCTCACGGTTCCATCTGAGGATAGGCTTAGACTTATTGCCTGAATTGTTGTTTGGGAAGCCATACTTCTATTTCTCTAATGATTAAAAATGTCTTTGTTGTGCTTTACAACTTAATTTTTTAAATTTTATATTTAATTTATATCCACCTGCTCCTGTGAAGGTTTAATTTTTAAATCTAAATATCTTAAATAGCATATGAATCATATTTACTCTTTATATTTTAGGGGCATAGTTTGGTTCTATGTTGTGTGAAGGAGAGTTTTTTTAGAGGGTTAGTTGTATTACACTCCCCCACTGCTTCATCCCTGTGGTCTATTTAACATACAGGTTTTGGTTTTGGTTTTGGTTGCTTTGTACTGAAGTCTCTCCATACTTCTGATTAGCTATGTTGCTTTGTCCTGTATCTCTTCCAAAGTGTCCATGTCCCTGAGGCAAGATGATCAGAGCAGGTGTAGCTATCAGAATGCAGTGTATCATGAATAAAGATACTGTTTAGTTTTCTGTTTAGTTCTTGATTTATTTTCATTTTTGATTGCACCTGAGTGGTTAGCTCATGTTGTAAAAATTATGCACGGTAATTTGAGATGTTTAAGTGGGTGATATAGGTGATGTAAAATTCATTAGTGTATGGATAGTGCCGTATAATAATTTTTCTGCATTATTTTCTGTTTTCTGTAACCATGTCATTCTGTTGCCAAGTTGCTCAGTATCGCTGTGATTCTTTTTCAGTAAGTTTGTTACTGACAGATTTTTCTAACCTAATTATTCATTTTGCTTCAAAATTTTTTTGAATGTGTGGAGTGGTATACATCCTAGCTGAAATTTTTCAAAGTTTCTGATAACAGCCTTCCCATTTTGTGAAAAATGTCCTTCATTCTTCTATAAAGTAGCACTTTGTCAATGTGTAAGGGGGGGGAGGGTCTGTCCTCTTATCCTGCAGTTTTTCATCCTCCCCTCCGCCCCCGGTGTTTCCAGCTGCAGCTGCTTCCCTGATCTTTTTCCTGATTAACTATAATTATAACATACTCTTTTTGCAAAAGCAAGTAATTTGAATTCTGAAAATGGCAGTGCTAAGACTGATATTTCAGTTGCCAGAGTGATAGATGTGGGTAGTGGGCAGCAGAGCAGCGAGCCAGCGGGATGCACACGCCGACTCCTCTTAGAGAAGCAGGAGTGTTTGGCTGTTCCAGAAAGAGCCAGACTGAGTGTGGAGCCTCTTAGTTGGTAGGAGTTTGCTGAGCAGGACTGGAGGCAAATAATCATAGCTGGAGGCAGATAATCCCAAGGGCAGCTGAGGGCCTGGAGGTGGATGTCAACCAGCCAGGCAGGTTCAGCTCCTTTAGTTGTTTTTGCAATTCCTCTCCTCACCTTGTACAGTCTTCACTATTTTGCTCTTTTCTACTACAAACAAGCTGATAGGGCTTCATTTTGTCAGCAGTTCCTTTCTCCTTCCAACTGTTCAGATTTCCATACCTTTCCATGGATCATTTTTGACTTTTTCTTTTTTCTCTTCCGTTATGCTTAGGGAGTCTCGAATCACACAGCGGCGGCTGCTGGTGTTATTTCGGGAGGTTCATTCATAGGCTACTTCTGCTATCTGTTGCTTGTGCCGCCTACAGGCCGTTTTAGGCTGTGCTTAAGGGACGTATAACCTCCTCTGCAGTCCGGCTCTTAAGCTTGCAGTGACGCCTCCATGCTATCTTCAGTGCAGCTAGATGACTGGTAGCTAAATTGCACCAGTGCCTCTTCTTTAACTGAAATAGTGAATTTCCATGTGGCACTGTATCAAAAGCTTTGTTGAACAATGGGTTTTTCTTCATTTCTGTTCTTAAAACAATTTCTTTGATATCTGCAGAGTATTGGTTTGGCCTAGCATCTTAGGTCAGCCCCTGCTAAATCTTGCCCTGTTTTGTGTTTTTATGTCCTTTGTTACTGTTTACACCAAATGTTGTTCCAGCTCCTTTCATCACACTGAGTCACCTGGTGATAGTCACTCTGTTTTCCTTGGGCTCCATTTGTTACTACACTGCATTGTTCTGAAAGGACGTTCAGATACTCTGTAATCCTTTATTCTTCCTGCATAGCAACTCTACTACTGTTGCTTTTACTCTGTCTTTATGTGCAGTCCTAGGAATCAGTTTGATTTCAGTCCTATTAGCCAATTAGAATGATATCTTTTTCTCTCCATGGGTTCCTGTTTCTGCTCTTTGTAGAGTTTCCAGTAAGTTGTTTTGTAATGGTTATTTATTCAGGAAACTATAATCCTACAAGTTTGTTTTTGCTTAGATATATATTCTTAAGAATTTCACATGTTGCTAAACGATCTTTTCTAATGAAGCTGATCTGTCCTCCATCTGGTCTGCAGTCACGTGCAGTGGGTGTTAGGGCTTATGACACTGATACTCTACATCTGGGAAGGATAGGTCTAGAGGGACTTGTTCCTGGAGAAAATGAATTGCCATCTTCAGGGGCCTCAGGCCAAAGTTGACTAAGTAGTATTTGCAGTTTCCAAAAATCTACTTTCCTGAAGTGCAAGCTGATAATTTTTGATTCTGTTTTTACTTGGGTTTTGTTTCTTTAGCATGCTACAACAGCAGTACGTGCTGCTTTTCCTATCAGCTTTCTGTAGCTCTCAGGGGACAGAAAATAAGATTCCTTCATATCTGTTTCATGTTAGATGTTATTGATGGTTAATGGCCAAGGACAGCAAGAAAAAACCCCAAATCACAAGAAAAGAACACTCAGTAGAAAAGATATAATCTGTCAGTTGTCATAATAAACAAGTAAATCTTTATTTCACATAGCCACCAAATAGAATGATATACTTGCCAAACTCTGTAGGAATTTTAGGCTGTTTTATTTATTGCTTATTTACTGAGAAGTTTATTCAATGTCATACCTGTTTTCTGTCCTTGAATTTTACTTTGCTCTCTTGAAAATTGTTCTTTATTGTAGTTTAATAATGGCATACTATGTTTTGTTGAAAATTGTGCTAAATAATGCCCTTTTGGGTTTTTCTACCATGTTTTATTAATTTTTTTTGTATTAGATCCGAATGACTGATAATTACATTGAAATGATCCAAAATTGGAGGCTTTTCTTTTTACTATCCAAATAAAACTAGGGAAAGTGATCATTGTGGCTGTACACTTAAGAGGCAGAGATGTAAATCTACTTTTAACAGATTATGAGCCTCTGTGTTGCAAATGAATGTAGAAATTTTTAACTTTGTTTATCTCCACTGGCGTGCCTCAGGAATACAGCCTAGAATTATTTTTTTTTATAAACTTCTTGTATATGAAACTGGAAGGTCTTCCAGTAAAGGCTGCTTTACAGTTTAGAGGTGTACTACTGTGTTGCTTTTGAAAAAAGGTGTTTTTATCTTCCCTCCCCCACCCTTGTGCTCCCTCTTCTTGCCACATTTCAAGCTTGTGAAAGTTGGTCTCTTCTGAGCTATTGCTGTGCTTCAAAACACACCTCTGTGCTCTGTGGTACTACATCTTAACTTTGTTCCCTTACTGATTGGGACTTAGTATCTTTTTTATTTCCTTTTTGTTTCTCATCTCTCCTATCATTATGTGTCTTCCCAATTTCACTAGGGTAGACTCTTTTTTCTTTAAAAGATTTAAAAACCCCCCAGGATTCTAAGGAACAATAACAGTATAAGTAGGGTATATAGAAGCAGAAAACAAGCAAATGCATGAAATGTTTTTGGTAAATTGATGTTTAGAGAATGAAAAGGAATTTCAGAAGGTGCATCTTTGGATTAATGCTTTATATTTTTTTTGCAGATGTCTTTTATTCTCAGAGCTTGCTATTTGTATGCTCTGCTTTTTATTTACTGTATTATGTAACCTCCCTTTGCTGAAATTTGCATTTCTGCCTTCATGAATATATTATTTTTCAGAAACATTTTGGGTCAATGAAAAGCTTTATTAAAATTTTTATTTATTTAGGAAATAAATTGCTGAAGGCTCCAAAAGAAACACTATCCTACAGTTTTTAAGTTGGTATTTCTGAGGTATTTATTGCTTTAACAAAAATGAATAGAGAAGGGGAATAATAGGATATTGAATTTGCAGTCAGAATAAAAGTTGCTTTACAGATAGAATTTGAAAGGAATCTAAGATATCAGAGTAAATAGTTCCACTATCACAACCTTCAGTAAATTATTCACAGCCAAAGACAGTAATGGGTTTTTAAGCATAAAGCTTGTCTCACTTAGAGGTTATAGCAGTCTGCATTTGATATAAAGGCTTAACACGTGCAGTTTCATTTTAACTGCTTTTTAAAACAACTGATGAAATGTTTTCTGTGAGATTTATTGCTTACTTTCATCTATCTTAGCCATATATTTCACTAATGTAGAGTGATATTTTAGCAGAGTGATTTGGTGATGGCTCAGCAGTAAGGCAGTGTCTGATCTGGACATAAAGGTTCTGCATTTGATGTTGTGTTTTCTTGTATAGCTCAGTGCCCAGGACACAACTAATGAGGGCTTGTAAACTGTAATGAAGGTTGGAACACAAAGGAGATGTGCTGCTTCACAGTGGTGCTCACCCAGTGGCACAGTAAATGAGAATTTTCTCTGCAGACTGCAGCTACTGCCAAGTAACACTGAGAAACTGTGGGTGATGAGCGCTTACTCTAATTGCAACACTGACAATGAGGAAGCAACAGGATAAAAATAAACACCTCATATTTCACTGTAGCAATGGAGATTTTTGTGTCTTATAAGCAATGGGAATCTTCTGTCCACACATACTTTGGGCTGAGTCCAGTAGGATCTAGTGAAGCATTTCAGCTTCAAAATACATTTAAGTTGCTGGTTCCTGAGTTTTGTTCTGTGGACCAACACTAATCCTTGAGGTTTATGGAATAAGGAAAACTGAATACTAAGTAGTGTTGGATAAAGTGGAGAGGCAAGATAAATAAAAGGATAGAGTATGTATCTTGAATTCTTTGGATTAGTAGTTCCTCTTGTACAAAGTGATGTAAAAGTCTTGCATTTGAAGCCAAGGGAGCGCTAACAATCTATTTCCTCTAATAACTAAATCAAGAAAAGAACATGATTTGTGAGTGTCAATAACGTACACTTTAGAATAGTCTATGCGCTGTCCTAATTAAATGTGATTTATACTTTGTTTAGCATAGATTATAAAATCTCTGAGTAAAGGCTGGGGCTTCATTGTAATTAATAAACTACATGTATGCTGCAGCCAAACTGCCAGTTTAAGGTGAGAAAACAAGCGAACACAGAAGACAGATGGGGAAGCACAAAGTGATCGCGACAATTGTGTGTGTGTTGTAATAAGCTACAGTTGCCATTTACCATCTGCCAGGTACAGAGAAATTTTGTAATACTGCTTTCTATTGTAGTGCACTATTTTTTCATTCTGCCTTAAAGATGTAGCAGTGCATATCTCTATATAATTATCAACCTGAACAGTGTTGGTTGGTAAAGTCTATTATGGTGACAGAGAAGTGTTCCCCACTCTTGTCTCTGTTCAACACTGATTTGTGGGTGCCTGGGACCTTACTGTAATTACAGTTGGTAGGGGGATATCAGTAAATGTTGATCTTTAGTAATGACCCAATAATATTTATTCCAATTTTGTAATAAAGGACTAGGACATAAATGGGAGCACTTCTGTCTTATATGCGGCATTCCCAAGTTTTGCCTGAATTGAAGTACTCACATGAATTTGTTTAAATCTACCCAGTGTTGTTTTTTCTTGCCTAAATCATCCTTTAAGCCCTGACAGGCCGACTCCACTCAACTCACCTAAGGAATGTGTTTGATTCCCCCACAGCAGAGAGTCCAGGAAAGTGAAATAGCAGGACTGTTACATCACTGTTTCCTCGAAAACCTTTTTCTGTCAGGTTTGGAAACATGCTGACCAGTTTGATGCTATATTTAGGGTCGAGCTAACTGTGATGACTAATACAACTGGGTATATATTGGGATGCTGAAAAGGCATTCTAAAGAGAAAGACGGAGGAACTACAGTTAACTGTTACCATGTGATTTTGGAAGACTGGTGAAGCTAATTTTGCATGGTAAAGGTATGAAGAAAGACTCTAGGGGTTTCAGTAGAAAACATTGTTTAGCACAGTTGATATCTTACCCAGTGATTTCCTTGGGTTTTTTTCACCCTTGTAGTAGTAGAATTAATTCACACCTGAGAGGCTTTAACAGGGCTTAGTGAAAAAGTTCTACCGTGTTTGGAGCATTCTTGGACTTCTTAGAAGTGTCTGTCCCAGATAATCTGGTCATTGCGGGGCAGAGACCACATCAGGTAAATAATCAATAATATTACATGTATGACTACATTTGATCCCTGCTAGTGTATCTGTCATCTGCACCTTTATGTAGAAAGTTAGATAGGGTAAATAATAAATATTGGTGTTGGTTTCTTGTACCTTAGTCTAACTTTTGTCTTCTGAGATTTCCTAAATCAAAATATTGTATGAGTATTTTATGTGGGCAAATTTAAGCTGAAACAAAGTTTCTTGACAAGAGTTGAATGGAAGTACACGATTGATGTATGTCTCCTTATGACCACAAGTTTAATGTGGGGACACTGAAAGTTGCAAAAATAGCAAGGAATCAAGATACTTGTGTGGAAAGGCTGGTGCTGGTAAGTTATGCCATTTGAAATACAACTGGTGTTATGGTCCAATACCAGGACTCGTTGTTGTGGTGGAGATGCACTAGCAGAGGGCATGAGAAGAGTATGAAGGTTTCTAGGGAAGAAATAGGAGCTGGTGCATATTGGGGGAGTTCAAGTGAAAATTGATAGAGCACATCTTGAAGGGTGGATAAGGCTGACCAGAAGAATAATTACAAATTTGTCTTGAGTAGGCCAGTCATCCAAAGTTACTCCTGTAGTAGAAAAGGGAGATAATGCTTTAGATTAAAGTAAAGGGTTACAACTAATGTGGTAAAACACTCAAATAGTTTACCCAGAGAGGTGGTAGATGAACCATTCCTGGAAACTTTCAAGGTCAGGTTGGATGTGGCTCTCCGCAAATTGATGTAGTGGAAGGTGTCCCTGCACTTTGCAGGAGGATTGGACTAGATGTCCTTTAGAGATCTCTTCCAGCCAAACTATTCTGGGATTCTGGGATTTCGGGAGTTGTTTCAAAGCCCTCGTGTTTTTAACTCCTGCTCAAAATCACCCTTTTTGTTTGCAGAGGTAGTAAGGAGAGAAATACCTTTCCTTTGCTTCTTTATGTGCTTCTCTGCTCTTCCTGTTTTCTTTGTTCCTGCTTTGTTTGCAAGTTTCTCATATTCTGCACTTCAGGTAAGAAAAGTGCTAACTCTGTAAAATATAGGCCTGCTCTCTGCAGAATGCCTACTCCTTGCTCTGCAGAATATTTGGAAGGAAAAATAAATTTATGTAATGTATTTGCCCTCTACACGGTTGATATTTGTTCTGCATTATGAATTGTGCCTGTATCTTCTAAGTAAAAATGGCTCCTTTGCAGCTGAAAACTAACCTTGAACAGCGACTGTCTGCTGGGTTATTTAGAGTGAATGGGCCAATCTAGTAATGAAGGTGTTTGCAGTGCAGTTGTTAAACCTCTGCTACAGAAAAGCTTTAGCAAAAACAATTGGTGAGTCACTGTCCCTTTAGATGTGGAAGTGTCGTGATTGCAGTTTTTTACAGGATCTGATCTGAAATCTCATGTTAATGTTTTAGAGTAAAATGTCTTTATAATAATGCAGATGGCAGAATTCATGTCTATCACATAGGTACACCACTACGGGTTTGTTAAATGGAATTGTTAATGGCTGGAGGTGCAGTGTGCCCTGAAGCTACAGCATAGTAATGATAGAAATTGTTGTTGTGTTGGGTATCTTAAAATCCTAAGTATAATTTTTTTTCAAGTTCACCTTTGAAAGAAAAAAGATCATTTTTACATTAATTTTATTCCCCGTCTTTCTAGAAATGTAGTAGTTTTCCAGATAAGATTTGTGGAAGGTTCAGAAGTGTCATGTCTGATTCCCCTTAAAATTAAGTTTATTTCTCAAATTACCCAAGCAGTTGAGAAGCATGATAGCTTTCCAAAGTTTTGATATCCTTATGATGACTTTTGTACATCGTGTACCAGAAAGCAAACTTATGGTGACTCCTACGAAAACCCAAATGTTAAAATTTTACAAGTGAAGGACTTAGGAGCTCCAAATTTCAAAAAGATAAAAAAATTGTGTCTGTCTGAACCACAGTTCTTACAAGTGAGAAATCCATGCAACTATGAACAAGTAAGACCTTACTAAACAAATGTTTATAGAAAAAGGATTTATTTGTGCTGTGGGAAGTGTGCTCACATTTTCAATTTGAATATTCAAAGTCAAGATTTTTTTAATGGGAAATACCTGCTGCCACTTTCACTTTTTTTTTTCCCCTTGGAGGAAGAGAACTATTTCCCTCTATTTTTTATAAGTAGATTTACCATGTGATTCTTTTAAAAAATAAAAGTATGACATATATATATTTGCAAATGTTTTAAGTGGTGAGTGAAACGTACCAAAATACAAATTTTAATAAAGATAAGTTTTAATAAAGTGTTAATAAGTGAGCAGATGGATTCTAATGTTAATAATATGTTTTGTATAAGCTTGTATTAAATGTAGGTATAAAATTTATTAAGAACAAATACTTGCAGTTGGACTGGCTCTGTGTAATATGTAGTTTTGATTACTGAACATTCCAGTTTTATCCTAGCTAAAATATCGATCTCTTTTCATTGATGGCCCATAGATGACTCATTTTTTTTCCCACAGCTGTACTAAATACTGAAACCTACTGAGGTTCTAAATAGCAGAGTAGATAAATAACATAATAAATTATGGCAGTTATCTTCTGCAAACTGCTAAATGGATAGAAAATATGTTATGGTTATGTCCTTGGAAGAAGCTGGCTAATTCAATGTAGTGTGAACTTCTTACCATGTTTCTTGTCTTCTATTGATTATTAGCCACTGAATGCCCTGAGCAGCTTTCTTCATTTATAAACAAATCAGTCAAATATTCTTACTTCAAGGAAAGTTTCATGTTATGCAAAGCGTAAGGGATAGTTCCACACTAGGCTGAAATGGAAGACGTTTTATCCATATGATCTCTCAAACTCTGGCTGTTTGCGATAGCCTGTATTTGGATATGCTTTTTCATGTTTTTCCTCAGAGCAGTTGAAAATGAGAGATAAAAAGAATCTTACCCACATTTCTGTAAATGACTACAGGAATAAAATCTGTTGAATGCATGATAAAAAGTTACTGCACCGTAAAAAGCTGTATTGTTCAAGCATGAAAGCATTGTAAAAAGTGTTTCTAAAAGCATTTCAGAATTTTTTTCTGTGCCAAAATATGAGTAAGTCATAGTATGTTCTCTCTTTTGAGAAAAATCAAAGTAATATCTATGCAGCAATACAATGGGATAGTCTCAATTTCCATAGATTCAGTATGAAAAAATACTTTCCTGTGTTTTCTCCTATTTTATATGAACTTTAATTGTCTTGGAAATAAATGGAATTCTGTAAGCATAATCTCAAAGTTGTATGCTTGGTGATTTTTAAATATTGTGTGGCTTGTGCAGAAGTTAAATTTGCCTGTTTTTACAACCTGATCTGTTTGCAACAACCGCATCCTATTGCATTATCACAGTTACAGAACTTGAGAAAATACTCTGGAGAAGAGGGATCCAAATTACTCTTTTATTTCTTTATTTGCTTCTGTATTGGGTTACTGTTTTGAATAGAAAAAGATCACTAGCAATGCAGAGAGCATGGGTGACTTCCTACTCAGCAGCGTTTCTTATTTAAAGTCTTTTTTTCTGCTGAAAAGTTTTAAAAGGAGGTTTTTGTACAATCTGGAATAAGATGCGTCAATGTGGATGCACGTGTTTAAGATCCAGTTTCCACATTGGCAGTCAATCTGCTATTGTTTTTGATTTTCTTCCTTTCCTAACTTTTGCTGTGCTGTTAAAACTCTCTCCAGCTGCCTTGACACTCTGGAATTGTGCACTTTCTGTGTAAGTGAAGTGGTATTTGGATTTCTTCCAGCTGTGGTCAATGAGTGGCTCCTGGCACAATGTGAAAACGCTTGCAATCGAAATGCGAAATATTTCTCACCATCCTAGAAGTCTTGACTTTCAGACAGATTATTCTTAACTGAACAAATGTCGCCTGCCACACGACTCATGCATTCTCTGAAACTGCTTCAGAAACTATTGTTTTTTTGAAAGATATGAGTGTTTCTCCTATTTCTTAAGCTACCTATCTAGGTTTATTTTTAGTGGAGACCTGTCAGCAACCTCCTTTTTTCTTTTTTTTCAATTACTGATCACAGATTGATAGTCCTAAACCTATTTTTTTCTTCTTTTTCTCTCATCCATTTCAATTTACTTTTTAAACTCATGATTTTTTGCTACACCAGTTAGCTTGTGTGCATGAAGTTGCTCCAACTGAGCAAGGTGTGTTTTTCCATCTTGCTGGAGAGCGAGCATGAGACAGACTGGGGTGGAGTTCATGATTATCCTGCAGTTGCCCAGTTGTGCTAACATAAGTTGCTGTGTACCCAGTATATTACCAGCTTCAGGCTGTGTTTTTTGGTGTGCCTGGTGGCTCCAACTTCTTCACTTAAGGCAATGTAACAATTTGTGTGTGTGCCCAGGAGCTTAGCTAAGGCTCAAGTGGAATAATTCTTTGGTGGTATAGAAGTGAAGTCCAGCCGAGAGGTCTGTCAGCAGAGGATTTCTAACTTAACAAAATTTCTTATGAGACCAGGTCCTGTGAATTACAAGGGTGGGAAATAAGTCTGAAAATGAGCAACTTGCAGCTTATTTGTTGGTTCTCATAAAAATGCTTCAGGAATGGGCATGTGTTGTTTAGTTTGTATGACTTAAATTGGATTGGTCCAGCTATTGACCTAGTATGCAGTATGTCCTACAACAGACTTCCCAATAATTCATTGTGCTCCCAGTCGGAAGAGTTGGATGGCATAGGTATCTTCCATCACCAGTTGTTGAACCTTTTCTTGTGAGTGATCTGACCCTTAGAGCTCAAAGTATAATTCCACTCAGCTCCCTGCTTGTTCCTTCATGTGACTTGGCTGCAGTGCTGGCCTTGGTGTTAAAATGGCAGAGAGATGGGGATGACTGATCAGTGCCACATGTCTTCCGTTTGGAGAGTTCAGAGCATTCTTTGCTAAAATCAGTGATGCATTTTCATCAACTCTGTTAAGTTTTTAAGGATTTTCAACAAGCACAAGAGAGATCCAGGTCTAAGCTGTATATTTTGGTGAATAGCAAAGACATTTCTTCATATGTTATCCCTGTAGACTTACTTTTCCATCTAGGCAGAATACAAAGTCCACATTTGTTCGAAACAAGTACAGTTAAATTTAAAGGGAGTAGAAGAGTGTGTAATGTTATATAAAGTTAATTTATGATGATGAAATCACTATAACGAGTAGAATATGTTAATTTCTTGAAGTCTCTAAAGTCCAGTGTGTTCCTCTGGAAATAATTACTAATTTGATTTCAGCTTGGCTATCTTACAAGGATCTTTAAATATGAGTATTATGGCCTGGATAGGATAACCAGAACATAAGTTTTCCTAAAAGTTGGTTGCAAAGTTCTAAATGGATCTCAGGAGGAGAGATTTGGTGTTAAAGCGCAATTAATTGCTTGTCATAAACTTTATAACATTGTGTATTGTGAATGACAGGTGTTTTTTCCACTTTCAAAACAACTGCCATAAGTTAACTCACCTTGACTTGGCCTGAAAAACCAGGGGTGCATACAGTGGATCATGAGAGATCACACCACTGCCTTCTTTAGTTGCATTAATCCTTGATGGCTTTTACCGGCAATGGCTTGCCAAAGAGGTCTTAGGGTGTGTATTTGCATCTTCTATGGCAGCATGAGCAGTGGGATTCACAGTCATAATGTGAAAGAAAAGTGCTTAGTTCCTTTCCTTGTTTTTGCTCCAGTTTGAGTTGTTGTTTTAAATTCTGAATAGCCCTTGCACTTCCTGCTGTTGAATTTCAAATTAATTTAATGTGTCTCATTTTCAAGGCAATCTCATTCTTTTGAGTAACCTGTTGCCCATTCTCTTGAGCTGGGGACAACTCTCATCTTTTCTGCCATACGAATGTTTCTGCCAGAGCAGGGACCATGAGCCTGACTGAGGAAAATCACCAGTGCCCCGGTAATTTGTCTTTCAACACAGATCATTTTAGTCACTATTTGTAGCTGTTCTAATCTTTGACTTCTCTACTCACTTTGACCTTTTTTTTTTTACTTCAGCTAATATTTTTAGCATGGATTATGTTAAAGGTTCCACTGAAATTCAAGTAAATTAATCTTTTTATATTGACTTTGTCTAAAGAGTCAAGAAAATATTTTTATTGCAGATGTGCTGTTTGCTTTCTTGTGCTATAAGGTATTTCTTTTTCCAGTTTCCATGCCATTTTTATAATCTGTCTTTCCTTTGCAACCTGCTTTTCTGCTTTCCATCGTGTTGAGTTCAGTCTGAAGGCCAGTCATGGTCTGGAGTAACCTGCGTCATATTCCCTTACCCTTCACTTTTTTTTGTAAATAATGCTATTTCCACTTCTAAATCATGTGTTAGTTCCAGTAAGAAAGATTTATTTAAAACAATAAAATCACACAACTGTGAGAAATTTTTATGTGTTACTATTTTCAGAATTCCTAGGTGGAGATTACCTGATCATTTAATGTCTGAATTGGGGGGTAGAGGGAGCTATTAATTTTTTCTCTCTCTTTTTTTTTTTTTTTTTTAAGCTTCCAGATGATTGGACAGTTTCATGTCCTGTTTGCTGGAAGCTGAGTTGGCTTTGCCTGGCTGGTCTTAATGCTAACTGGTGAAGGTGGGAGCTAATTTAGTTTGGGAGCTAAATTCAAACAACTCTTATCTCAAAGAAAAACCTTCTCAGACTGGGTAACTACCATTACTTCTTCTTTCTTCCTGAAGTATTGCTGTGCCCGAGCAGAGGCAGTAGAGGCAGTTGAACAGCTTCATTTGTGTTGGCTCTTGAGAGGAATATTGCCTTCAGAGGGCCCTGAAGGGGAAGGGAGGAGAATGATATAGATGGGCACAATCTGAAATGGAAATAAAAATCTCTTAAAGACAGTGGTGGTTTTCACACTAATCTACTACTGAAAAACATACACTGCTCAAATGAACAAAAATGGGTATTTTTTCAAAACATCCGCAGTTTTTGCTATTTGCAGTCACAGCCTGTAGAGAAGATCAATGTGGGCTGGTAGTAAAATGGGCATAGGTTGTGATTTTAGCATATGCAAAAGGAGGGGGAGAGGAGAGTTGGGATGCATTTCCCTTTGCAAAGTAATGCGTTTGTTACTTTCTGATGGCAGATCACGAGAATATAGAGAACAAAATGTTTTGCTATGCTTCAGCCTTGTCTGTTGTTGTATTCCTGGTGCCTGGCTTGTGGCTGTCAAGGGAGAAAGGAAGAGTCACACTGCTCACACATGGTAAAATATATTCAACCTTAAAGAAAAACAGCATGAAAGTTTGATCGTGTCATCTCACCTTTTGATCTAAGATTCTTCTGCAGAGTATTTTTAAACCATAATTTTAATGATGTTATGACATTTATTTAGACCTTGGCTTCCTTTAATGATTATGCAGAAAAGTCTTTTTTTCTCCCTCAGAGTAACTGTGTCCTAACTCCTAGAAAATACAGCATTAAACACAGTGATCTTTATTTAACTAAAAAAGCCTCAAATTAATCAGTTCTTTAAATGTCAACTCAACATTGACTTCTGGCTATATTATCCAGTGATTACATTTCTCTGGATATTTCAATTTAACTGTCTTGCAGTAAGATAATAAGTGCAGCCTGTGCCTCTGAGAGAAGGAGCCATTCTGGTGGTTCTGGAAACTGAAAAATTATAAAGTTGAGAATGTGGTATGTTCTCATCACACTTGATGGACTTAAGGGTTCTTTTCATATTTAAAGGAAGGGCAGCTTTCCCTTCTCCTTCACTTCTTACTTGTCTCCCCTCACTCCTGATTTGAATGTGGGCTTTGTTACATGTGAAATTAGTGGGAGATGAATAAGCAGAATCTTTCACCTGCTTAAATGTAAGAAAAGATCCCAGCATCATCATTGATGGAGATCTATAATAGAAGAAAAGGTACAAAGCAGGTGCAAGTTCTCCTGCCTCCTCAGCCACACCTTGAAGTGTTATGGGGTTTGGGTTTGATTTGGAGCTTTTTTGGAAGTGAGAAAAAAAAGATGACTAGGTTTGAAGTGATTTGTAATTTGGGTCAATGTCAAAGACATGTTCATACTCTTCTAATTTGCCAAGTTTGGCTGGAAATAACATCTTCATGGTGGCCTTTTCTTTCTCCTAAAAATGGAAGGTCTGGAATAGAGAGGATGAATAG
Organism: Serilophus lunatus; assembly: GCA_013399895.1. Classification (NCBI taxonomy): domain Eukaryota; kingdom Metazoa; phylum Chordata; class Aves; order Passeriformes; family Eurylaimidae; genus Serilophus; species Serilophus lunatus. The sequence goes on from VXBA01000205.1 coordinate 968,477, forward strand.
CAGTCAACAAAATAATGAGTTTTGCTTGTTAGTTGATGTATGAAGAACACTTGTTCATTTACTAAGATGTAATTCTCAATTTAGGATAATGACAGGCAGTTAATCTACTTCTCTTGGCTGTAGAAGTGCTGGGGAATTTTTTGGTTACTGTTTGTTTCTGTTGGACTTTAGTAAAGGAAGACTGTGTAGTAATGATACATACCTTGTAATGGCAGGGAGGAGTGGAATGAAAGCATCTTCATCTGTGGTTACATGCTGTGGTTACAAGTTGTGTTCATCATTATTGCCTACTTCTTTTATATTTACAGTCTGAGGCAGTCTGAGTTTTTAGGATGTCTTGGCTTGTGGATGTTTCCTTTGATAAACATTTTTCTATCAACCTTGACCCCAAGAATAAGCCAAAACTGTGTTAATCTGTTAGGTTTTGAATTCACAGTATTCTGGATTGTTTTTGTCTTCATTTAGTCAGGCATACTCGATTATAACTTAATTTACTTTTTGCCTAGAAATATATGAATAGTTCACTGTTCTCTAATACAACTTTCTTTTCAATCAACTGCATGAGAAGTCAAGCAGAATCTTGTGTTGCTAAATGCCTAATGCTTTAGAAAGGGATGTCATTGCTGCTTATGCTCACAGAGACTGGAGATTTTCAGGCTAATGCAATAGCTGTACTGAAAAGTTCTGTGTTCCAGTGCGTTAAATACAGGCATCTTTCAAAGTGAGATATTATCTAATTACTATAACTCACAAATTTCTTAAGTAGTGGGTTTGTGTCTTGTAATAAGTGTAGAGTGGGGTTTTATTTCTTATTTTACTTAAAGATTTGGAATCTGAGCTGCAATGGTTTTGCAGATGAATGACAAAAGCTGTTTGTTGATGTATATAAATAGAGTTGTGTGTACAATTACATAATTTATAGTCTGTGAATCAAATGTTTGTTTTGTGGGCTGGGGAAGCTTGGCTCTTCACCAAAGGATTATTTAAAATCATCCTGTTCTGTGGAGGTGTAGGAAATATATAATTTAAAAATAAAAAACAAAAAGAAAGCAGAGGGAGAGGAAAAGATAGGGAAGAAAAAAGGCATGAAAAATTGATTGTGCCGTGCTCTCATTCATGGTTCCTTCTGGTATTCTGGGATTTTTATATCAGGGTAAAACATTAACATTCAATACAGTAAATGAAAGCATAGAATTTTTCTTGTGAAAGTAGGGATAAAAATGCATTTTTTTAAAAAAAATATTTTCAGGGTTGAATTTTAATTTGTAGCTGTCAAATGTGGCTGTGAGGATACAGGAATTGTATTTCAGGAGTAGGAATGGTACCCAGGCATTCTTGTAAAGAAACAAGAAGAAATAGTTAAAGCAGACATAAACATCTTTAAATGAATGGGGGGAGATATGGGGGGTGTGTGGAGTAAAAAAATCCTTTCTCTCATGTAAATTCATAGTTGAAAGTGCAAAACTACTGATGGAATTTCCAATGTTCTGCAAAGATAGTTTGTATTGGAAATGCTGGTGTCTTTACCATGAAATGGTTATGGTTTTTTAAGTTGTCGTTGATGGAATAAGCTCAGTAAATGTTGCTGTATCAACATACTTTCCTTAATATTTGCCTTTTTACTGCCTTGCTAGAGAAACTTTAACCTCTATCTCTTTTTACCTTTTGGCAAAACTCTCCCTTTTTAAGTTTTGATACCAGCTGCTGACATGAACAGTCAAGTATAATACGAAATATGTTCATAGAAATAGTCTTATATTCAATATTCATAGAAAAAGCATAATAATTCAGTAGAAATTTAGTTTTCAGTGTTTTAGAAGTATTCTAGAGAAATACTGCTAGTTGGAAGTGGAAGTAATATTCATCACTGAAGAACGATTTAATAAAGATTTCTGCATGTAAGCTTGGGTCTTGTCTGTGGCTGGAGATAAATACTGGACAGGGACACATTTACTGGTACCTCTTTCTCCTTTTTCCTGCTATCATACTCTATATACAAGTAAAAAATTATCTCCTAAATAAATATGTGTTTTAAAATACAAGGATTTGTAGCAAATTCCTGTCTAAACACAGTGCCGTGCTCATTATGTAAATATATTGCAGGAAATTCCTGTTATTTTAGCAATTTGGCAATTTTTTTTGATCCTACCTCCTGCATTTTTTGTTAAATACTGGAATCTTAATCTTTAGTTCTTTTCAATTTTAATGGTTTAATTTTATCTGTTTTATAGATAATAATAATATGTTGTTTATTAAGACACTTTCCCTAACCAAACCCTTGCACCTAAACACAAAATTCTAGTGAAACTCAGATTCAGATATAGTCTTCTGTCCTAATAGCGATCAAAACCATCGTCTAAGTGTGTGGTAGTCATACTGCAGGACTGTCTTGGCTATAGTTTGTTGTATCTGTGGCTCTTCCTTTGATATAAGAAGCAATTTAAACCAGAATGATAGTGTGTATGGTGACCTGCTGGTCTTGCGGTCTTTGTCCAAAATATGGTGTGCTCGGTTTGACTGGGATGGATTTGATTTTCTTCATAGTACTGACTATGAGGCTATGTTTTGGATTTGTGCTGGAAACTGTTGATATCACAGGGATGTCTTCGTTACTGCTGAGCAGGGCTTACACAGAGCCGGGGCCTTTTCTGCCTCTCACCCCACCAGGGAGTGGGCTGGAGGTGCACAAGGAGCTGGGAGGGAACACAGCTGTGACAGGAGACATTCCAGACCAAGAAGTGTTATGCTCAGCATATAGGAAGGAAAAGAAAGGGGTTAGGATGTTCAAAGTGATGGTGTTTGTCTCTCCAAGTCACTGTTACGTGTGGAGCCCTGCTTTCCTGGGGATGCTGAACACCTGTCTTCCCACAGGAAATGGTGGATGAATTCCTTGATTCCCTTGCTTGCATGTGTGACTTTTGCTTTACCTATTAAACTGTCTTGATATCAACCCACGAGCTTTCTCACTTTTACACTTCTTGATTTTCTCTCCCATCCTGATGTGGAAGGAGTGCGCAAGTGGCTGTGTGTTGCTTTGTGGCTGGCTGGGGTTAAAATCATGACATGGTTATCAATATTGAATAATGGTTATTAGAAGGTTTTATTATTTGTTTTTCTGTTGTTTCTGTGATTTTGAAAGGATTTGCTATTCTTTATGCTAGGTGGTTGTTTTTTTTTGAATACCAACCTGGATGTTCCCTTAACTTCACAGCTATTACTGTAAAAGGCATATTCAGTTCTCTCTGTAGGCTGTTCTACCCTAGGAAGTGGCCTCTTCTAAAATCAACATTATTTCAATAGGTTTAGAAAGGAAATAATTAAAAGATGTAGTAAGTACTAGAATTTCCCTGTTCAAAGTGTAATATTGTGTAAAGAATTATCAGCCTATAATTTCAACTTCATGCTTTTTTTCAGTATCTTACTTGAAGTCTTGTATGATTCTAGTTGAAAAAAACAAAATATCACAAACACCCACACTCTGAAGAAAAAAACCACACCAAAACAACAAGAACCTCACCGATTCACACTTTAAATTTAAACTTGAAAAGTTGAGGATCACGTTGATCTTGATACCTGACTAATGTGCTTTAAAAGTTCATAGAGAAGCAAATAGAACATGTAAGCAAAGCTGATTTTTCTTTGGAGTACCAGCTTTCCTGTTTCCCTGTGGTCACAACTGTGATGGTAAAAGCTGTCCTCAGTGATGTATACAGATGCTATACAAGTTGATTGTATAGTGTTTGTGAGTTTAAGCTTCCTAATTCTTAATATTTAGTTAAAATGCATCTCCCTGTGGTCATGCTGCATCCTAGGATTTCTGCTTCTCTGGTCCTTTATACTCAACAGAAATATAGATGGCTGCTGGAGTTGAATTATATTACCAAGAGGAAGCCTGTTGTTGTTTAGAGTTGTGTAGATGCTTGACGTAATATGGGCAGGACTTCAAAGTTTGGCTGTTTTGCTTCTCTTGATGCTTAATAATTATGTGTGAGGGTGAGGTTTGTAACTCACTGCTGCTTCTGTGGTCAGATGTTTGTCAGGAGGAGTGAAAACTGCTCCCTCCTCTACATGTATCTCCATTGTAGGTAAATGAAGCTTCGTAGTCTGTGTTTGGGTACTCTATGGGCTTGAGAAGTAATACTTTATGGATAGGCCGCTTAAAGTTAGTGGCTGGATCATACTTAATGTTCTCAAAGTTCTGTGATGCCTGACAGATGAAAACCATCTCTGTCTGTACGGTTTCCATGGCACAAAGAGGAAGGCAGTCCTTTTCTGGCTAAGGTTTGGTAGCTTCCATCTGCAAGCCTGTGTCTTCTGCAGAGAATGATATGTGAGTCTGAATTTGGTAGCTTGACAGGGGGATTGACATGCTTGGTGCATGTCAATAGTGCAAATGTGATAATGCTTCTTCCTGTTATGAGCAGTTTCTTGAGGAAATACAAAACAAGTCTGTGAAATTCAGTTCCACATAGATTTTTGTTCCTCAGAGGTAGTTGCTGTTGAATTCTTGGTAAAGTACTGTAATAATGTTGGAAGAGACTGGAAAATGTGTCCAGGTACAACACCATTCGTCCTAGGAATTTTAAGATGAGCAGGAGGGAGAAAAAAACCCCACAAACGCCCTAGAAATGCAGTAATGCTTGTTTTAGCTAATGTGACTGGAAAATTGATTTTGCTTTTTTCTACTGATATTTTACCGTGCCACAATAATGTAGCCCTGCCTTTATACAGCTTTTGTACTGAATATAATGTGCTTGCTTTCAAAGATGTGTTGAGTTGAAATTAAAAAGGAAATTATAGTTAGAAACAAAATAACTTTACATTGATAATTTGTAAGACTCCAAAGGTCAAATCAAATGTGTTTTGTCTTAGTTATGGTGAGAGACTGTAAGTGGTTTGATCTAGAGTTACTGAGGATTACATATTCAAGTCTGTCTATTGACGTTAAAACTGTATTAATAAAAAAAAAATGATTCCATATTAGAATTGCAGAATGTACTGAGACTCATGTTTCTGATTCCTTGTCTTTTTAGAAAAATATTATAATTGAAAAATAGTAACTTATGTCTTAAACTTGTCAGTAGCTTCAGTTAGAAAACCTTTGTCAATGATTCATCTTAAGAATATCAGATGCTTTAAGCCAGAAAACAAAAGCCTGCTCCTTCTTGAGAAAAATAGAAAAGAATTTGTGTATTAGTGGTATTGTTACTGATTCTATATCAAAATGTTTGAATTTTTTGTGCTTCTAAGAGCTAGTGTTTATTGTTATGTATTAAATAATCCAGCAAGCCATCTGGCATGTACAAAACAAAAAAGAAATTTAGGCTTTTGATTAGTAACAGGAGAAAATCTCCCAACCCTGCAGCTGAGCCCATGCTTTATGCATTTTTTTTTATAAATTTGAGTGAGTCTTAACTTCCAATGCTTAACTGTTATGTATAATTTTAAAGAGTTTGATTATTGCTCTCAACTTGTTTGAACAGTTTAACTATGGCCACATTGTTATAGAAGAAAAGGTGAGATTTGAGGGCCTATTGTACTGGGCGTAGGGGAAAGTGTATGTGCTGGTGGGCAGCTGGTAACTGACAGGGAGGTGTGTGTGTACGAGCTGCTGCTTAAACTGGTCTTCCCAACTTGAGTCCAAATGCAGAATCCCTTTGATAGCTCAACAGCAACATGAAAACCTATGCCTAGGTCATGCATGCTGTTTTGTTTGGAGTGTCACAGTTCCATCCTGGCGCGTTGTGTTTACCAAAAGTATGACTGAACACTTTTCGAATCCCCCATGCTTCTAAACATATTGGTCATTCACCAGTTTTTATGGAACCTTTGTGTGAAGGTCAGCATGACCCTTCTTGCTTTCCTGATTTTTTTCTTCTGTAACTCCTGTATTTTATTTTAACTCCTATTTCTTCAGTATCTCACATGACATTTCAATGTAGATGTTCAAATGTGAGGTCAAAGCAGAGACAGGCAGTGACATCAGAAATTTGGGTAAGAACCTTTCTTTAATGCTGCATATTATAAATCTGCCAAATACATGCACTGATCTAACACCGATTTTTAGGTGTGTAATGAGAGAATTTAGCTTCGCATTTGTTTTTTCTCCTCCTCTTGTTTCTCTTCTTTGGAAATTTTGTCCTATCCCCTTTTTTCCCATGCAACTTTGCAGCATCAAATTCAGAGGAGAGAGGGAGAACAAGGTACAACTGGAAATGTTGCCCATGTGCGCATGCAAAGACAGCTCATTGAGTATTTGGGCCCTTTGGCTAGGAAAATGTTTTTTAAACCAAGAAATGTGAACAGCTGAAATCCAGTTAAATATAATTCTGACCTACTAATATACAAAATGCTGATGTACTAATTTGAAACTTAGGGTTTTTTTTTTTGTTTTGTTTTTTTACATTAGCATACTGTGCTGGTACCAATAATACTGGCAGTGGAGAAATTAAAGATTGTTTAGAAGAAGAAAGAAAAGCAAAAGCAACTGGTGAAAGAACATGCTGTGGTAGTGAATACTATTGCATTAGCACCTTTATGTACATCTTTCTTTAAATTCTTACTTTGGACAGTTCCTGTTCTACTAAATTGTCTGTATTTTGAGGCATGGATTTTATGCTTATGCAGATTCTCCAACAATTTGTGTTTGTGGGATAAGCAGCAGTAATGAGGGAGTAGTGCAGCTTTCTGAGCCGTTACAGATGTATCTAACCAGCAGTCGCTGCACAGTGCAACACAAACCATTTGACAATACTGAGGACAAAAGTGCTGCTACATTACTATTTTCTATAATAGATATGGTCATTACTGGATAACACAGTGCAGTAGCTGTCACAAGCCATTTTTCCTGTTAGGAGGACTGCAATTTTTCTCTTTTATAGTTCATATTTCAGTGCATTAGTGTGCTGACTATGATGACAGTGACTTTCTGAGTTAATTTTTTTGCTTCCTTTTGTAGTGGATTTAGTGTAGAACATGAAACTGATTAAAATGACCAAAATAAAAAATGAAACTGAGAAAAAGTTCAGGTTTTCCTTTTTCTCTCTGGTTGCTTTGACTGTTATTTATTAGAAGTTGAGACAGGCACTTTTTCCTGAGTAGCGGAGAGATTGCAGTCTTTATGGGATGATGAGGGAGTTGTGGGTCTTCTCCTATGGAGTCTCCACATATTCTTGGTGAGTATCTATTGCTATAAAGTACTTTCTGCAGTGACATTTATTGCTTAAAATGTCCGTAATGTGTCCTTGTAGATGCCTTAACGCATACAGCCTTTGCTCTTGGAAGGAGAGTTCTTAGAAGAAGAGTTGGGGAATGGGAGTCTCCATATTCTTTAGTTCCATGATGTTGCCACCAGATGAGTGCCTTGATGGGTGAAACCTATGCTGGCCATCTGTGGATTTCACATCTTTGTGGACTTACTCATTAGTTTCTCTTGTGTCTTCACCAGTTTGTTTTGCTACTAATTTTTTTCCATGTTGCTAATAACTTCTGTATTGATGCTAAATTGTGTAAACATCTCCTGGCACTGATGTTCTGCAACCTGATGGATCTGTAATGGACAAAAGTTACGAAATAGGAATTTTCTTGCATGGCTTCCATTGACACAGAAATAATTCAAACTGATGTATTGTGATACTTGGGATGAATGTGATGACAAGTGAAATGAAAAGGGTGTCTGATCCGTTGTAGCTTATGGCTTTGAAACAGTTATACTGTATTTCCTGTCTGATGAGGCTTGCTAGCAGCATGAGCTGGTGAATGTAGTGTCCTTGTCCCAGAAAGGTTGGTAAGATTTGAATGAGTCAGGTGTCCCAGTGCTGGCAGGATTTTTATGATGCTGAATTTTTATCAGAGGAAATGAGTTTCTGGTGATGTGGTCTACTTAAAACACTTTTGTGAAAAGGACTGTGAGCTAATTTTTACTGGAAATGAATCTTAGTCATGTGTTTTAGGAATTATGTTTTAATACATCTAATTACTTTTAAGAAAATTGGATGCATATGCACTATGACAAGGAAAAATCCCATAAGAAATCTCATTTTCTTTTTTACAGGCTGCATCAAAATCAAAGATGAAGAAAAAAACAACTAAAACCCAAGAAGCCAAAAAAATCTTGAAGAAGAAATTTAAAGTTAACACAAAAATAGTCTTTACTGAAGATGGAGAGGTAAGATCAATTTAAACCCCCTGTATTGTGGTGGGAGCTGAATTTGTACTTTTCTATAAAGTTAAAAATATACCCCATATCTGTATAAAAAGATAAGCTTTTCAAAAATATGTGTTTTTTATAATTGGCTTAAATTTTGCAAAAGTGTTCAGCTTCCATTTAGAATTCAGTTCCATTGGGAAAAAGAGGAATGTTGAGCATTGGCCTTTTTTCATCTTTGTATTTGTAAGATACTTGTAGGAAAGCTGTAAGTGATTGTACAGAACCATCTCTCTTTTCTGCCTATTATCTTCAGTTTCAGATAGAACCAAGAGCTGTTTTTTCTTGACAGAAATGTAAAACAGTTTTCTTATAGCTATTTGCTAAAGCTCCCCCAGGTCTTGAGTTAATGTACTGGAATTAAAAGAAGCCCTTGGTTTTTTTTCCAGCATTCAGTTTTTCTAGATTAAAAGTTTTGTTAGGAAAGCTAGGGAGTACCAAATTTTGGCCTACTGGTGCTGATGTAGCAGTGCCTGGAAATTTGCCAGTTATTTAATTGGATCTTTTAGTAGACCTGGAAAAATGTATTGATTTAATACTGAAAGGAACTATTGTAGATGGTAGTCCCTCTAGGGTTTCCCTGTGTCAGTAACCTCACTAGCAAGTATCCATGCTCCATAAACTTTTCTAACATTTGATTTCACACCTTCAGATGCTGTGTATGTTGTTTTTCCATTTCCACCATTAAGGTTTTTTTTTCTTTTTTCTGTTTTCGGATATTTTTACTAAGGCATAAACTAAGGCATTAACAAGCATGTGATTTGCTTCTGTGACTAAATAAAATAAAGCATTTTATATTGCATGAGAATGGAGTGTAGCCATATACATAGTCACTGATAACAGACAAAATTAAAAGGTTTTAGAGGCTGTCTCATTGAGTAAAACTTAAAATTTCTGATATTTTTATGTATTCAGAAGCCGTTGTCTCATCTTAAAATCTGTATGAAAAATGTTTTATATATCTATGTAATGAAGCAAAGAGGAATAGGGATGAAGGAAAAAAATTATCACAAAGATTATTGTTTGAAAAGGGGTGGCTTATTTAAGGAAACAAAGTTGACATCTATGGATGTTGTTCTTGCTTTTTTTTTCTGAGCTGTGTAAAACTGCTTTGAAATTTTACTGTTTTATTCCACATACTTCTCTTAAATAAAAGTCCTTAAGAAATGTATCTTTCTAGAAAATACAACTACACAAACTGGATTTTATAAAAGGAAGTGGAAACTGAGTTGAGGTTGAGTTTATCAGTACTGTGACGTTAAATAAAGTATCTGAGTTTTGATTGTCCAAAAGTTTTGTTCATTTGTTTATTTTGCAAATGGCCTTTTTATTTATTAAAGAAAAACAATATATTTGAATATTTAGGGTATCAAAAGAGTGATGTGTTAAAAATTATTATAACCATTATTTTTCTTGTTGACATGTCTAATTCAGTTAGTACAGCAGTGGCCACCTGTGCAAAAATCCAGTTTGGCAAAAGCAGATGAGGAAGATGATGCCAGTGGTATCAACTTGGATAAAGCAAAAGAAATACTGCGTGAAGAAGACAAATTTGACAAAGAAGAATACAGGAAGAAAGTAAAGGAAAAACATAGGGTAAGTTGATTTCTACCTCAGTTACTGAAGTGCAGAAATACCGTGCTGTAGGTTGTTCACTGAGGAAAAATACTCGAGTACATTGTGACATAACTGTAATACAAGTTCATTGAAATTCATCCATGTTTTCAGGACTGCCTTCCACACTGGGAGAGTGTTTTGATTTAAGTAGCTGGATAGCACAAAGCCTTTTTCAATACTAGTTATTGGTAACAGTGGAATTTTATTTACAACTTTAAAATCTTTCAAGAGTTTAGTGGGAGCATCTTTTTTTTTTGAGCAGTGTTTAGTGAGAGGGTTTGTTTCACAAAAAGAAATTACTGTTTGGCATATGTGCTCTAACAAATCCTAAAAAATGTCTTCAGACTACCACTTGCTTAACGTTGAATATTACATTTCAGCTAGGTAAAAGTGCTAACTTTTTCCATTGATGCTATTAGGGCTAACAGAATTTATTTAGTGAATTACTAAAATAATGTCAGATAATTTTGACTATAACTTGAAAACATCAGTATCTTCAGTGTGGCTTCTCTCTGGAGTTTAAAAACCTTTGAGTTGTTGTCCATGAATTTTCAAACTACTGCTGTATTATTTGTCATGGACCAAAGCAGAGTTTCTGACCTTGCTGTGTAACTGCCCCATAGAACACAGCTGTATGTCTTTGTGTTTATGGATTGTTCTCTTAGTTATTGTGAGATGGGTATAGAATTTTCAATATAGCGTATGCATGTGACATCCCAGTACTATATGTTGTTAAAGGCCCGATTTATACTGAAATCTTCACATTTCCAGCGCTGTTTTATTGCCCTGCTCTGCAAATGCTGACTTTATCCTGTTTGACTTTTTCCACTGGTTGTTAGGAGTTAGTGCTAGATCCTTCTAATGTTTGTAAAGGTTTGTATTTGAACAAAACAATTTGGTAGGGATTTGTGAAAGCTTTGAATTACCTTTTGGCACTGAAGTATTCCAGCTAAAGTCAAAGCATATTTCATATATTTAATTTGAAATCTACTCTACATAGGCCTGTTACAGTCATTTGACAAATACAAAAAAATCCCGCCTCTTCTGTAGCAAAGTGTTGAATTTGAAAGTAGATGTGAAGAAATCGTGTTTTCTGTGCTGGAGGTGAAATCATAGTGGAGTTTACAGAAAGCAATGCTCTCAGATTTCAAGGGTGCAGCTTAATAAACAAGGAAGGAGAGACTGATTTTATGACTTGGTAATCAACCTGTTATTCGCTAGCAAATTCATATATTTTGAGTGACACTGTATATTTGACATCGAACTGCAATGATAAAGTGCTTCATCACTTAGTCTGTTAATACAGTTTCATTGTTACAATGCTGAAGAAAACAAGATATTTACCTGCATTAAAATAAAATATTTCTGTGTAGATACTTTTTTCAAAAGTGAGTCAGGTAAAATAAACAGCACTAGCCACATCAGTGTCACAGGATTTTTTAGTAATTATGGAAAGTGTCATGTGTCAAGTTTCTTGTAGCCTACAGTACTGCACGAGTTCTTTTCACATTGCACCTAATTATTATCCACTATGAAATGAAAGAAATAATGGTAGCATGTAAAAGGAAGGAACTATATTAACAAAAAAACAACAAACAACCTTCTGATTAAGGTCTTCTGAAATGACTCTTTAATGTTTAGGGCTGCCAGTCAGTCATTGCATGCACAGGCAGATTTCTTATTTGAGACTTTACAACTGGAGGTGAAAAATGCTTCATATTGTGGTCATCCCTTATTGACTGCGATTCTTGACAGCCAACTACTGCTGCTTAGGAAATAGCTGTGATAGCAATTGCTGGGAAGATATGACGAGCCCTGATCTAATGTCTCATCAAAAGAGAGACAAGCTCTACCTCCTTTCTCTTGGGTCATGTTAAGCTGGTATAATGATAAGATCCCTTCTTCCAGTGATCTATAAAGAAGCTACATTGTTACTATTCAGTTTTTTTCTTAACAGAAATTGTGTAATTAATAAAATTCTCACTATAGGGAGAAGTTCTATGGTATAATTTAGGAATCATATATTGTTCTAGACATTTTGGCCATTGATTTTTTTTTTTTTTTCTAGCATTTTTAAAATTATTGCATTGTTGTTGGGACAAGTCATCGGTCCTTCCAAAAAAGAATGCCAGGGGAAAATTTGAACGGCCTCAGAAGAAAAGGGAGTCATGTGGCCACTTTCACAGTGACTTCCCAATATTAATTAAAATTTCTCCCACCTCATAAGATTTCCCTTCCTACAAGATAAGAATCACTCAGCAGCAGACACTAGCTGAGTTTGAATCTTTGGCTTGTTCTCAACGGTGTGAAGGAATGAAAAGTACCAAAGTCTGTGTATCATGACTGTACTGCAGAAGCCTGATCATTATCTGATAGCAAATGCTATTAAAAATTTGGTTGTGTATGTAAGCCCGAGAGGCAAGTGGTATACATTATTTCTTAGAGAAATAATAATAATAATATTTCTTGGAGAGAGAGGATGAAACCTAAAAGACAAATATTCAGCTGTGTTACCAACAAGTGATATGACACCAACAAGGGGTATGAGAGCAACAAAAAGACTAGGAGACCATTTTCATTACTTTCATTTCCTGGTGTGTGTGTTTGGCAGCTTTAATTTTTTTTTTCTTCTTTAAATCAATTTTTGAAACATGCTAAATCTATTAAAGTTATTACATAAATAGATTAGAAGACCACTAGAGGCAAATGTATTTTTGTTCTGTATGAACCAAATGTAGAAGTCTGCTACATGGTTAGGTACATCGGTAATCAAAAGGTCCCCTGAAGCTGAATGTGTGCCAATAATTGAATTCTCTAAATTGGCTTTAAAGTGGTGACTTAGAATAACAAAATGATTTACAGAAGGCTATAAAAGCAGATATTATTTCATCCAGGTTCTTCATAACTTGCACATGGGTTTAGATTTTGATTTAGATGTGAGTGGATGTAGAAAAAGCAGTGTTTTTATAAAGCTTGTAATTTTATAGGCCATCTTCAGTTGACAATCCCTCTCCTGGTTTGTTCAGTATAATCTTGAAGCTTAGAAGTCTCTGGGAAAAAAAAAAGTGAACTTCTTAAAACGAAACTTGCACAACTTAGCTTTTTTCTTTAGGTGAACGTGGCCTGTAAGCTTAATACGAACTTTCCTTGCAAAATTCTTTCTGATGAAGAACAGAACTATTCAGAAAGTCTCCACAGGTCATTGCTTTTAAATCCATTTGTGAATGTCATTTAAATAATCACATATTTCTGTAAGATCTGAAAAATATTCTGGTGCATTCATGAGATACTTGGATGAGTTATGTGTTGCATTGCTTTAAAACTTGTGGCGACTTGCAAAGCATCTACGCTATAATTAGGCTTCTTTGATGAAGCTCACATTTTTTTATCCTCTCCTTCCTCTGCAAATGTGGAAAAATTCAAAATCAAGTGGGCTTAAAAAAAAAAGAAATCTGATGTCTAATTGTGATGTAGTTAATGCTTATTGAAGTTTTGGAAGCAAAGTAAATTTTGGTAGTTGAACACAAGGAAAGAATAGTATCTGATCAAGATGATGTGAAAAGTATTCTGCATTAATGGCTATTTAATGGCAGCCCAGTGAGAGGTATGGATTTGAGCTCCTTTGAAATGTGTAAAATGTTATAAACAACAATAAAAGGGAGAAGTGAACTAACTATTCAAAACATGTTTTTGCACTCCATTTTTCAAGTTTTCAACTGAAAATGCACTATTGTTAAGAGGAAAATAGTGGCAGAGAGGGATTCATCTCACTTCTTAACAGCTTCTCTTTCATTATACTAACTCGAGCTCAAACAAATGCCCATTGGCCCTGAAGGAAAAATGAATAGGAGCCTTATTTCTTACCCCTCTTTCCCACAAGTAAGATATGTTGTCAATTTCAGATGGTCAATGTGAGAAGATGGCTAAAAGTATTGATTTTTAATTTTTTTTTTTAAATAATTTTTTGGGCAGTATTAGTAGCAAACAAGCTGAGACTGTCTCCAGGGGCCTGATACAGCAAGATGCAGTAGTTCTGTGCCTTCCTGGGAGACATTAAACAATCGTGTTTTGAGGAGGATGACTCAGTTGAACTTCAGGTGACGGGGGGATCATTCAGAAGATACTGCACTATAAGCATTGTACCACAAGCCTGTATTTGAAATGTTCTATATACTTCGCATTCTTGAGAGTTCTTGAAAGATCTTGCAGTGATACTCGTGTTGGTGGGAGGAACCTGGAGATATTTCTTGGCCTTTGTGCCAGTGAAATGGTTCTCGTTTGTATCACCTGAAGTTCAGAGTTACGTGTCCTTGCAGTTTTGCTCATGCTTAATTCAGTTCTTAATTCAGTAGAAAACGTAGAACTCCTACAGAAACTGTATTGAAACAGAATACCTCCGTTTTGTTTGTCTCCTGTGCCCTAAATGCATTTGTTAATGGAAGAGTAGATAGTCTTAATGAAGAGGATACACTGTGATGTTTCCTTCTTTTATTTGCTCTTCTAAATATTACTATTTCCAAGGCTAATAGAGGAAATTCTTGATACCAGACTATACGTAAATGCTATCGTAAAATAAATAACTTTCAGGAAGAATGTACTTACCTCATTTAATTTGTTCAATAACTTTCTGATTAAAATGAAGTCTTGAAAATGGAAGACTGGTAAGGGAAGCCAGATCTCTTGGCTTTCCACTCAGGAGATTTCTTCTGCAGGTCTGTTTGATGAAGTCTGCTGCTGTTCCAGGTTGCAGACCGAGGTCTTGCAAGGCTGTGAGTGTATTGCACAGATGGGCACTCACAATACACATGTGGATATCCACAGGGACAAGAGAGGCAGAAAAGATAAACACAGGCAGCACTAACATAAACATGACCAGTGCAGGCAGCACAAGTTTGTTTCTTCTTATTGGCTGATCAGGGATGATGTTTGCTAGCAGAACTATCAAGATCCTCACTCTTTATATTAATTTAGATTTATATTTATTCAGATGTGTATTGATTTGGATTGATAGCACAGTCACCAATTCCTTAAACAGTAGAGTGGGCCCTAAATATGTCTAATTCCATACCCATATCAGAGGGCCCTTATGCGGTTGCTGACCTTGACCTTGGATTGTTCCATATGCTGGTCTTTCTGCATGGTTTCATAGTGCCTTTTAAATATTCCATTTTAAGCTTGTGCTTTTCCTTGAGTCTGATAAACAAAGTTAACCTGATTTCTCTTTTTCTTATCAGTTGCAAAGTTCTGTCTGGACCTTCTGAAGGTCGTGCTGGTGTTCATCTGTCAGTGTCTTACGAGTTCACATCTCTAATACTGTCTGCCTTGCTGCATTACTTACATAACCCGTTAGGATTAGTGTATTTTGCAGTCACTTAATTAGTTTTTCTCCTTGTCTTTGTGCCGCTCTTAATAGGATATCATTGCAAACCACATTTTTACATTCAAGGTATCCCTACCGCCCTCATAGAATTAAACATGGAGGTCAAAAGAAACATTTTCTGATAATTTGTGCATCAGTATATAGGGGATAAAGTAGGACAGAGACTATAATTTTATTAGTTTTATATTAGTTCACATAATGTTCTTTAGAACCTGGAAAAGATGCATCCTTCAGGGAAGATAAATGAATTTGCAATTCTGGGGATGATATAACAGCCTCAGTACTAAGTTAAGAGCTGATGTTTAAAAAGCATAATGATCTGCATTAAGGAAAAGGTACTGTACATCATTAAGGTACATTAAGCATTAAGAAAAAGGTACTGTACTGCTATACAGGATACCAGGCATACTTGCACAGGGTGCTTGGAGACCTGTGGTTACTTCATGATGACTTAAAATTTGTATGGATTGTATTGATTCAAGGAAAGTTGCATTTGAGGTAGGAATTTGAAAAAGGAGACATAAGTTTACTTATCAAGGAAGACTTCCTTTGCAATCTGCAGTTGGCCAGAGGTTATAATCAAACTTTGAGTTTATTTCTAAAAGCAGTAATGCTGGTAGTTTAGACTAGCAGAAGAGTGGTGTAATCAAATCAGTAAAGTTGTCAGTTGGAATTTATAGTGGATTATTTTTCCTGTGTGTGTCTTGTGCCACAGTGCATTCCTTGGAGTTTACTTCCTGTTGTAATGCTGTCATGTTTATTTCTCTAGGACCTCTAGCTCTGGTCACAGTCCTCACCCCATGGCTTGGCTGAGCTACCCCAGGGAAGAGCACCCTGTAACTTACCCCTTCCTTTGGCAGCCCCATTCCAGCTAGACCTCTAGACTCCATCTCACTCCCAATCCTGCTTTTTGCAAGTGATTTCTGTTGATGACAGGGTAGTTGTGATTTAAACTTGCTTGGTTTATAGTTTTATAAAATAATACCCAAAGTACTTGTAGTATATATTAATAAATCATTGAATACTATATACCATGTTCAAGAAACAGAAAAGACCCCAGGGGTTTATTTTATAAAATCATTACTTGTGATTAAAAAAAAATCAAAGTAATAAGAAAAGTAAATGCTATATAACACAAGCTATTTATTTATGCTTTATTATGAAGATATGTGCTCCATGAAAAAACAGTCTTTGTAATTTGAAATCAGTCATTAGATTAATCCTGAAGGGAGGTTGCATCATATTTCAAGGAAAATGATCTGAAGGGGGACAAATCGTGATGCAATATTATTCTCTTTATTAAGTAATGCACTTGAATAGTCTTGCACTTTAAGGTGCAATTTGTCAGATTTCAGTGTAATTGTACAGTTGGTTTAATGTGGTGGTGGTTGAGGATGATAAAATTCTCTCATGTAAAGAGCATGCCAGTGCAGGAGCAAAATATAAAGGGAAGAAGGTTGCTGCTGAGAGAGCATTTAGCTGAATGGGAAAGAAAAGTATAGATGGAGAGATGTGTAAAATAAATTGAGAGTATTACTTTGTTAGAAAGCCTATCTGAGCCCTTTCATAGCTTTTGTGTGCAGGCAGTGTTGCTGTTGTGGAGAGCTATTAAGATAAGCGGGGTGGACAATGAGAAGTGCGTTTACAGGCATCCTATTTCAGCCTTAGAAGCACCATCCATCTAGTCTGGCTGTGCTGCTGGTGGAGGCAGGGACTTGCTTGTTGTTTGCTTATCTTTCACTTCAACAGCTGGATGCGCTACACTTAAAGCTTGAAGTGCCCTTGAGTGTTTTCAAACAGTTTTGCAGCAAAATCAGAGTTCTTGGCCTCATCTTACTGATGTGAAAAATAAGAAAATGAGATAACTGTGAGTAGGTTGTTTGTGTACACCCTAATCAGATGAGTGCCAGGAAAACGCTGCTGTGGGTGGAGGCTGAAGTAGGGCATGTTTAACCTTAAAGTAAGCTTTTAGCAGCCTTAGTACTGGAAGGGAGCTTCCATGCCAGACTGCTGGAGCATGTAGTGGAACAACTGCCTAAGATGACCTCTATCTGTCATGGCTATTTGAGAAACCTCACACAGCTTCTGATGGGAGCTGCACCCTTTGCTTGCTGAGGACCTGGGTACTGCTGCATGCCTGTGTCTGCTTGAGCAGGCACAGAGAGGTGCACGGTTTTTCTGCATTCTCTCAGACCTGGTGTATGAGAGCTGGGTGTTTCCTTATGAGCAGCTGCATTAAGACCTGCTGGCCATGCTGCTTTGAATGCAGCCCAGGATACAGTTGGCTTTCTGGGCTACAAGTGCACATTGCCAGCACATCTCCAGCCTCTCATCCACATACAACGTTTAAATCAAATAGCCTACTTACCAACTTTAAAAAAAATTTCTATCCTTAAAACATATTCAGTGTGTTCAGATTTAAATGAGAAAGGAATATTCATCTTTTTCTACTGGTATCCTATGTTTGTTTTGTTCTGACAATGTCCTTCTAAGGGTCAGTTTCTGCTAGGGTTTCTTCTACAGTTTCTTCTTTTTTTTCCAGCTGCCTTTAAGACTTTTTCCAGTGCTTGTTTAATGTTTAAGATTGTCCCTGCGCTGTTTTTTGCATTCTTTTCATGCCACGCTCTGTTGTCTTAAATAGGTCATTACCAGACCTACATGTTTCAGTTTCCCTGTCAACATCAGCTCTACAGATGAGGTTGACATCATTATGTTTATATAATTTGTTTCTTGAAGAGATTATTTAATAGATTTCTAAACCCAAATGTTAAGCAATTTGAAAAAACCTCACAACAAAACAAACACAAAAGTAATCAAAAAGCTTTGGCTTTTTTTCCTGGAGGTACTGAGATTTATTTACTTAATAGTAACCAATTTGGTACTTACTTTCCAAATTAAATTTTTAAAATTAATTAATTTCCAAATATAATTAAAGAAATTATAATAATCAAAGAAATACTAGTACATTGATTCAGTTTTATCTTTCAGAATGTTGGTATATTTTGGGAATTCATAAATGTTGGTATGTTTTGGTGGTTGGAGCAGTGCTTGCATGTAGATGGTTTGCTAATCTCTATAACAAGAGAAATACTAAACTACGTAACAATATAGATGTTGTAACAGCCATGAGCATTTAAACAGCACACACTGAGTATGAAGCCTTAAGAGAAGATGAATGCAGGAAACCACAGTGATATTTATTAGGTCAATTTTCAGAGCACAAAATATGGGTGTAAGGCAGTTCTTGGTTTATGAGAGCTGCAATGAACTTTGGAACAGCTCTGTGTATTTTCAGCACAACTGACTGACCATAACTATGTCCCACTAAAACAATAAGAGGTAGAACTGAGAAGTGGTATCAGGTACCAATATCAGCCAAGATGTATTTACAAATGACAGCCAGATTTTTTGAGGCAACAGAGCGATTTGTTCTAGACCTTGGCCACCACTAAGGATCTGTTGTGTGGTAGAGCTTTACCTCAACTGTTAAATGGAAGAGGTCGGTAGCTCCAAATTACAGCATTAGTATGTAAAAGAACAGTTACTAAAAATCTAGTGTTAAAATATCTGATCAAAATCTGCAGGAGTTCTTGAGTATTTAAATAAAAAGACTTCAGAGAACTCAGATGAGAATGAAATGTTTACAGATAATGGATTTGTCACAGACTTTTCTTAATACTCTCAGGGCTCAATATACCCTAAGATGCATTAGTTGTGTTGGATGAAACTATCATTTGCCTTTAGGGAAGCAAATAGAAGAGGCCAAGTGAAATTTTAGGGTGGAAAATCTGAAGCAGGTCACCAACTAAAAAAATGATTTAATGTAAATCTGAACAATTATGACCTGTGCACAAATTCTTAAAAAAACCCAACAAACAGACTTTAATTGTACAGATTGTTAAAAAATTAAATAGCTAACCGAAAAATTACTATTTAAAACAAAGCTGTTCATAATACATGGAAATAAGCCCTGCATATTTTTTAGTATTGCGATAAACCCTCTGGGCAAAGTAAAATGAACTCTTAATCAACTGTAGAAAGGAGAGAGTCAAAGGAAGAGGGTTCTATTTCCCTTGGGAGGGAAGAACTTTAACTTTTCAAAATTGCTGGATTTTTTTTTTTTAAACTAAAATCTTGACTTTTAAACTGCTTCTTTCACATATTCCTGACCTCACCAACTATAGAGAGCTGCCATGCTACTATTTATTATTTTTTTCTCAAGTTGAGAACATGGAATGTAAATGTTAAAAGTTTGTTGTAAAACAACAGTGAAAGGAGGAGGAAATTGAGTGTGAAGAAAAGCCAGTGGCAGACTTCTTCACGGTAAAGAACAGAGAGTCATTTTCCTGTATATTAGACACTGTTTTATCCATGGTTTTGGCTCTTATTAGACAGCTGGTTCTGTTATCAGTTCTAGTGCAGGAAAGGTAGCAGTTTTCAATAACGCTTCAAAGTCAGATGATTTAGCCATATTACATGATGATCACTAAAAATTTTCATCCCCTTGATTGCTGAGGTTATAACCATCCTTGTTAACTAGGTGTGTAAGTGAGGAGAAAAAAAGATAATTTGCAGTAAATTCTAGAAGCTGGCCAAGAAGATCTCTGAGCTGTGTAATACTGTTAATGAAAAACTAAATGGAAGGAATATAATGCTAACCAGTGAGGGTTTGTAAAAAGCAGATATGTAGTAAATTGTGTTTATGTATTTTTATCAGAGCAGAATCTGCTTTGTAAATAGACCTTTGGAATACATTGAAATGTCTACAAAGCTTTTGATTTAAGTGTTCGGATTAGTAAATTAACATTCTACAATTAAATGGACCAAAACCTCAGTAACTGGAACACCTTGATACAGGGGCTTCTGATCAAGTAGGTGTTTCTTGTGAGGCCACTGGGAAATGTATTATTACATGGTTTTTTTTTAGTGACATGGAAGAAAGCTCTCATGTTAAGCTGGGCTCAAACTAAGCTGTGTTTTAAGATAGGCAGAAATGCAAATTTCTGGGAAGAAGAAATTTAGAATAGAATTAAAGGGCTGAGAGCTCTTTTCTTGAAGATGTAGACCTTGAAAAAGATTTGGGTGATGTGTCAGTTGATCAAGTTAACATGAATTATTGCAATGGGAGTTTTCTGACAGGATTGAAGGGGCTGACAGAATTATTGAACATACAAACAGAAGTGTCACATATGGTTGGGGAGATGGTGAAATCTTGTATATGTCTGTTCCTGAGATATTTAGGAAAATAGACCTATATGCTGAGAGACATCTGGAGTTGATTTTCTTCACCTTGTGAAAGAGGGAGACATGATAAGCATGCGTCTATGTAAGGACCTAAACATTGATAGCAGGGATTTCTTTAAACTGGTTAAGAAACCAGTTAAACATTCTAGATGTGATCTACTAGTATGAGCCTACTTACCTTTTAACAGCAGCTAGTCTGGAAAGATTGTGATGAACTTTTCTTCAGTGAAATGTTTTAAAATCTAGACATAATGTTCTTCTATAATGGGATATGACCAGTGTAGTAGATTGATTCAGTGATTCAGTCCTATAGCTTGTGTTGTACTAGTCAGGCACAATGATCCCATCATCTCTTCTCTTTAGTAAGTTCATGAACATATGGTTCTATCAAAACTGTTCCTTAAATGACATGTCTTAAGTATCCATGTCTTGAAACATAATCTTTTGTTTTCCTGCCCTGGTAAATTGAAAAAAGGAAAAATCTATTTCGTCTTTAAATATGGGCTATTTTACACGTGATGATTTATAGCTTGGTAGAGTAATCATAAAATCTGACAATTGTGTTACACTTTAGATATTCCAAGAAAATCCAGACTTTTCTGATACTTTTTTTCCCATATATGAAAACTAATGTTGGACGGCTTAGAAGTTACATATAGCTATAGACTTAGATGAACAGATCATATTCCTGTGAAATAAATCAATATCAATCTGACTGGTTCAACTTTGCCTCATTTGATTATTTTTTTACAGCTATCTTACAGTATGTTGCCCACGTGTTCTGCATGTTTTCATGTTTCTTCCTGGCAGCGGCTGTATTGAGAATGAAGGTCATTGTAGTCAAAATACTCACCTGAGTCTTTGGAGATCTGTGTTTCTGGTTGTGCTCTAGCAATTCAGTGTAACCCTTAAAGCAAGGCAGTTAATTTATGGGTTTTATGCAGTCGTGTAAAAGGGTGCCTTTGTTATTTGAGGCTGTTACCTTGGCACAGTAGAATATACAGTTGTCCTCTGGGTAACAGAAAATAAGATCTTGACTAGGGAAAAATATTTAAGCATTTGTTCAGCACACTGTATGTGCTTACCTGTGAACTTGAAGCTGCACATAAATTTAAGAAATGACTTAATAAGATTGTTTTCCAGAAGGGAAGCCCAAGTTAAAGCCTGATGGGTATTCATACACTAGCATTGAAGTAGCCTGGTAAGAGCAGGACTGCAGAGAAAGATAGCTGGTGATGAGAACCAGATTGCACCTGTGTGGTTGTAGTGAGGTTATGCTGTATCAACTTGTCTCTGATACTTTGAAGTGAATCACCTTGACAGAAGCCATTCCTCTAGTCCGTATTCATGGCATCCTGCAGACCACCACTAGCCCCAGTACAGGAGGATGTTGACAAACTGGAGTGAGTTCATCTGAAGTTATGGAGAGGGTGGTTCTGTGAGAAGAGGCTGGAGGAGCTGGGCTTGTTCGTTCTGGAGCAGAGACGGCTTCGGGGTGACCCGAGAGCACCCCCCAGTGCCCACAGAGAGGTCATGGACAATAGGGAGGTTAAGAAGGTCTGACCAGAGATGTTATGCAGTCTCCAACCTTGGGATTTTGATGTGACTGGATGAGACCCTCTGCAGCCTGACCTCACCTCAGAGTTGATCCTGCTGTGAGCAGGAAGCTGGACCAGAGACCCTGTGATGTTCTTCCCAGTTGGGATGATCCTGTGATCCTGTGAATGCCCAGTGTTTTTTGGAGTGTATTAGGAAGCAGACCTGATTAGGACATTGTGAAATGCACTCCTAACTCCAACTCAGTGCCAACATACAGGCTCTGCTTTTGTTTTTCATTGACATGGAACCAAATCCTTTCTCTCATGCTTTAGGGGAGGAAAAAATAAAAAAAAGAAGCTGTTTTGGCAACATCTCCTGTTGATTGCTTCTCTGTCTTGTTTTTCTCTTGTGCACCTGATTTCAGTCTCTGCACCTACTAACTTTAGAATCTTTTTGTGTCTTTACTGTTCTTTAGAGACTAAAGTATGTTATGCCATATGGGGTACTCTTCTGTGTCCTTTTGTCAATCTTCTGCTTTCTTAGCTGTCTTTTCAGTGCTCTGTTATAAATCCTTGAGCGGGAACTTTGCTGCTATATTTGCTTAAGCCTGTAGCTATAGTTAAGATACTGACATTTCACACACCGTAGAATTTTTCTGTCCAAAATTTTCTGGACTGTCCAAGTCAAAAGCTGCTTTATCCTGCTTTGTAGCACCTGGTGCATTAATTTCTAGTTCTGTTATCTTTCAGTTTTTCAGTGGTCATGTTTGAAAATGATCACAGTTTTAGCAGAAAAATGAGAGAACCCCAGTGGTGACCCCAAAGAGCAGATATTGTGAAATTAAACCATTTAAGGTGGAAAACCTAAGTAAATAATTAGGAAAGCACAAGTGAAAATGATCTTAAATGAATACAAATTTACCTTGGAAGAGAAGGAATCATAACATAGATGACCGTGTTATGACTGTGATGCATAGGTCTGGTTTGTTGGAGAGACTGCCTGTGGGCCAGACAGTACTTGGTCCTAGTGGCCTTTTTTGCCCCACATGTTACCCTTGTGTCCTTAAATGTAATTATTATTTTTCATTGCTTTTTCATATTTTAACAAATCTGAATTAATAAAAGCTGTGTTCTATCCAGTGGTGAGATTTTTATTTTATTTTACTTATTTTTACTTTCTTTCATAGCACCCATTAAAGACCCTGGCATATAGGTCTTGAGTATATTGAGTATATTGATGTGTTGGTACCAGATAGCTTTGCACACAGCGCTGGGGAACTGTTTCATTTTTATTTGGAGAGAAGAGGTTGGTTTGCTCAGAAAGGGACTTTGAAAATAAGCTAGCAATTGTATAGTTTGTGCAATTGGGATAGTGGAAAATGGCATATACCAAACAAATGTTGCAAAACCACCTGAGCTTAGAGAGTAGTTTTGAAAATCTTGGTGGTTGTGTTCTCCTTTTCCCAGGTCTGCAGTCAAACACTGCTTCTCTAGACAACTTTGTGTGGCACCTACCAATATGTTTCAGCAGCATAATTGTGATGAAATGACACCAGGACTGCTGAAGGTGTAGCATTCTAATTACTGCCATGGAGGAGATGAAGGGTGTGAAGGGTGACTGGTCTCTGTGCTGAGGTGTTGCCCCTGGACTCATGTTAATGTCTCCTTTTATATGGATTTGACTCTAAACATGTTGATGCCAGGAATGACCTGTATTGCTCTGCAGCCGATTGGCATTGGCCAGGTGCCCACCCAGCCACTCTCACTCCCCTTCCCAGCCAGACAGGGAAGAAAGAATAAGATAGAAAACTGCTCATAGATTGAGATAAGGCAGTTTGCTAAAGCGAAAGTGGAAGTTTGTGAATGCACAAGCAAAGAGGAAAATAACAAGGTTTGTCCTCCACTTCCCATTAGTAAACAGTGTCTGGCCACTTTCTGGGAAGTAGTGCATGTGTAGCACTTGCCCAGCAGGCAACTGTTGTGAACACCGAAAGTATCCCCTTCCTTCTCCTTTCCTCAGCTATTCCATATAGTATGGAATACCCCTTTGGTTAGTTTGTTTCTGCTGGACTGTTTGTGTTCCCTCACAGGATCTTGCCCTTGATTAGAGGGAGAGGAATGTTACAGTGCTGGTGCTCAGCCAGCACTGCTCAGCTGTAGCCAAACATAGCTGTGTTACCAACACCTTTCTAAGCTACTAATGCAAAGCACAGCACTGTGAGGGCTGTTATGGGGAAATGAACTCCATCTCAGCCAGACCCAATGCATCTCAAACAAACTGAGTTGTATTCCAGAAACATTTTTTGCTAGCATCAAAAATTTTCAATACCAATGTCATCAGCATCACTAAGACAAAAGAAAAAGAGGGAAGGAACAGTGTGCTTTTCTAGAGGACAGATGCTCTCACCTGAATTTCTGTGCCTTTCTTGTAAAATAAACAATTTAAACGATGTTCAGTTGCAAGGACCTGACAGAGTCTAAATCAGAGATAATACTTCAGTTGGTTTAAAAATAAACAAAAGAAGCAGCAATAAATGTAATTTGAAATAAATATTTTTGGCCGTTTTTTACGCTCACAGATCTGGCAGGCAGCTCTGAATGAGTTTTATCATTGCATTCAGCTCATTTTCTTGTAGCAGAATCGCTTTGGTGGAGGGAACTTTGCTATGGTTTCTGTATCAATGCAATTACTGAGCAAATGCTTTTGTAGTGTTTGCTAGTAATGGAGATATGAAAGGGAGAAGGTGTTTTAGCTTTCACTCACCAGTTTCTTTTTGCAATTCTGAAGTTAGAAAAAAATTTTAATTTGTGACATGGATTTAATTTCATATTATACTGCTGAAAAGTAAAAACAGTTGGATCTCATGGTGCCATTTTAACTATTTTACAGAAAAATACTAACTTTGTTAAATTATTTAGCTGCATTATTCATTTCAAAGTCTTGGTAAAGATAAAATATGAGTTTGAATCATTCTTGTAGTTTTATTATTTCCTCTAAGAAATATTGAAAGATAAAAAAACCACAGGAATTTGCTTTAAAACTGTGCATCTTGTTTGTTTTAGGAGAAGAGGCTAAAAGAAAAAGCAGCAAGGAGGGAAGCCAGGAATAAGAATGCACAGGTAAGAATTTTTGGGTTTTTTTTTTTGGTCAAACTAGTGGTTGTGTTTTAAAATTATTTAATTCCTTTTTTTAATAAGTAATGTTGTGATTAACGACTCTTTAAAGGCATTGCTTGTCTTTTCTTACTCCCTTGCTCTGATGTGGTTGGAATAACTTGCTGTGCAAGGAGACTGAGATACTGTGCATGAATATGTGGGGGTGTGTGTGTATATGTGTGTTTGTGTAGGAATATATAAAACGTATGGAAGCCTTTTGGGTTTTCAGCCACTTATTTCCTTATATCAAGTGAGTTACAATTTCAGCTGCAGTGCTGATGCCATTTTTTTTCTCTGAATACTTGGGTCATGTTTTTAACTTGCAGGCAGTGACTTTCTTTGTGTAAAAATCTTGCTTAAACCTTTTTCTCCTGAACCTTTTATTTAAACAGCAAATATTTACATTGAAGTTTATTCCTTTGCCTTATTGCCACAAATAAAACCTTTGCTATCCTTTTCTTCATATGTATGTTACTGATTTCCTAGAGGCTCTTCTAGTTTTTCATATTGCTTCATGTGCAATAAACTGAGATTTCATTCAGCTGCAGTGTTTTTCTGGAATATGGACAGAGTGATGTGTCATTTCTCGCATGCATCTCCTTGCGCTACACAGGAATATTTACAGTTTGTTCTTGGCAGTTAGCAAATACCTTACTCCCTTGAGAAAATCAATAACGTTCTTTGTCACATTTTTGCAAGCTGGCTGTGCTCTGAGAGGCTTAAGTATAGGAAGATGTTTCATTGTGTAGCTCTGAAGTGGAAAGTAATTACAGTTTAAGATGAAAAGCCTAGTTATACTAAGTTTGAAGTATGATTCTCTCTTTAAAGATGGCAAGCTATGAGAGCTGTTTGCATCATGACTCCCCAGTCAAGCAATAGAAATTTTCTGCCTGTAATTGAATGTATAGAGATGCATACTTTTTAATGTATTGAGCAGGCATTTTTGGAAAATTATGGAATGAATAATTAACAAACAATAAAGGGAGAAAACATTGATCAAATCAGACTACATCACACTCGTAAATGCTGTGTGTTAATTTTGCCTCTTTTTAAGTAATAAAAACCCCCCAATGTCATGTTATTGAGCAGCTGGAAAAAGAAACCCATTTCTTTTAAAAGGATCTGCTTGAAGACCCTATACATCTCCTGGCCTGTTCTTGGCCAAGCAGATGAAATATCTTTGTCCTGTCGGAAAGTGAATGACGTTGGTCCCTATTGAGGAATGATTTATCTCTGTGGGGGACTGTGTGTCCCTGGGTACAGTATGGGTTAAATGTGGAACCTCAGCCCCAAAACTACACAAGATAAACCCACAATTATATGCACTTCTACCTCTCCTGTAACACTTACAATTGGAAATCTGATTTACTAGTCCTGGTCTACTGCAAGATTGGCATATGCTTTCTGTGAGAGTACCAGCTAGGCAAACCTGCTATTACTTCACTTTATTCCTGAAGCATTTAGCTCACTCTCTGCAAGAAGGTGCAAGCCTCAGGAGCTGACATGTCTCCTTGATGGAAACTGTTTGGCTTTTTCTCTTGTTTAGGGGCTATTTTTGCCAGAATTGGGTGCAGCCGAGTCCTGTCATTGATTTCAGTGGGGCTTATTCCAGGGAAGCTGCTTCTACTGGGAAAAGCTGCCAGGTTGGACCCAGGCTGTTCATGCCTGGAAGCGGAAGGGAGCAGTAGACAGTAGATAAAGGTGCCAGTTTCTGTCTGCTGGGTGTCTGAGGAATTAATTAAAAACAGTTGCTGCTTCACAGAATCTTAGGTACGAAGCCGTAGTAGCTGAAACTCTCCATAGTCTGTGTGGGATATGACTCAAGCAGCTCCTATGAGATACCCTGGGGGGAAAAAAACCAAAGAACGAAACAGTAAAACACAGAAAATACTGGAACAGAAACTAGCTTAGAAAATATATGCTTCCTAAATCAAGAGTTCAAAAATGTACTAGTACTAGTACTTTCATAATATGGCTTGCGACCCACTTACTCTGCCATACACAACTCCTTTGGCAATTAATAGTGTTTTCTTAAAAAAGTAATAAAGAGAACAAAAAAAGAAGCAGAAAAGGTATTTTAGTCATATTAATGCAGTTTAGCAGCTGGAGAAAAGGGGTAGATCAACAAGTATGAGCAGCCAGTGACTTCAAAGCAGCTGTGGTCATAATTTGTTGTTCCACATCTATCTGCTTTGTTCCCCTTGTTTGTTTGGTCATCTGCCTCTCTCAGGTTACAAACTCCTTGGATTACAAAGTACTGCTTACTGTCTTTCACTAATACACATTCCACTGGGTCTGACATTACCAAAACAGCTACTTATTTTTCTGCATCTCTGCTTTAGTGTAGTTCTTGCTGTCCTGTTGTTGGTTAGGCCCTGTTGACTGGACAGGGCCTGGCATGTTATCCTGAATGTATGGTGGGGTTTTTTTTCCCAAATGAAAAAGGAATTTGGAACTAAAGCAAGCTGTAAAACATTAAGTTTTATTTTCACCATTTAAACCATACATTTATGGGATTTAATCTTAGTTTTCATTTAATCTTAGACTCTTGGATAATTACACTTTTAGTTTTAGGATTTCTCTATGCTGTACATGTTCAACTATTTCCTGTGCCAGGAATCTTGACTTCTCAACATTTTCCAGTTACTCTGCCTGTAATTTTTTTATCTTCTGACCTATCCTTTTTAATAAACGCTTCCCTTCAGTTTTATACCCTGGTATTTTGTTCGGGGTGTACTGAGAGTATCCCCATTTTAAATGGTTTTAATTTTTTTCTTTCATTTTGAAGTTTTCATGTCTTGCATGAGTGCAGCTGTTTTTTTTTGGTTTGTTTTTTTTTTTTTTTTTTTGTCCGTGTGCCAATAAAAAAGAAAAATCACAGGAGAAAGGAACCTTCTGCCTTTTCTTCTGGTGCTGCAGGAATAATTGCAAGGAAGGTTTTGGTCAGCCTCCACCATGCTGGGACAGAGCAGGCTCACTGCAACTGGAATTGAACGACCAAATTCTGGCTCACTGCTGAATGTGCTTGAGCAGGAGATTAGATGAGTCGGTAGCTGCAGTGTTATTGACTCCACCTTGGATAAATCTCCATGCAATAAATAAACTGGGAAAGAAGTGAAGGCTCTTAAAAGATGCTTTAGAGAATGTATTTCTTGGGATTTTTGACCATTAACTACATTTTAGTACAAAAGGCTGTGAAGACAGATAAAAGAAGTTTTTTTCATATATCCCTATTTAAGAATATCAGGAAATGTAGGTTTTGGGGGATTTTTTTTATAAGATATTTAATTGTCTCTCATTTTAGAAGAATGTGATGAGATATTTACAAATCCAGTATTTTTAGATGAAAAAAAAACATATTTTATCTTCACTCAATACTAATAAAATTTCAGTCCTCAGGCCCTTAAATAAATTTTGATGCTGTTTACTTGAAGATAGCCTAGAAATAAATTAGGCAACTGTGTTGTTTTTGACCAAGAAATAAAGCATTGAGCAGAAGCAGCAGCAACACGGACAGCTGCTCGGAGGCAAGAGCTGGGTGTTACTTGGTGAAAAGCCAGCCCCTGGCCCCAGGCAGGACATCCCTGCACCATGAAATGCTGCGCTTGCAGCTTTGTGCTTTTTCTAGAATCTATGATGTACTGATTTTTTTAGTCTACATAAAGGACTTCCAGGTTTCAACAGCAGGTGCTGTTCCCTGCTCCAGAACTGATGTGCTTTGTGATCCTCAACTATTAGCTCCCAGCATCATGCAAGAAATGATAACTAGCCCCTAAAAGAATGCATTTGTATCTACTAGAAATACTTTGAATGTCATCTGTAAGCAGTGCCAGGAGGTAAAACTTGCTCAGTCATGACAGTTTTGTGCATCGATTCAGGCGTTGTCCGTCGTGTTCTGATTCTGAACTGCCCGTCTTTTGGATTGATGTACTGTATGATAGTAGTTAGTATTTGAAAATGGGTATTACATGCCTGTATGGGAATGTTACTGTATCTTGCTTTTTTGAAAAGATCATATTGATGATACCAGCTAATATAACAAATTACTTTAGGTAAAGGTGTTGAAAGTCCTGCCTTTTCTGCAATTAAGAATTTATATGATTAAACCAGTATTTCTTTGTCATGATCCCAAACAAGTAACCCAAGAAGTATTCTGATGGATTGATTTGCCAGTTAGTATTTGCACACTTCTGTGAACCTTTTCATTGCAGCCACTAGCACTGAGGACGTTAAATATACTAGTCAGATTGACTATTCAAACTAATCATCCATGGCTACAGCAATTAAATTTTGTGAGCATAATATTCATAACTATTATTTTTAAAATCATATGTAGTATGTGATGACAGTTTGCTGCTCTACACACCAAAAGCTGATGTTTTACCAGTCACTGAGATGATTTCTTAGTAGGCCTGGCAGAAGCATAGTAGTGGGGTCGTGGACCTTTCATGTGTTTTCTTGTTCCCTGAAGGTCTGCTGGGGTAAGATGGATGCACAGTGTATCAGTGCAAGTACACTTTGATCGTGGTGTCTGATATACCTATATGCTATGCTTTGTTTTGTGTTTGGTTTCACGTTTGCGTTAAAGAGAGGAAACTTCTTTTTTCCTCAGACTTTTGCTTTTTTTTCTGATTTTGATGGGTTGCAGTTCTAGGGGAGCTTTTGATGAAAGACATAATACAAATTTGTAAGAGCAGAATAACGGGGTTTCTGGTATGGTAGGGAGCACAAAGTTTATTGTCTTGCTTGATTATTAATTATTTTATTAAATTTCTAGAGCAAAACACTGGTGACATTTTTCCAGTAGACTCCAGGAAGGTTACAGTGTTTCATTCATTATTCTTTAGGAAACCTTTTGTTTCTGAGATTCCCATGTAAGTTTGATAGCATTGGAACAGGAGCTTTGCAGCCATTTTAGATTTCAACTGCTGGGCTTCAGAGCTTTGTGCATGTTAAAGACTATGCAATTTTGCTTATTTCAGCATTATAATATTTCGGCATTTTGGAGAGTAAAAAACCCTTGGTTGTTTTTTTTTTAGTAATACCTTAGCCCATGAAAATTGCAAGTTTGCAAATTGAAATAAGTATTCATTTCACTTGAATTATGTAGTTTCTTCCTCTTGAATTATGTGGATTAGTCAATATTTGTATCATATAGTTGCAAATAACTCTTGGTAATTGTAGCATTGATGAGTGCTTTGGCACCATTACCCCCAGGCTCTTGAACAGGGAGGGCTTAGCAAATAACTGAGTGGCTACTTGAGTTTCTGCTTCAGCTCCGTCTCTCCTTTGAACAAGGGAGATATATATTACTCTGCTTCATTTATCTTCTTTGCCTGTCTCTGTGGCTGTTAGGGGCAGGATTCCACCATCAGGTTCCTCCCTGCATATGGCAGTGTACTAGAGCACAGGGGAAGCAAATCAAGAGCTCTGTTAGTCCTGCACAGATGCTTTTCTGAGGCTAATGATTAAGCCCCAGTTGATAAGGTTATATGGGTTTTTCCATTTCGCTTTATCAATTCAGGAACATGCCCTGATTTGATATATGTATCTAGAAAAGCAGTAGGTATGCAAGAAACCAGACAAGAACTCTTTGTGCACTGCAAAGTGCAAGCAGATACATTCAAGGGCAAAGACCTTTCCAGCTGAGCTTCAGATTACCATTTCAGTATTGATGGAATGTTTTCATTCTAACTGCATATCACCATGTTCTGTAAAATTAAATAGGAGGAGAAGAGTGCACTGAGATTTAGGTTTGTGATCACTGTCCATCAGTACCTAAGCACTTAATTTTTGAATATGGTCTCTTGTAAAGATGGCAAGTATAGAGTTTAAACATAATTGACCACTACAGTGAGGCTTAGAATTTATATGTAAATTAGCAGCATAATTTCTTCTTGGCTTCCAAAATTTCTTGTTCATTTCCTTCACTGATTTCACAGTATCACAATATCAACAAGGTTAGAAGAGACATTAAAGATCATCAAGTCCAACCCCCTCCCTGCAACAAGCCCTGTCGACACAGCAGAACACATATGGTTGCTTTGCCCCTCCCTGACTCTGGCCAGGGAATAAGATGCAATAATCAGTGTTGGAGCAGCATTTCCACATAAAAAGAAGAGGGGAGGGGAAACAGCTGCTTTAAAGTGTAATGAATATTTCTTTAATCATTTTCATCATAGCAAACAGACCATTATATAAAGTTAGTTTTAATGATACTTCATTAATTTATCTGCAGTATGCTACAAGTTAATAACAATCAGTATTTGAAATTTCTCTCCCTCTAAAAGAAAAAAATTTGAAGCTCTTACTTCAAGCTTCTTTGCTGTGTTCCGTACATGCTTTTAATTAGTGTGGTGTTCTTGTTCTCTTTGCCTTTGCCTCACCATAGTCCTTTGATTCCATAATCAACACAGTACAGAAGAACTACCTTCTAGAGATCTTCACCCTCTTTTCTGCCTCTGTCCATAATCCTGAAGAAGCTGGATGCCCTCAAAAATCCAGACATAATGATCTAAGGCTTGCAGAACCTTTCACACAAAACTTTTATTTGGGAAGTAGGAATTCTCTCTGAATTGGTAGGTCTTCTTCTGTTCTGCTGTGAAAAGCAGGTGTATTCACATGCCTTGATTTTCTCTGTGTAAATATTATGCAGATGATTGCATTTCACAAGTAATCTGTATCAGGCTGTTCAAACTTGTTTATTTTGCACCTTAATTTTTCCTGGTGTTACTCTGAGTCACTTTGCACCTTTCCTTGTGTGTTTGAGCCTTTCTTAGATTATAGACTTGAAGTGGAGGAGCTCTATTTTGCTCTACATCTCAGGTATGACCTTCTTCTAATTGGTTGATGAGCAGGGGTAATCTTTCAGATGTGTTTTGATGATGCTGACATCCTTATTCAGCAAGTAATCATAATTAGTTTTGAATTAAGCAATTCTGTTTTCTCAGCATCCCCTCCTGTTTTTATTCTTAGAATGTGTCGCTTGCAGTATTGTGCGTAGTCTGCTGTAGCGACTCTCAGCAGCTGTAATTGCTACTAGAGATGAAAATTGATTTGTGCAATCAGAAAACCTTTGTCTGCATTCTGACTGATAATGCTGAAGTTGCCAACATTTTAAAATTCTTATAATGGCTGTTTTTTTTCAGAATGCTCTGGAGTTATGCAGTCATCAAGATTCTAGCTGCTTTATGCTGAATCTTATGTGAGCATTAAAAGAGAAGGAAAAAGCTCTTAATGGATCTCTCAAATATATCTTTTTCCGGAGAGTTCTTAAGGATTTAGTGCTTTGTCAGTCCTCCTTTGCCAAATACACTAGATCAGGAGTAATGTAATATCGTTTGTTTTACCACAGTATTTTAGTAAGTTTTCTGTTCTTTCACAGTATAAACTGCATTATAAAACCAAGCAGTTTGTTACTAGGAAGTGCAAACTAGTAACTAAGATGTGTGGTTATTTAACAGACTGTATGAGGAATTTGGCAAGCCCACGCTTTCCCAAAATGAAGCACTACCTTCTATTTTAGAGTCCGTTAGGACCTAGGTTTTTCCTGTTTTGGCTCTCCCAAGGTTTCTTTTTCTTAAGATCTAATATTTCCTGTCAGCCTTCGTTTTTTTCCCCCCCTCTGGTCTTCTATGAAATTTTTTGTGGATTTCTAGGTTTCTTGTCTCATGCTGTTTCTTTATCCCCTTTTGTGTTTCTTCTGAAGAAGTTAAATTCAAGCTGCTATTGCTTCTGTTTGGTTACGTTCTGCTATGCAGAAACTAAAAGCAGAAACAATGGGGAACAGCAGGAAAAAAGGTAATAGCGTCATCCAGGAGCAAAGCCTTAGGAAACGTGCTTAGTATTTTTAGGGAAAAGTTTTGTTTGTGTCTTTTTGCTTGTTTTGTGACATTCCTTCAAATAAATATATACTGATAATATATTACTGGGTGAGACATTCCAGTACTGTCAAATAAACATTGATTTTTCCAGTCACACCATTCTTCCATTGCTGGGAGACCTGAAAGAGGTTCAGTCTCTAATTACTCCTTGTACACATTTGTCTTCTCATAAGAAACCTTTTAATAAAAGAACATCAGTAAGGGTTCAAAGCTAATTACTTGTAAGCTAAGAAAAGCTAGAATTAAAGTTGTCAGTGCTTGTCCCTTGCTGTATAAATATAGTGATGCAGATGAAGAGGAATGGTTCTGTTTCTCCCTGTCTGCTTGCCTTGCATGTTAAGCTGAGCCAAGTCCTCAACTCAGAATTTGGTTATTTTGTAGTAAGGAGTGAAGGAGTCTGCACATTTTGCAGCTATTCAGTGTTTTCATTTGCTTAGTACATTTCACTTTGAGTGCAATCCTGTGACATACAACAGCTACACATAAACTGTGAGGTGGACTGTTACTAACATCCTTATTTATAACATTTACTGATTTTTTTTTTTAAATTTCTCCTGTCACTCTGCTCCCTCACCTGCTGCCAACTTCTGTGTCTTTTGACAGTACGTCCCAGGATACTCTGATTGGATTCTTCACTTGCATTTACTCTACCAAGAGAAGTTGAATCCAGGAAACCCAAATTCTTTTCTGAACTAGAGATTGTGATATGTAAACTGTCTTATATTTGCTAGAACTAGTATGGACTCACATGATGCCTGATTGGTTGGTTTGCTGTGGGTTTTCTTGATGGGCACTTTTTTACTTTTTTTTTTTTTNGGTGTGATGTGGAGGGGGTTAGTTTTGTTGTTTGCTTTTCAAGTTTTCTCTAGGAGATGTACATTCAAGAGCCTTAGTGTACTTATGAACTATGTGCTGCTCTAGTCCCCCTCAGCTTAGAAAGAATGCAATAGAAAGAATTCCCAAAACATGAGGAAAAACTCAGAAAAGCATGATGTAAATAAAGATGACAAGTGAGGGGAGATAGCAAGACATTTCTTAACCAGCTGAAGTAAGAAAGTACAGCTCTCTATTCTACACAGGGCAAGTTCCCGAAGTACAATTTGTTCTGAAATAAAGCTTATGCTGCACTATGTGACACAGTGGGGATTTGGCCCAACAAAAGGATTGAACTAAGTTTTCTTTTCTCCCCCCCTGCACACAGATGAGAAATTTCTTGGTTTACATTCTATTTAAGGTATTAACTTGCTTAGGAAATGCATAGAGTTTATGAAATTCATCCTTCTTAGACAACATAACTCTATGAATAATACCAAAGGTAACCCATGTTGTTAATACATGTTATTCTGATTTAATTTTTCGTATGATTCATGTTCTATTATTGTCATATTTAATGTAGAAGATCTCTCAAGTTTGCTGGTTTTAGTTTTTGGATGCCTGGTTAAGATTTGTCACCATTTCTGTGATGTTTTTACCTCTAGAAAGTTTAACTAGAATAAAGTCTAGTTTACATCGATGAGAAGTGCAAATGGAATAATCATTCCTGAGCTGGTTTGGCCAGTAAAGTATTAGGTGGGGATCCAGGTCTGAACACAATGGTAAGAATGAGTGCTGGGAAGTGGGGTATTCTCAAAGCAGTGGCTGTAGGTGAATGCATCTTCCCCAGGGTGTAGTTTGTCAGACTTTGGTCAGAAGATACTTCATTCTCTTAGAGCTTAGTTTTTAGTTTCCTTTGCAAGAGCAAGGAAAACTGAATAGGTGGATTCACTGGCTACATGAATAACACAAATTTTCAAATGCTGGTTAGTCTGAGTTATGCCTTATTTTGAGAGTTATTGCCTTCTTCTGTATCTTGCTAGAAAATTGTGCTCAGGGCTTGGAGTAGCTATTCCTGTGCTTTGTTACAGCTGCAATAAGGATAGTGTGTATAAATGCTTCATTCTTCAGAGCTATGTACATTATTGCTCGTAGTTTGGGGAACAAGAAGAATTGCAGATCCCAGCAGTGTCACAGAGCTGTGGTGTGGCTGGAGGCATGAAGTCCTGGCTGGGCAGTGCACCTAACTTGAGTGTGGTCACAGGACATTCTTGAAAGATAGTCAGGAAGAAGAGGATGAATAGCACTCTATGCTTAGGAGCTTCTTGACAACACAGTGCTCACAGACATCATGCCAAACACAAGCATCATAACAAGGGGCATGGAACTGGAAATATTTATTCCTTGGGTTCTTGGAAGTGTAGGGACAAAGGAGGACTAAAGCCCATCTGGAGCTGAGACTACAGTGGGACATAAAGCTTAACAAGCTGTAGATACACTAGTCAAGGAAGGTCAAAGAAAATACAACTAATAGGGAGACTGGCTTAGTCATGGACAACATGGAAAAGCTGAAGTACTCAACTCTTCTTTTTCTGTTGAATCAAAATATTCTCAGAGTATTCTGGGCATACAGGTATGGTTTGGGAGAAAGAATGAGAGAGTCAGTGATGGGAGAACAACAGGCTAGAGAGTGCTTAAATATAACATATTCATGAGAAGTCATGGATGACTAGAAAGAGACTAATGTTACACTTCTTCCAAGAAAGGCGAGAAGACTTGGGCGTATGTTGGCTGACTGTATTCATCCAGTCCCTTGGAAGATTGTGAAACTTGTCCATTTCCAAACATGTAAAGAACCAGAAGGTAATGTAGAAAACTCAGTATGAGTCTGCAACAGGCAAACCATGCTTGACACCCTGTTTACCTTCTGTAATTAATTGACTGCATAGTGGTCTATCTGGAGAGTGCAATTTATCTTGACTAAGTAAGGCATCCAGCTTCCAGCATACTTCTTACTTGGAACATATGGAGGTATGGAATGAAAGAGCATTCTATTTGTTGAAGCTCATGAAATCCAACCGGAGAATGCTTTTGCCAGCTAAGCGACAGTGGCAGTCCTCTCAAAAGTGCACCAGGGGTTATGGTGAATACGAAGCTGACTATGATCCAAATGTAAATAAGGCAAAATGGGTTACGTTAACATAATGAGGAAAGTTAGTATCTTGCTTTTCTGCTTCCAGGTCTATATCCAGAATCATGTCTCTGGTTCTGGATTCTCAAGATGTGGAGAAGGTGGTTACAGTCCAGTGAAGTTTTCCAAGACATTCCATTATTTTTTTCTATATCTATATCTATTTCTATGATAGACTTTAATTTTACAGAAATCAATAGTAAGAGTTTGGACAGGAGCAGGCTGGTTTTTTTCCATATCAAAGTCTTCATGTATCATACATTCGTCTTGTACCAAAAAAAATACTTTAACTTAATAGTAGTCATACAGCTGTCATTGAGCAAAAATGTCGATTTATTAGCTGAAAATGGTCTTAAAAAGTAATTAAAATAATTCATACCAATGACATCTGTTTCTGTGATCAAGTGATTAGAGACGTTCTAAAAACTGTATCAGTAAGCTGCGTTTTAAAAGAATCATGATGAGATACATAGGTTTGACTTCCATATTGAGTAATTGAGTTAGGACTAAAAAGCAAGCTATTTGTCTTTTACAGTAATGTAGTAATGCGACATTTCAGTGTTAATTTTGTTTGTGACTGTTTTCTCTGGAAGCTGACATTGAAATATATTACTGAGGAGGACTTAAAGTCTATTAGATACCTCACGGGTAAATTTTGCTCTTGGGCTCGGGATTTAACCAGTCACCAGATTTTTTTGTTTCTTTCCCTCTGAAGGATTAGGACTAAGGATTTCTTTTTGTTTTACTCTGTAATTAGAGGAACAGCATCCTCTGAAAATATCCCTCTACAGACTTTGAACTTCGTGAGAGATAGGAAAAAACTACTTGAGGCATTCTTTAGTTGTTGGTTTTGGTACTTGTGCAGGATCTGAGGATACTCTTGTATACTTTTGCTAAGTGTTTTAATGTATGACAGTAAGATTGTTATGCAGTGGCTGCCTGCTCCTTCCATTCCTTTGTTAGTTGAATTTTTGATGCCATCTGGATTTTGTTTTCAAGCAGTTGGGTTGTTTCTACATAGTAAAAGGTGTAGATGTTGCAATGTATTGGCACATCTAGCATGATACTACTTGTAGATATTCTTGCTGTGGATGTGATATTCACTGTTTGGGTGGTATTAGAGTTTAAACAAAAATAATAACTGGTTACCTCAGATTTTCTGTACTCTAATCTCAATTACTTGAAACAAAGGTCAGAGCAGATGTTTTAATCTCTCTTTTCCCATTATATAAGTTATCAGACAAGAAAAAAGATGACATGGTTAATCCTTAGATTATTTTTGTGTATTGGTAGGTGATTTCTTGTTGCTGTTGAAAACCTGACACTCTGAAATGATTTGTTTCTTCTGTTGTTCTGACTTTGCTGGTTTAAATTCACCTCCAGTTGGAAAGAATGCAAAAGCCATCCGTCTACAGAGTAGCACTTTGTGGAAACAAAGAGAAAACATAATAGTAAAGCAAGTAGCTTGATGCAGATGTATTTAGTTGAAGGTGTTGTTGTAGCCTCCAGTCATCCAGATGTTGTCCTGAATATTTTTTAATAAATTAGACTCTTCTTTGCGTATGTGCTTACGGCAGCTACATTAATCATAACTGCACTAAACCAGTTGCATGCTAGCAACAGTTTTTAATTTATTTTTCTTAAATAGGATGTTCATAAAAAACCTACTCTGCAATACTCTAAGAAACATACTCCAATATTGTAAATGAAATAATCAACTGATTCCTATAGCTACCTTTTCAATGAGACACAGTGGACTTCTAGCATAGAAGCTTGCACCTGACACAATCTGAGCAGTGAATTGACTCGGTCATGTGATGACTGACTAAGGATTAAGATTTCTTAAGATGAAGTAAAATACTCTTCTATTTTAAATATCTTTTTTTGAGTCTTAAATCATAGGCCCTTTAATAGAGATGGGTCAGAGTGCACATAGAAACTTTTGAACAGTGAAGGGAGGGGGCTGGTCTCCTGTGCACAGGATGCTTTCAAAGAAAGAATGGTTGAAAGCACAGCCTATCTCAGATATTTCAGATGGGTTTTGTAATTCAAATTTATTGTTTTCTTCTTACCTCTCAGCAAGGAGACTACATGAAAAAGTGGCCTCGTATTTTTTTTCCCTTATTCAATACATTTGCAGCTAGCCCGCCATTTGTCAGATTTGTACTTGATTTCTAGGAATATAGCTAATTGTTTTCTTTCAACAAATCAGTGTAAATACTGTTTCCATTAAAGTAGCAACTTTATTTTATAGAAATGGCCTATGTGCTTAGAAAAAATGTGCTAAACTTAAAGAGCTTCTGACAAAGCCTTGAGAAATTTGTTTGATCCTAAAAATGGCTGCTAGTATTTTTAAGTAACAGTGAAAAAGTGCACGCTCTGCTAATTAACATTTATAATTAGGATTTATTTTAAAAGCCTATACTTACTCAGGTAATTAGCTAAGAACAACTGAGCCTAGTCTGTTTTGAACATCATGTAAGCCAGGATTAAATATAGGGCACAATAGATAACAATTTTTTAAAGTTTTACATGCAAAACAACACTACTGGAATAGTCGCAGAGCAAAATGAGTTAAATTCTAGGCTTCTCTGTGAGCTGTATCCAGATCACTGTGATATATCCCCAAACACAAGTGCTTTGTCTTGACTGGGTTATAAAAGTTGTTTAGATTGGAAATGTGATCAGCTGTGTGTAATATCTAATATTTTATATGCCCTTTTTACCACTTAAAAATATCTTTGACATCCTGCAATACTTCAAGAAGCTACTGATATAACAAGGTAATAGCGTTTGGATTTAGGATGCAGTCTGGATTAGCTTTATCTGGGAAGAACAGTGGGCACATGACCATTGTGTTTTGGAACACATGACAACATTTTATGCTTTCACTTAGAGCAGATAAAAGCAAATACGCCTGTTTCCCCTGAGCTAGTTCAAACTAGAAATTGTCTGCTTTCTGCTCATAACTTAACTTGTAAATGTTGATTACTGATGGACAGATGTCAGTTCATTTAATTAAGACTGAATTGGTAAACATTGAGCTAATCTTATGACAACACTGCTGCTGACCACAGGAGTTCTAGGCTATGCAGTAGTGTCAAGAAAGCTCAGCTGTTCCTGAAGGTAACTCAAGCAGTTGCATACTGTTCTGCATTGGGCCATAGGGGTTTCCATCTTACTGTGGTTCTGAGCAACTTCAAACAGGTTAAAACTTTCTATGAAAAGATATTTTTTTTGTTGAAAATTATGTTTATCGCTGGAGGTACTCCTGGAGAAATAAGCATGCTGATTTAAATTGAAATGGATAATAAAATTAATTTTCTTTCTTATATGTGAGTTCATTGACATAACCAATCTTCAGCCCTTTTAGTGTAGCCTACTGCATTTTCTTTTGTATTCTTCCATTAAATATTCTGATTACCTGACTAGCAAAACATCTAATTGGTGTAGCTATTCAAATGTTCTCTAAATACCTGATATGACATACTAAATCACTGCTCTTACTAACAGACTAAACAGAAAATAGTTGAACTTAATAATAGAACAGGTAATTAAAAGCAATAAATCTTGAAAATGTCATATGCCAATGTTAAATTATATTAAATGCTATTTAACTTAACGATATTACTTTTGTTAAATGGGCAAACAAATTAATAATGATAATTTTGGAGAAGTCAGTGAAACATTTGTTGAACCACAAAAATGTGAAATAGCGCAGTATCTGTGCAGCTCACTTCTTCTTAGCCAGTTATTTTTTGTTAACATCAGCAAAATTGATCAGTGTGCAGAGGGAATGTCAGCCTTCCATATGGCAACTGCGAGGGACTAGCTGTTCATAGGCTGTCATTTTTTTAAACACTTTGAGCCTCTCTTGAACTCTCTCTATCTAATGCTTGGTATTAGTCTAGCAATCTCAGCCTGCATCATACCTGCATTGAGCAATTCCATGTAATTCTGTTTTTGAAAGTGAGAAAAACAATCAACACTGAGTCTCTTTCACAAATGTGCATGACCTACTGGAAAATCATAATAGAGTCATACAATGGTTTAGGTTGGATGAGCTCTTCAAGATCATTTAGTTCAAACCTCCCTGCCATGGGCAGGTATTCCTTTCACTAGACCAGATTGCTCAAAGCTCCCTGCAGCCTCGATTTGAACACTTCTAGGGGTATCTACATCTCTGGGTAACGCGCTCCAGTGCCTCACCACCCTCGCATAAAGAATTTCTTCCTAATATCCATTCTAAATCTGCCCTCTTTTAGTTTGAAGCCATTTCCCCTTGTCCTGTCACTACATGCTCTTGCTAAAAGTCTCTCTCCAGCTCTATTACAGGCCCCTTTCAGATAGGAAAGGCTGCAATGAGGTCTCTCAAAGCCTTCTCTTCTGCAGGCTGAACAGCCCCAACTCTCAGCCTTTTTCCTCGTAAGAGAGATGCTGTAGGCCTGTGATGTTCTTCATGGCCCTTGTCTGGACTCACTCCAACAGGCCCACGTCTTTGCCATGCTAACAACCCCAAAACCGGATGCTGCACTCTAGGTCGGGTCTCTAAAGGGCAGAGCAGAGGGGCAGAATCTCCTCCCTTGACTTGCTGGCCATGCTGCTTTTGATGAAGGGCAGGGCTGGCTTTCTGGGCTGCAGCCACATATTGTGAAAGAACACAAATGCATGCATAATAGTCTTCTCTTTGAATTGTATCATAAATATATGGGAATGACCATATCAATAAGGTCAGGGAGTTGAAGATCTAACCAGGATAACACTATTCCTGTGCTGAAATCGCCATTCAGATACCAAAAAAAAAAATAAAAAAAAAATAAAAAAAAATCAGCATCCTCTCTGAGTTGGAAAGGTTCCAGAATTAACTGCTGTCAACTATGTTTTTGTACAAATGTGCTGTGATGACTCTTACTTTATTCCTCTGAAATTCCAGTTGTACCCATCTGTATAATTATTTTGTTTAGGCCATTCATTTAACTCTTCTACACCTTCGATGAAACCAGGGATTTAAGACCAATCAGCTGAAACCTCTTCAGACTTATTAGACATATAATAAGTTGATTCTTGCCATTCTACCTATAGCGGGAAGAAAATGCAGTTCATATATAAGGTATTTGCACAGTGAAGCACTTTGGGAAACCTCCATTTCAGTTTTGTCTTTATTCTGCCTCAGCTTAATGAGCCACATTTGTTCAAATTCAGAGGTGTCAGTGGAGCAGCAGCAAGAACGTTTTGGTGCAGTAGTTCTTGTGTGTCTGGTAGTCATTGACTCTATTTAGCATGCAGGAGGTTTATTGTTTTTCACTTTT
The DNA here is from genome assembly GCA_013399895.1 of Serilophus lunatus. Taxonomy (NCBI): domain Eukaryota; kingdom Metazoa; phylum Chordata; class Aves; order Passeriformes; family Eurylaimidae; genus Serilophus; species Serilophus lunatus. The sequence goes on from VXBA01000205.1 coordinate 1,009,814, forward strand.
CATTCTTTTGAAAAGCCATGGAATATAATTTGGTGCATCTTCATTTCCAAATAAGTGTTCCTTAACAGAGTGAAAGTGACTGCAGCATGCATTATGCAAACCATATCAAAAGTATTGGATAGATAGAAAGGGTGATTAGAAATAGGAAAATAAGAACAAATTTGACAAACTGCTTGTCCAAAATTCTCTCTAGGAAGATTCTAGATTGAAATTCTGACTATTTCACATTTGCAGAATAAATTACGTGGTCTTGAAAATACAGTACACTGCATGTCTGTGATAAAATGGTTTTAACATTTTAGCATTGAAGCACGAACAAAGTGAAGCTAGAACCAAAATAGCTTTCCAATATTTTCATTTCTTCTTATGTTAATTATTTTATGGTAGTTCTCAATTTATCAGCACACATCTTTTAAAGCATTTTGCTTCCTCTTTATGCTGTTTATTTATATCCAGCATTTTGTCAGCACGTGCTCACAATCTCTTTGTTACAGGAAATATACAGTCAAGAAATACTATGAAAAGACTCATCTTTCTGATTATTTTCTACAAAAAAATCATGGCTTCTTGGGAACTTGTAATACGGGCTGTATATTTTCTTTGTCTGTGACTGTCATCTGTTCCAAGATGCTGGTTTGCACAACTCAAAAATACACAAAAGGTTTTGGAATTTCTTGGTGCAAGCACATGGCCATGCCCAACATATACTGATCTGAAAAGCAAGAGGTGTTTACATGTGTTAAAAGGTACATGTAAAATCAGAATTTTCTTCAAGTACAGATTGCTTCAGAGATATAAAAAAAAAACCAGCCTGAAGTACAATTTGTGCTGAATTAGTACTGAAACTGCATTCTACCTATCCACTTTTCAGGTTGTTGAGTGAAATTGCTCAGATAAATCTGAAGTTCTTAGTTTCTTCTCTTGCATGACTAAGTAGATTTCTCTCCACCAGGAAAATAGCTTTCTGCTCTTCCAGTAAAGCCATTGTTCCAAGAGTCAGTTACTTTCAGCTTATACTTACTTAATACTAGTCGGCCAGTAAGTCTGTTTGTGCATTTGATTGATATCAAAGAGGAAGTGATGTAGAATTTATAAATATGAATATGATTCCAAAGACTCTTAGTTTGGACTGTTCTGAAAAGTTATTTATTCAGGTCAGAATGTGAATCCTATAGTACTAGGCTTTATTAAGAAAAACTGTTTCTTGAAAATGTTGATAAGAATAGCCTTTGGAGAAAATATTATATTGATTGATAAACCTCCCCAAACCAACAAACCAACCACAAAACCACCTCTTTTCTATGTCACAGTGTCAGTACATCATTCTCATCAGTTTTCCTGAGTCTCAAAATACTGAATCCTTTAAGCTGAGCTATTCTTGTTTGAGAAGTTCTAATTTGTTTTAGTAGTTAATTCTAGTTTCATTTATTGCTTGAGACTAATTTCAAGCTGTTAATTTTATGAGGGGATAACACTTGATAGATTTACTGCAAAACTCAATAGTTTTTTGCTGAATGGGTGGTCCTTTATGGCCACAAGACTGAGATCCTGGATTTAACAGGCAAGAGGAATTGCTTGCCAGAAAAAAATGCGGTGAGGCTGAACTTGCCTCAAATGGTTTCTCCCAACAGGGACTGGAGAGGAACCACCTTTTGCTTGGCAGTTTCTGCTTTCCTAGTGCTGGTGGCTGAAATAAACCTGAACTAGCTGTGGGTTGCACCACAACCCATGGCACAATCTAGAATCAAGGCTGCATGGCTTCCATACAGAGGGCAGCAAATTGATAGCTTACAGGGCTGCTGCCATGCACTTCTGGTGTCTGTTTTGGGAAACATAGATTCTGAGAGAGAGAGAAGACCTTTTGGACAGTTAAGACTTCAGCCTTCTGAGCTTCATCTGGATGCATTTTTGGTTTTTTTATTTGTGACAGTAAAGACTTAGGAAGATTCTTTAAGTGTGATGTATGATGTGGGAAAATACAGAATAAATGAATAAATAAATCTTCTTAATAGTGAGAGATCCTTGGTACCAAAATACAAGAATTGGAGAATCCAAGGGTTAGTTTGATGTATCAGAGGTGTCCAAGAATCTCTTTATTTTTTGATAATTTATTTCCAGAGGGGGGAAAAAATCCATTCTCTGTATTCCCCCACTGATCTCATTTATCAGCTTGTTGTCACTGGAAGTGGTATTTGGGGTGCTGAAACAGATGGCCACTGAGATGGCTGAAGCCCTCAAAGTCATAGATCATGTTCAGCAGCCATACCTCTTCGTCACGACTATGAAAAGAAGTTATGGAATGGTGACATGAATTGCGAAGTCATTTTTAAAAAAAGGCATCTACAAATAACTTTTTTATCTTCTTTTACTTATGCATAATGTATAAAGCAGGATTCTGTGCTTATTTAATAAAAATAGACTTAATACAAAAGCAAGTTTAATTAAAACTCATAACTGGAGATGTCAGAATGCTGATCACAGGTTTGAATGTGCTTCTTTCTAAATTTAGTTATATATTCTGAATTTCTTGATGGATATTACATACTCAACGCTTTGGGAAGTCATGCATAATATAAGAAGGATATTCACTTAACAGTACCTCTAGCAAATGTTCTCTGTGCCAATGTTGTATGCCAAGTAGAATGTGATGTAACAAATGATTTATTTATTTTCAATACATCATTAAGTTTTATCCTCAAAATTTTGTGAAACTGCAAGAACGTAAAAAAGAAGCATAAGCCATTTAAGTTACATGTGTGAGGAGATAGATTTGTGGATGCAATCAAATCGCAACTGGATCTTGTAATCAGGTCACTCTACTGAGGCAGAAATAATTTTAGTGACTCTATAAAGCTGAAATCCTAAACTTGGTAGTGGCAAAGAATTGTAGTCCTGAAGAAAGCAAAAATATTATTGCAAAGATAAAATATTCATTTTGCAAAGATATGTGACTATGAGAAGGGGACCAGGCACTTAGGGCTTACCATTTCTCAAAAGGAGAAATACTCTTATATCTCTGAAATTATTATAATGTTTAACATTATTTCAAAATCACAGTTTTTTTGTTTGTCTGTCTTTGTTTAACATAACAGATGAAAAAGGTTTCTAAGGAAAAAAAAGACTTGATTTTCATTTATCATTCTAAGTACTAGGTCAAGAATCAAAGAATTATGCAAATCTAAATCATTGTGTGACAGGTAGTGGAGAAAGTAGCAATTGAACATAATTTTTATGTATGAGATGTGTTATGGTTGCTACCTTCAGATTTTCGTCAAGATTGAAATGCTGAAGACCGGTGATTGTTAATTGATCCTTGAGGATGGGTCTCTAGGAGGTACTAATGTGGCCACGGGAAACCCCATCTGTCCCTTCAGCAATTTAGAAAATATGTTTAAACATTTATTTCTGCCAGTGGTAGAACACCACAATATGGCAACATGTGACAGTATGTCGGCACTCAAGCTAGGAGATCCTGTTTTCAGTTTGCTATTTCTATTTCCAGTCTTTACTAAGGTGTGGCAAATGGGAATTGCAAGCAGATTGTGTAACCACACCAGAAAGTCAGTAGAGCAATTGAGCTGTTTGCAGTGGAATTCTTAATGAGCAGAAAAGTTAGGCTAAAACTACTTTTTTTGACAGCTTTCTAAGCATTCTATGATTTATTTTTAAATCAATGATGATTGTTCTCCCTTTCCTTTATGTTTTCTATATATGCTACTAATATTTGGGGGAATGGGGGTGCAGAGAGGGAAAACCTTACTAATGACATGATAGATAAAAATCAGCAGCTTAATAAAAACAACCCAAATTTGTTAGAGACATTGTTTTATTTTTCAGAACTTAAAAACAGTGGATAAAATGAAGGTATTAAGGAATGATCCATGAAAAATATGGAAAAATTGACTAGAAAAATCTAAGAATAAATGATTCAAGAAGTTAACTTGCTGATTAAGTTTCAGATAGTAATGTGATTTAGAGAGCAATCATTAACACGGAAAATCCTTTTCTGGTTCTGAAATGCTCTATTCATTTGAAAAATTTGATAAATTGAATTCAAGGTGCAGTTTCAGGTTGCAAAATATATTGGGGTTTGGGCAACTGGTTATCTTTGTTTATTCTAATCATCCTCTTTCAGCCTGTGAATATAAATTAGGTTGGAGGCTGTTAGCCATATCAAAATCTCCTAAAATTGGATGCTCAGTAGTAAATTTTGTTAGCAAGAGAGAGTGTATACATAAATGTTAAGTTTACAATGCAGCACCTTTTTGGATCAACTTAATTTTCCTTTCATGTAGCTGTTGTATTTAAGATGGAATGGAAGTCAGCCTGACACTAACCATGATTAAAAAATGAGTAGTAATCACTTGGCAACTACATGAGGGCTTTTATCATTTGCTGATGGAAAAGGAAAAACTGGGACTCTAAGTAATTAGCATAAAATAGTACCACATTTTGTTCGAGGTCTGATGTAAATCAGTTATGCCTCAGAATACTGAAATAAGAACAAAAGTAGCAGTGATTTCTTGTGTAAAACACTGGGAATTAAAAGTTTCTTGCCTTAAATGAGATTTATAATTAGTGATTCAAACGACTGATTTAACTTGATCAACCCTGATATTGCTTTTTCTGATTCTTCGAGTAACAGTTATAAAATAGTAAGTATTGCTTTGGTACAGCGTGAAGAATGCAAATTTGTACCTGCCTGTGCAATGTAAATTATATTATGTCTAGCCATACCTAAGTTTGATCATTCAGACAGTTTTACCAAAATGTAATTTTCAGTGAGTTCGATAGAGCCATGTTTCACAAAAGCTGTTCCCGGAGGAGTGAAATGCCAAGGTAATCAATCATACAGTGTACTGTATCCTGTTGTTGTGGATATAATACATTATTTATGCAGTATAAAGATTTTTTAGATGGTGAAATGAACAGGCAAGCAAATGAACAACTGTTAAATTATGTCATTAGCTGAAAATTGCAATTTCCTGTGTTAAAATTTGTAAAGGTACCTTCAATGCTTGCAGCGTGTTTGAGACTGATTTGCTGCAAATACAGACTTTCAGGGAGCAGCAACAAGTTGGCTGGAAATCGATAATATGCTAATTACATCTACAGACAAGTATTTGTATACCACTCATATTTCAATTGCTAAATGTGAAAGTTGTTACTCAATCACTGGAAGTAGGGTAAATCATTTTGGCAGCAATACAAAATCCAAAGACTGTTTTAGATAGCACAGTTTGGGTTCTTCAGCGAGTCATTGCATATGATGTAATTAGGCACAGATTTAGGCTTTTGATGGAAAATTGTCTCAAGTTTCAATTTTCCCCTCACTGCATTGTTTCAAATATTTTGGCTTTGTGCTGAGAAGGACCTGATAGTCATCTTGACCAGGTTCATTTAGTAAACTGTGATATTTGCATAAGAAGTCCTAGAAGATTGGTAGAAAACAGAAAGCAGTGGAAAAAAAATTTGCTTTTGTGAAAAGAGAGCAACCGTCTCTTCTCCCTGTTAGATCTGTTGGTTGGTTTGAAGGAAAATTTGCAGTCATACCTGTAGAGTGGCTTTCAACCTGTGATTGTTACAGTCCCTGCTGGGTGAGGAGTTCTGGAACTCAGGGACTGTCAGGGGCACAGGCACAGCTGTTACTTACTAGACACAGCATTGCTGTTACTTACCATGCCTTGATCATATTTTATTAATGTTACCTGTCTAGTTTTTGAGCCCATGTAAACTTCTGTATACTTTGGCAAAACATTCATGGCTTTGCCACTTGCCGTGTGAAGAGGTGCCTTGAGGTGGTCTGCCATACATTCCCTAGTTTCGTTTGCCATTGATTTAACTCCTCTGTATCCATGACTACCTGTTCTCTGTCTTTGCTGCTTTTTCTACGTCCTTTGCAATCAGCTCCAATGCAGTCCTCATGATCTTGCTGTTTCCCTTTCATACTTTTTCCCATTTTTAAAATAACTTTGGACAGTTCTTCCCCCACCGCTTGCCCTTGTCATCACTCTGGCATATCCATCAGATCCTCTCTTGATGGTCTTCCTGTTTTAGGCCTTCTCACTCTTGCCTTGTGGTGCTTCCCTGTTTGATACGCACTTCCACATGGACCTTTCATACTTTTCGAGTTGCCACATTTCTTCATACCCCTCTGTTCATTTGCAACATAGACGTGTTTCAGTTCTACTCAATAGATGCCATCAGTCCTGTTCTTTAGCAACTGTTCTCTGGTTTCTCTCTTAGCTCCTCTTCTCTGGGAGCCCTGACATTGATCAGCCTTCCTCTCACTTGTTGGTCATTCACTTGACCTTTCCACACTCGCTATAATTTTTCAGGGGTTTGCAGTGTGACCACCCTCTGTTCTGGTGTCTCTCTTCTCTGTTAACTCCTCCTTCGTAATTTCAGGAGTCTTACAATCTTCTGTCTCCTTCTGTGACAATGTTTTGCACAGCCTTTTGCTTTTTTTCTCCTCTTATCTGTGGAGAAAAATAAAAATTCATGTTTGTACTGATGAATCTTATTTCAGTTTCTGCTTCAGCTCTACCTTTCTGTCCAAATTAAAGTCTTACCCAACATTTCATGGATTAGGCAATTCTCAAGGAAAAAGTTCAACTTTTTCCACCTTCTTTCACACTCACTGTGGGTATCACCAATTTCTCTTACTTCAGCCTATACCTTAGTATTGCTGTGATCGCTCTCTGGTGCTTATCTACTTCCTAATTCTCCATTTGTCCTTTCATTTACCACAAATGACAAATGTGCTCTCTTTTTCCTGAAGAAACCTCTCCTGTAGCTGCTCCCTCTACTAGCACTCCCCAACCCTGTTGCACGTATGGTGTTACATATTAATTCCTCAAGTAACACTGACTTTCAGCTATTATTCTTTATTTGAGTGGGTTTGATTTATTTTCTCCTTTGAAGTTGCTTTACATTATTTTAGGCCTGAAAACTTGTGTTTCTTTCAATTAGTAGGCCTAAAAGATCTTGCTTCATAAATCTTTCGTGTTCTTCCTATTTGTCATTTCTAAGACATGCATGTCATACTTGTTCATGTAGACAAAAATTGCTATCAAGGGATGATATTATAATTTTCTGTCTGCTGCTGGATGGCTGCCAGTCTACCTCAGAAGCCTTTTCAATTTCTTCATTCAAGTTCCCCTTTGCAACAATGCCCATGGAAGTGTGTAGTGGTTTAACCTGGGCTGAGTGCCAGGGGCCCCCTACAGCCACCTTCTCACTCCCCCTTGCCCAGCTATAGAGGAGAGAGAATATAATGAGAGGTTTTGTTATTCATGATAAGGACTACAACAAATTCTTTCTTAATGACCATCACAGGCAAAACAAGACTCTATGTGGGAATAATAGTCAGGTTTATTACTAACAAGATCAGAGCTAAGAGTGAGAGACTAAAAGACACCTTTTACCCCCCACCCCCTCCTTCTTACATCCAACCTGCTCTCCCGCAGCGGTCAAGGGAAAAGGCGAGGTGGGGGGGAGGTGTTGCTGTGGTCAGCTGCTGTTCTCAGCCGCTGCTTGGGGAGAAGAGTCCTTCCAGCCACATTCCATGGGGTCCCATNCAGGAGAATCTTACTCTAAGTGGGCTCCTCTCCCCACAGGCTACAGTCCCCTGCCAGCTTCACTTTGGGTCTCCCACGGGCTACAGCCTTCCCCAGCATCCACCTGCTCCGGCGTGGCTCCTCCACGGGCTACAGGTGGATCTCTGCACTCCTGTGCTCCTCCATGGGCTGCAGGGGCACAGCTGCTTCACCATGGTCTTCCCCATGGGCTGCAGCTGGATCTCAGCTCCGGCGCCAGGAGCATCTCCTCCCCCTCCTTCTCCACTGACCTTGGTGTCTGCGTTGTTGCTCACAGGCTCTCACCCTGCTCCTCTCCGGCAGCCATCTTCATCTCCTACTCACTTTTTTTTTTTCTTCCTTCTTAAATATGTTATCACAGAGGCGTTCCTTCAACTACTGATTGGCCTGGCCTTGGTCAGCAGCGGGCCCAGCCTGGGCATGGAGGAAACTTCCAGCAGCTTCTCGAAGAAGCCTCTCCCTCAGCCCCCCCCCACTGCTACCAAAACCTGGCCACAGAAAAACCAATAGAAAGTGTGGGAAAGGCGGGTCTCCTGCTGTGTCATGCCCATTGTTCATAATCTTCCTGAGGCAGCCTGCTTCCCTGTCCATCAGACTGGATTCACCTGTTCTCCTGTGTCTTCTACTTAACCTTAGCTTACTGCACCAAGAGTCGTCTTCCGCAAAATTTTGCAGAAAGGGATTCATGGCTTAAGGAGGTGAATACAATGACAATAAAAAATATTAATAATAAATGACCCTGCAAATGTGCAGTATCAGCCAAGTGCTTATGGATTTACTTTTGGTTGCTTGTTTGAAAATTTGAAGAAATATGAAACTCTTGCTGCTGCTGTATAGATCTGGAATGAAGGCAGACATGGTCTTGTTCTCACAGCAAGTAATTGAGTCAGTGCCCACAAGCAGCGATGCCTCTCCTGGATTTTTTTTCCTCAGTTCATGTAGAAGCACCACTAGCAGTTAAAATAACTTTCACTGCCTGGAGTTAATTTGATCCATATTTTTCTCCCTGTAAATACACTTTTTCACATGCATATTGTGTTCAAGCATTTAGACTGCGTGACTTAAGCAGTGCAGAGAAAATATGAAAATCTTGTAGGACAAGCACTCAGTGCCAGTGATGCTGTTTTGTTTGTTGTGTACCGAATACAAATCGGATGTTCCAAGAAAAGAGCAGAACTAAGCAGTTTACAGAATTATGTGACTTTGGAGGTTTCCGTTCTGATTATTTCATGTCAGTGCTGCTGTTGATCTGTTTCTTGTTGAAAAATACATGTCACTAAGCAAAGACTGGTCTCTGCTCCCAGTCTCCATTGTGAGTAGTGGTGTTGGTGGTGGGACACTGCTCTGTCATGGCAGGGGATGCATTTCCCTCAGGCTTGTTTAAAAGTGCCAAAAAGTGATATGGAGAAAATTCTCGTGTGTAGGCACCATCTCTGTGGACATATGCTGAGGTTCCTTGGAGAAGACTGATGTGTTGAAATGTTTGAACACAGAGACTGCTTTGGAGAATTAATCTCTGTATTTGAGCTGACAGCCAGGACTGCTATGAACCTAAAACTGGAGAAAAAAGAGGAGTGTAAAGAGTCCAAAGATTGTGCGTTGAGAATATAAGTTTAAAAACAGCATTCTACACTGTGGTTTTCTGGTTGTTGGGGTTTTTTTGTTGTGTTGTTGCNCTCCCAGACTTTTTTACTCATTTCTTGAATCGCAGCAAAAAAAATCCCCCTTTTTTCCCTTTGCTACTAGTTCATTTGCAGGCAAAATGATACCTGACAACATAGCATCAGAAAGATATAAAAATAAAAAGATTTTTTGGACTTTTTTTGGTCTAAAGCCTTTGCATTATTAAGTGCTTTAAATCAGTTTTTGTTTCAAAGGGGATTTAGTGTGCACGGTAGCATCTCTGTCTACCTGCTGGCATGACACATGTGGGAACCTTTATATTATATAACCTATATATATACTATATAACATATATAGTGTGTGTATGTATAAATATGTAGAAAGTGCTACTCTGTTAGCCCAAATGCTAGAGACTCTGTGTTACTAAAGATCCTAAGTTTGATCTGTTATGTCAAGTAAACCCACTGTGTGTTCATGCCCCTATTAGCTTGCACTCCTGTGAAATCTGTGTGCAGTCAATCTCTAAAATCAAGACTATATGCAGTAGGTTACACCCTTTTGCTTACCAGAATTTAATGTACTTCAGTGTGTATTTTGCTTCTGGTGCTACCTACCTAGTAATTTAGGGCTTTTTAAGTTGTATTCTCATGTCTGTAACATGAATTACATTTAAGGAAACAGTATAATTGTTTTGTCCTGATATTAGTCTGCCTTGATTATTAGAATCACAGTGATAGTCATGGCTAGTAACAACTTGAAGAAGCCTGTCTTTGCAATAGATATTCTACATTAGTCTTATAAGAACAAATTAAAAAAGGAGAAACATAAGGTCTAATTCTGAGACATATCCATTATAATTCAAATGCAGATAAGAGCAAATACATTGAAAAAAGGTCTTCGAGTAGATTTAGAACTTCTCAGCATTTAATTTTGAGATAGATGAGTTTGTAATTGTAAATTTACCAAATGATACTATCTTTTTCTATATACATTCATAATGTTGCTATTAATTCTAATATGGACTCTTAAGTACATTGTAGAGGTACAATTTACAAATGAAATATGTACTTACTGTTGTGAAAATGACAGAAGCTTTCCTAATATTAAAAGGCCAGAAGAAAATGTGTGGAAATTTTTAGGAGTTTTGTGTTTTCAGTGGTTCTGAACTTCGCTTGTGGCAGGAGCCATTTCCAGCACAAATTGTTTTGCTATAGTTACATAGAGGTTTGAGTGTCAGAATATATACATCAATGTCTGCCTGTTTGGAACACAGGCTTACCCATTCACTGACCATAAAATGTGGGGCATTTAGGAATGCCAAGAAAGAAAATTAAGTATTCTCATGTGCATTATGTGAGACTGCTGGTAAAAGTAAGGTTCTGCTGGCTAAACTAGGCTTACTGTATTATTTAAGATGTTAGATTGCTTAAAAAGAAATAATGAATGACCGGATGAAATTGAACCTTGCTGTGGCTGCTAGTGATTGGGAAGGGTAGATGATTTGAAGATGGAGCTAAGAGTTATCTGTCCCTTCTACTGAAAACCAAGAATGAAATTCTCTAAAGTGATGTGAAAACCAGGAACTATGACTGCTTTCAGAGCCCAAAGATCAGTGAGATCATCTTAGTTCAAAGACCGTGTTTGCGTGCCTAACCTGGAAACTTGGTTTCTCCAGTTTTTTGCTTACCAGCCTTTCTGGCCAGACCCATGGAACACTGATACACCTTAGATGGTAATGGAGTGTGAGTGTGGTTGTCCAGTTTTGGCTTAGGCAGCTCCTTGTATGTCAGAATAGCTCTTGGTTGGCTCCCCTGGCTCACAGTCAGTTTCAGTATCATCTAAGGCTTTGGTCTTGATCTTCAAAGCAACTGTTGGATCAAACACTCCAGCAACATCAAAGGCCGTATTTCACTTGTGAACTTCCAGAATAACTGTAGTCCTTTCGGGGCAGTGTAGATGATGAGATATCAGAGCAACCATGCATCAGCTGAGAGCAGTGTTGTGGGTTGGGGGTACAGGCTATGAAAAAACCCCAACCCTGTGAGGTGATCAGGGGAATCCAGAGAAAGATATTTTAAAGAAAATGCTACAAAACCTCTTTGTTTATAAATGTGTTCCATCATAAACATGATGCAGAAACACCTTCTGTTTCCATCTAAAAATAATTGCTAAAAAGAAAAAATTAAAGAAAATTTGAAATGCTGTCAAATCTTACAAGATATTATATTTTTTAATATCATTTTTTATGAGTCATAATATATTAAACTTCTAAAAGCTGGGTACTTGTGTAGAGTAACCTCCTAGCAGTATTTAGACCTTGCCTTTTCTTAGTACTAATATCACAAGCACCACCAGTACTGGGAGAGGCCATACTGGCAGAAACTGAAGGGTGACATGGCTCAAAAGGAACTGAATATTGTGTAAGTATGATTCTTGATGGACTCAAATCAAGTCTGATCAAAATCTAAACATTAAACCTTGAAAGATTCGCTTTCAGCTGATCAGAAGTATTCTCCCACTGTGCTTTGTGAAGTACTATGGACAGAACTGATTGTGCCTAAACAACTATTTCTCCCCCCTCAACCTTTTTTGGAGAAACTGATAAATTGCTTAAAGGGTGGAACATAAAAATTGCAAGCTAGACAAGTTAATTGGAGGAAAAAAAACCCTATTAAATTAGTTATAAATGAAATACCATAATAAATACGTATTTTGTAAATTAAATCCTGGCAAATACAACATTTTTTATGTATGTGCAGCTTTTTCACAGTGTTTTTTTTCAGTTCTCCCTTTTTTTCTGATGCTTGTAGATAATTACCACCTGAAAGCCTAATGCCAGGTAGAAATGAGACATCATTCTGTTCTTTTGAACATTTGAGTCCCTTGAGTGTCTAAACTACATCAATTTCTTCATTTCAAGTTTCTCTTAGCCTGCCTAAAACGTTTAGATGAGCTCCACCAGCCATTCAGCCTTCTTTAGGAGGAGGGGAAATTTTCATTATGTCCTGTAACAGAGACAAGTAGAAGTCGAATTGGAGGTATTCTGTCAAAAAGCTATAGACGAACCCACCCTGTTTGCCTCAGTGGGTATACATTTCCAAAATAGCTACAGTAAGGTAAAGTAGATTGTGGAGGCTTGAAGGCAACAAAGTTTCCAAAACCTCCAGCACAGAAATTTTGTTGAATTTTTCTGAAATACTAAGTTTGCATAAGAGTCTTTGTGCAAAGTGGAACTAGATTACAAAATATGTGGGCTGGTGTGGTGAAAAGACAGAAAGAGTTTGTCACCTATGAGCAGAATGAAAATAGCAAGGTGATTGCCACCAAATCCAGTTCTCCTGGCCAGTCTGATGTGATGTTTGAAGGAGTTTCCTTCTCAGCTGAACTTTGTAATAAATACACACTCCACAGTCTGTATTACATTGTCATTAACCTTAGACATAAAGTACAGGCAGTCAAAATCTGTTCTTCAGTTAATATCTTGTTTTATAGCAATTGCATTACGAAGGGTCTAATCCTGAATCTGTAAATTGAATCGTATTTGTAGCTGAAGAACTTTTACGTATGTAGTTTTGAACTTCTTTTCTCCAGCTATTGTGATGAGTAATGTGAAGTCACAAGATTTTTTCTTCCTGACTGGCTGATATGAATTTGATCTGAGAGAGGAAAAATACTGAGTGTCTGTTGTTCAGCTGTGGATGATATATGTTCCTGTTCCAAGTTCTTAACAATTTCTTACGGATATTTTAATGAATATGTAACCAATGATACTCATAAGATATACAACCTCATGATTCCTGATGAATGAAAGAGGCATCTTTGCCAATTATTTATTTTGCTATAGCAAGCATCATGTTTAACACATCTCTGCATATTTTCTGCTGGAATAATATGAATATGTAATAAAAGTGAAAGTCTGATCTGCATGTGTGTAATTTTCTTCTCCATGTGCATATGTAAATGACAAAACTTAGGAAAAAATGCAGTCTCAGCGCTTCACTGACGTAACTTAGAATATGAATGAACAGCCCAAGTCTTAAAATATGACCACCAATAAATGTTAGTATTACAGAACTCTGTTGCATGATGTCACACATACGTATTAAAAAATACTTTGTTTCACAGAACAGCTTTGAATGCTACTTGTCTTTTTCTGTACTTTTTAAATGTAGAATTGCTATGCACCAGTTGTATCAAAAGAATGGATGCAATGGGAAGGACAGGTAAAGAGCAAGTATTTAAAGTAATTGAAGTAAGCTATAATTTAGCGCAGAATTCAACTATGGAAATTGTTTAGAAAAAGGTGACCTTCAGAATAGCTTTCTGCGGAGCTAGTGGTGCTCTGTAATATTGCATTTAAAAATGAGCTTGAAGGCATTTTTTTAAGCAAAAAAATACTTTGAAAAACCCCACAAAATCATACCCACCTTTGTCATGAAGTAGCACCTGAAGTTCCTGATAATCAACGTGCTAAGGTGGTTGTTACCTTAGAAAACTTACAGTGCTGCAGAGTCTGATGATACTTTTAGGGATTTTATGCACCCAGCTATATAATTACCTTTATTAGTATTTCAAAGTAGTAAAGAACAAAATGGGTGTTTAGTATGTTTTTCCTCTGTCTTCTGATTGCAGTTTTGGCCTCTAGTCCTTTATTCTTCTTGCTTTCAGTGCACCGCAGAAGTGTCACTGGTAAAGCTTGAATGGACTCTTGCAGTGGTGACTAATCTTAACCTTTAGCAGCTCGTTGCCTGTTACACACTCTATATGCAGATATAAAAGGGACCATTAGTATAGTTTCTGTTTGGCTTTTTGTGATTTCTTTTTTTAAATTTATTTTTGTTGTGTGGAGGTATGTGCACATAAACACTCTTCTTTTAAAACCTGCTGATAAAAATGGTGAAAAATCAGAACAAAAATTAACTTTAAATGTATAATGATGTGAAATTATTCATAGAATGAAAGATCATTTAAATGTGTACTATTTTGGAAACTCAGCCATGTGCATGTTGATTAGATATATAAACAAAAGGTAGCAGTGTCTTTAATTACAGTTTCTTCGCATTCGTTTTTGCTTTTCTGCATAAATATGCATGGATCTAGGATTCATGTTGCTTAGAAATGCCTGTAAGCTTTCTGTTTGCATTTCTGTGTGCATATACAATTACATATGCCCTCCAGTCTGTCTGTTTTCTTGGTACCTAGTAGCAAAAACTTAGAAAATGGTGCTCTCAGTTCAGGGCTGAGTGGAGCAGAAGCTGTATCTGCAAAGTCAGTCAGCTTTTCTTGTATTATCCTATACTTTTATGGAGCAGCATCTTCTGTGCTCTCTTTGTTAAGGAGTTAGTGAGGCTACTACTGGACCCTGGGGAAACTTGCCAACACCAGCAGCCCATCCAGAGGTGTGCTGTAAGGACAGAGGGAGGCTGGGCCCCACAGGGACAGATGGGGGGGTCTGAGAGGAAGCCTGAAGAACATGCACCTCATGTGGAGGATGATTGAAACTCCCTTAGAGCGGTTAATTTGGCTTAAAGAACATTTTGGTTTTTAACTGTAAGGACACGCAGATGTGTTTTAAATCAAAGTATTTAATGAAATATACCTTACAGCAGTGATGAATATGTCCAAAAGTGAGTATCTATCTCTTTGCCAGTGTGTTTGTGAGACAGTAAAGCTTCATATTACTTAGACACTTGCTCTCAGATGGCTGTTGATTAGATGCTGCCCAAATCTCTCCTAGATTTGGTAGATTTAAGACGACAATATTGGATGGTCGAATTTGAATGTAAATCCTTGTGCTTCCTTTTTTAATAGTGTTTCTTCAACTTTTAGTGAAAACCCTTGGATAAGAACACTGGTGATGACAGAAAAGATTCTGTTTTCCTGCCTTTAATAGTGGTGGTCTTTGGCTGTGGTTAAGACAGTGAGTTTTTTTACAGTCTCCCTATTGATGGTGTTCTGGCAAGTAACATGGACTTGTTTGTTTGTCTTTTAACCCTTCATTTGTTACCTGACAGGTTGAAGAGGAAACAGTGGCTTTTCTTGCTCACAGTGGAAGTGAAGAAGAATTTGATCCAAGTATTCTTCCAGATCCTGATAAATACAAAGATTCTGATGAAGAACAGGATTCAGAAAGTGAAGATAGCTATAGGTACGTACCGACTTCCATGTCCATTTTGAATTGTTCATGTTTTTTATAAACTGTTTTATTTATATGTTAGGAACCCTGGGATTAGCTTGGTTGATTTGAGCATGGTGCTATCAACACAAGGTTGTGTGTTCAGTGCCTGTATGAGCCATTCCCTTAAGACTGAATGATCCTTGTGGGTCCCTTCCAATTCAGAATATCCTGTGATTCTGTGAACTCAGAATCATCCTCTTTCTCTTTTAGTATTTAAGTTTTAGTTTGTGTGTTAGGTGCTGAACAAAAATCCGAGCTAAAGGCTATTATTTTCTTTTATGAAGCTGTATGAGAAAGATTTTTGAGTCAGTGTCAGAAGGATCTGACTATTTTGCCTGTAAAAAATCTTCACTAATTTTCTGTAGTGGGTTGACCCAGTATGAACACCTGGTGCCCACACTGCCCTCCTCAGATGGACAAGAGAAAGAAGGTATAATGGAAGGCCCATGGGTTGAGATAACACCAGGGAGAGATCACTCAGTGGTTAATGTCATGGCTGAAACAGACCTGACTTGGGGAAAAATGATTTTTTTTTTTACCAGTCAGATCAGAGTAGGGTAACAAAAAATAAACCCACATCTTAAAACACCTTCACTCCACCCCTCTCTTCTTCCCAGGATTAACTTTACTCCTGATTTTCTCTTTGTCCTCATTTCCAGTGGTACATGGGAAGTGGGAATGGGGGTTGCATTCAGTTCATCACATGTTATTTCTGCCCCTCCTTCCTCCTCAGGGGAGAACTCTTTTCCCTGCTCCAGTGTGGGGGTGCCCCCCACAGGGGGATTACTCCACTAATTTGTTCCACTGTTTCTTGCAGGCTGCAGTTCTTTACAAGCTGTTCAAACATGGGTCCCTTCCACAGGTGCAATCCTTCAGGAACAGGCTGCTCCAGGATGAGCTCACAAGTCCTGCCAGCAAACCTACTTCAGTGTGGGCTTCTTTCTTCACAGAGCCATAGGTCCTGCCAGGAGCCTGGTCAACCTCAGGCTTCCCATGGAGTCACAGTCTCCTTCAGGCATCCATCTGCTCTTGTTTGTGGTCTTCTACTTTGGACTTCAGGTGGATCTCTGCTCCCCCATGGATCTCCACAGGCTGCAGGGGCACAGCTGCCTCACCCTAGTCTTTACTGCAGGCTGCAGGAGAATCTCTGCTCCCGTGCCTGGAACATGTCCTTCCTCTCCTTCTTCACTAACTTTGATGTCTGTAGGGCTTTTATCTCACATTTTCTTCACTTCTCTCTCTGGCTGAAGTTGTTGTGCAGGGTTTTTTCCTCCCCTACTTAGCTGTGTTATCCCAGAGGCACTGCCACCATCACTGATCCCACTGGGCTTGGGCTTGGCCAATGTCAGGCCCCTCTTGGAGACTTCTGGCATTGGCTCTGTTGGACACAGAGGAAGCTTCTGACAGCTTTTCACAGAAGCCACCCCTGTAGTCTCCTCTGCTAAAACCTTGCCACGCAAACCTAGTACAGTTTCAGAAATATATTTTTCTACTGTCACATTACAGGTTCTGTGTGAAAGGAGAAATATTAAAGTCGTTGGAGGATTTCAGTGAGCTCTTTGCACCTGGCGCATGGTGAAACTTGATAAGTTCTGTGACTCAGTGTTGCTCAGACTTTTCAACACTTGTATGAAGTGACATCTGAGTAGTAATAAAATAAGCAAGAACTAACCTTTTCTTAATTTAAAATGGTGATTTTAATTACATAAATCAGAAGATTTTGTTTCTTATGGTTTAACAGAAAAGCACAGAATGGGGATGAGGATACGTAGTTGATGGCAACATATTCCAGTTCTGAAGCACATTGTGCAGGAAGATGGAGGGACACTGCATGAAGTCCTGTGTGACTTTTGTCATTGACTTCACTGTGATAAGAAAGCCATTTGTGTGTTTCTGACAAACTGTTTATTGCGTAACATATTCAGGAAGATGATCTTGACACTTAAATGGGAGTATAGAGCTTTATTTTGCTCTGTTCTGGATGTCTAAGTTCATACAGCTCTTGCTTCTCATGTCTGACTTGTCTATGTTCTAGTGGCTAGGTTGTCCCTATCGGTGTGTCACTGAATGTTGGGGGGATGGTATGCAGGACTAGCTGTGGACATGGATTTGAGGACTGGATAGACCTACTTTAACAGGCTGGTGGCCATGTCCTTTGGAGCTCATTCACCAGTGTGGGTCAATAAAACTGACAAGGATAGGGAAATAAAATGCTTTTCCTGAGCAGCAGTAAATTGCTCCTTCTTTGTGCAAGGGGGAGTACGTATTCAGATGTCATACTTTTTATTGATCCTTTCCTCAGAATGTTGGCTAGATTCAAGATTGGCTAAGCTTTAAGAATAAAAGTTGACAGAGATGGATGGATTTTTGGCAGTGGTAGTAAGTACAGACTTTTTTGGAGTCAGTGGCTGATCTGGTCAAGATCTGGCCAACATGTCTCAAGAACTGTCATCACTTGAAGCGCCATAACCAGCTTCTGTCAACTTTAGGACGCACTACTTGTGTCAGTTATTTGCCCTGACTTTTGGTTGACCTTCCTTTTAGGGAAAGACCCTTTACTTCCTCCAAGGGGATTTTTAAAGGGTTTTGTCTGTCTCGGCATCTTTACACAATTGAACTGAATACTTTCTGCTTTTCTGTCTTGTCTGTGTTTGCGGAGAACTGAGGCAATGGAGAGTGGATGTTTTCAGACTTTGTAAAGAAGCCAAGAAGACGGAAATTTGGGAAGTGAGTCAAATTACTTGAAGTTCTTCAGCATTTAAGCTGAACAGGAGTTAACAAGGACCCAAAAAGCAGTTGCAAACAGCCTAGCCTTGACATCCATAAGATTCTAGAAGAGGTCACATCAATTTAGGCACTGTTCCAATGGGAAAAGTACTACACCTAAAACCTTCAACTTCAAAGACTACAGCTTTTGGTTTATTATCAGCAGCAATGTCCATATGCAGGGATGCTGGTATTGCATTATATTACAGACAGCGACAGGCTGCAACTGGATTTGTCAGTCATTACGAAGAATAGTAATTAAATTAAAGTTAGTGGTGAGAACAGCTAGGGCAGGTATGCAAAAGAAAGAGGGAAAAAACTGTGGAATGCTCACAAGAACAGAAGCAGTGTGCAACAATGTACTGATAGGCAGATTTGGAAAAAATCATGGTCCAGGAGAACATTACATCTCTACATTGCCTTAATGGAGTGTGTTGTATTTCAGAGCCATTATGGGCCCGATCTGCAGTGCAGCGTGTGACGGTTAATCCTGTGCTGGCTGTGGCCTGCCCAGGGAACATCAATCATGTTGTTACAGGCTAAATGGATTTGGCCAGGGTATGGGCATAAGTATTGGCATGAATTATCCACAACTGCTGTGACTTCAGATAGTGCCAACTAAAGCTCTTCTGGGCAACATCTCAGCATATTTTGGTGCGGTAGGACAGGCCAAGGACTGTTTCTAGTCGGCAGTGTTGATGAAGCCACATTTCTTCAAGGCATCTGTGATATCTGGTGTTCTGTTCCCCAGCTCTGAAGTCAGCTTTAATGCTCAGTGTAGGTATGTCTGGAAACTTGTGAGGCGGTCTGAGCACCCGTTAGAAGGCTTTTGAGGAAGCAGAGGTACTACTAAAACAGGAAGATACAGTGAAGGAAATTATTAGAACTGGAGAAAAAAAAGGAAATTAAGGAAACTGAGAGAATTTGAATAACCAGTAAGCTTATATATAACGAAAAGTAGAAGCTGAAGAGACCGATGTTGAGCATAAGGACATGGAGAAGTGGTATTGATTTTGCAAGGGGAAGGAAAGAGGTGGAGGGGATGTGTGCATCAAAGGAAGAGGGAGGATGATGGGGATCTGGTGGATCAAGAAGAAAAAGTAAAAGAACAGGGAAGAAATCTTGTTGCCAGTGGGAAGCAGGGTTTTTTGTTAAAATGTTTGTAGCAAAACCAAATCTGCTCAGAGTAGCAGACAGTGATATTAGGCCTTTGTATTCAAAAACATATCTCTATTCTATATTTCTAAAATCCAGAGTTTTTGCTGAAAGACTTGAATTAAAATAGAAATATATTGGACTACACTAGCTGCCACTTACAGCAGAAAAAATGGGGTAATTCAGAGCAAGTATGAGACCTAGGGTGTCTTTCTTCAAGAGCCTTTTAAAACAGACCATCTGTCCATTGTTTAAGAAGTCAAAAACATTGTTAATATTTTCTCCCTCCTCCCCCAGCATTTTTTTTTAAACTGAAGGAGCTGTAAAAATCATGAGTTAAATTTGTCTTTGAATAAAATTCCCTTCCAGCCATACCTTTACAAGCAGAGTAATTAATGACTCCAAGCATGTAATATGAGATTAATTTTTGTATATCTAGCAACATTCATCATCTTTGGTTTAAGGCTATCAATGTAAATTGTTAATGAGGTGAAAAATTTAAGAATATGGAACAGGGTAAAAGAAAATCGTCTGGATTTCTTAAATACTCATTTTGCAGTTGAATTGAGTTTCTGGTATTTCTAACTCCTCAACCTCTTTAAATAAAAATTTGAGGAAGAACAAAGTTCTGATTGACCCTCATTATTACCTTCTTTAAATATTTAATAGGTGTGACTGATCACATTAATGCTTAGGTCAGCATGGAAAACATCTTGGACATGAGGGGAAAGGAACAGTATCTTAGTTCCAGTACTGTTTTGTTTGTGACTTGATGGATGGTCACCAGCTGACAGGTGTTCAAGGTAGTATCCAGTGCTGCTTGTTGTGTGCCTTCATTTATTTATGAAACATGTGGCCAAATTGCAGTTTCTCGTACTTCTTCTTAGACCAGAACGCTGATATTCACCTGCTGATTTTATGTGTTTTTTGATGATGTTGACATAACACTGTCTTTTGAGATGATTCATCTGCAAATTAGGATGCTCCTTCTAACATGGATTATTCAGGTCTTGTCAGTGACTTTGTGAATGCCAGAACTTAGTGTTGTGATGGCCGGAAGAGCACTATAGGACCGACACTATAAAAGGTCTCTTGATCATCCTGATTAACTGCAAAATTGGACATTATGATATTGAATCTCTCTTGATAGAGATGGGATATTCTTATGATGTGAAAAGTCTTTATAACAGTCTTTATAATAGTTATACTGTAGCTGACTATATGAAATGGACTCAGTGGTAGAATTTCCTAGTGAAATTTGGTAACCTCTGCTCTGCAGGCCGGACTAGATCCTTCCTGTGGTTCCCATAAACTTGTCAGGTACAGGAATTACCTTTAAAAAATAATAATAAAAAAAAGTAGTGTGTTATCAGCAATGATGACATGAAGGAGAAATGGAATGAGTATATACTGAAACTCAGTTCGGAAATTAGCTGTCAACAATTGGAGGATGGTAGTGGTCACACAAAAGAAAAGGAGAGGAACAGATTTGAAGAGTGTCAGTGTCAGGTGAAGCTGAAAAGGAGTTAACAGGTGTAAGAGTTACATAAATGGTTAGCAGCATCTCCAAAGGCAGCAGCATATTTCAGAGAAGGTAAGCTTCTGGCAGAGACCTACAACAAATCAAAGTGGTTTCATTAAAACAACGGCCATCTCCAGCTGGAAGAGTTTCAACTCAGAAACAGTGATATTTGATCCATATAACAAGCAAGATCCATATGAGAACCACATGAGGCCGTTTGAATGGGGCTTTGAGCGACGTGGTCTATAGGAAGGTGTTCCTGCCCATGGCAGGAGAGTTGGAACACAATGACCTTTAAGGCCACTTTCAACCAAAACATTATATGAATCTATGATCAGTCTTAAAATCATTTAAGGATTTTTGTATAAAGATAAGTTAAAATTGCTTAGACCAAATACATTGAATAGGAACTCTGGTGTTCCAGGCCTGGGTCATAAAGCCTGCTGCTTTATGGCCAGGAATATCTGTGACGAAATGGAGAAGAATAGTGCTGTTACAGCTTCAGAGATCTGATTCTAATACACTGTCTTTAGAGCCTTTAGAAAATAAAAGTGACCTCAGAACAGAATTGAGATGTCGGCTTGAGTGCTTTTTCCCATCAAATCTTATGTATACTTCCCATAGAATAACAAGAAACACTAAGCATACTCTACCTGCTCCGGTTTCAATTTAATTTTTTTTCCTCTTCCAGATTTTCTTCTCCCAGTACTTCAGCTAAAAGGCAGATTTGTCTTTTGCTTTTAGTCGTATTACGTTGGTATTTCTTTTACTGCAGTGGTCCTTTATGTATTTAATTTGAGGTGTGTTTTGATTTGCATCAGTGGAATGGCCAGTAAGGCAGTCATAGAATCATTTAGGTTTGAAAAGACCTTTAAGATCGAGTCCAACTGTTAAACCAGCACTGCTAAGTCTATCACTCAACCCTGAATGCCATGTCTACATGTCTTTTAAATACTTCCAGGAATGGAGACTCAATCACCTTCCTAGGCAGCATGTTCCAATGCTTGACAACAAGCCTTTCAGTCAAGAAATATTTCCTAGTATCCAATCTAAAACTTCCCTGGTGCAACTTAAGGCCTCTTCCTCTTGTCCTGTTGCTTGGTACTGGGGAGAAGAGACCATCCCCACCTGGCAACACTCTTATTTCAGGGAGTTGCAGAGAGTGATAAGGTCCCTGTTGAGCCTCCTCTTATCCAGGCTGAATGCCCTCATCTTCCTTAACTGCTTCTCATAAGACACATGCTCCAACCCCTTGACCACCTCCACTGCCCTTCTCTGGACATGCTCCAGCACCTCAATGTCTTTCTTGTTGTGAGGGGCCCAAAACTGGACACAGGAATTGAGGTGTGGCCTGACCAGTGCCAACTGCAGGGGGACAATCACTGCCCTGGTCCTGCTGGCCACACTATTGCTGATACAAGCCAGGATGCTACTAGCCTTCTTGGCCACCTCATGTTCAGCTGCTGTCGACCAGCACCCTCAGGTCCTTTTCCACCAGGCAGATTTCCAGCCACTCTGTTCTCAGCTTGTGGCACCGCATGGAATTGTAGAGACCAAAGTGCAGGAACTGGCTCTTGGCCTTACTGAACCTCATACAGGTGGCCTCGGCCCCTCGATCCAGCCTGTCCAGATCCAGAAAACACAGCACAATACATTTTCATTACCATTTCTATGGGCTGTAGCATTCTGACAGCAGGTAAGAAAGAAGCTGCACTGGGCTTTACAGAAGGGACTGCAGTAATTAATCTTCATTAGGATTGCTGCCATGGCCTTGCAAATTAAAATTTATTACATGGAAAAAGTTTTGGGCACAGCATGTTTGATTAGCAAAATGCCAATATTTATGGGATAAATTATTCCTCAGTTTTCTGAACTGTATTTTATTAGCAGATTCATTCATTATTCTTGTACATCTCTTTGGGAAAGAGCTTGCATGCTTTATTGCAGCCTTGAAATTTGACTCATGGCCTGTAATTCAGTGGCAAGTGGTTTGTTTCCAGAGCAGTACTGGTAAATCTAGACTCCAGTGCATTCTTTGATAAATGCCTAGACATCTGGCAGTACCACACTGTTTAAACAACAGCAGCTTGGCTGTGTGGCTGCACATTTCAAATGATTGATTCTCAAGCACTTGAAACCTGAAACTTGCAGCCTGCCAAGACATAGCTTGAAACCCAGAAGCAAGTTAAATACTAACTATTAAAAGCTTTCTGTTCTTTTCCTGGTATTACCTTAAAACACACTTGTGAGAATATTTTTTTTAGTAGTTAAATTAAGACTTTCTTGGAGTATAGCTATCAGGGTCATATATACATCCCCTGTTTCCCAGATGCCATTCATATATGCTGACATTTGTTTAAGGGACAGGATTCATAAACCATGCTTTAGTGTTTGAGTAATAAAGATTACCTATCAAATGATAGCTTCTTACTTTGTTGTTACAGCTGTGCAAATGGTGACCATAGCAATTACCGTGCCTTTTGATAAGTTGTTTGTGGTGCCTCCTCACCTGTGTAAACAGAAAGTAAATCCTTCCATCAAGCAGCCTCATACTCCATGAATAGTTCAGGTGGCTGAAAATCTAAATTGCACCAGATGGTAAAAGGAAGGAATTGTAAACCAGCTGCACGTGCTGCTTTTAAAGGTAGAAGGCAAAAAGATGTACTGGCTTTAGTTTGAATCTGAATTTTGGAGTTGCTTTCTGAATTGTTGTGCTAGAAAATAGTTCACCTTAGGATGACTTTATTTTATTTTGGTTATTTGTGGACACCAGCTGATAGTACATCAGTTTGTGTGTTTGTGAGGAATAAGGGGCCATTTATGTCCATGGGAAGCGACCAACGATAAAAAGGTTGGCTCTGCAGGTTGTGCTGACAGGCCTTCAGTTAATGGAGACTGAGGAGTAATTCGTATGGTAGGAAGTGTAGAAGTCATCCCTGTAAAGCTGCTTTTGCACTCGGTCGTCTCACGTGCAGATCTGAGAGTTATACCTATTACCTCAATGGAGTGCAGGATACCACACATTTTCCATCTTCCTTTTATAATTGCCACTTTCACCTTCTGTAAAACCTGCATCTCTGACTACTCCTCCAGAGTAGTACAGCCCTTCTCCACAACACCCAGACCACTGCTGGTAAAAATCCGTCCTGCAGGAACAGGGTTTGGGATCGGACTTGCTGATCTGGAAAAGTCTCTTTCAACCCAAATCATTCTGTGGACAGACAGTCTATCTTCCTTCTGTGTCTTAAAATTAGGAACATCTCATTCACATGTTTCACATGATTCTCTGCTTACCTTCCTAATTTGCCTTTATTAAATTCTGTTTTGCTTCTAGTTTTTGAGCATCATGAAAACACAAGTCTGTATCTCTCTTCTTTGCTTGATGGCTTTGCTGCTGCTTTCTGTGTTATACATTCCTCTTTTTCCACCTCTCATAGCCCAGTAGGAGTTGAAAATACACCTCCTAACGTGTAGATACATCTTCAGTCTGCACTACTAATTAAGCACCACAGTACCTCAGAAATAGTAAGAAGTGGCTTGACATGGCGTAATCATCCCACAAAACTTATGATGAAAATTAATTGTGCTGATGTGTGCTTTTTTGTGGAAAAAATGAGAAGTCTCACAGTTAAGTTCCTTCTAGATGTGTTTTGGATTTAAATGTTGTACCTTACGTATCTGGGCCTCTGAAATTCCAAAAGTGATTATAATTTTCCGTATTTAAAGTCTGCTGTTTCATAGCTTGTGAGATTTCTGCATTGTTTTAATTACTAAGACTTTTTGAACTAATGTCCTAGATGAAGCATTAGTCAATTATGAATGCAAACTGGGCTTCAGAGCCCCTTCAAAGTCTGGAAGTAATAGGCTCTTTTGCAAACAAGATAACATGTTTTTACTTAATGAGGCCTTCCTTATGCTTTTAAAGTGAACCCCTATAGTCTCTCCCGTTCAAAGGGAACACCATGAAACTCCAGCCCAGACATACACTGTCCACTTGAAAAGTGAGAATTCTTAATGCTCTAGTGTATTTTCTTACACTGTCAGTGTAGCTTCAACATTAGTGGAATATCTTAACCAGAGAGAAATATGTGAGCCCTTTCCCCAGAAAAGGAACAAAATACTGGTAGCAAACCCTGAAAAGCCACCCCCATGCAAATGAGAGCTCTGAGCCAGCCAAGTTGCTATATCCTTTCAGTTACAGGAAGAGTGAGTATTTGATGCAGTCATCAGCTGTTCATAGAATCATCATATGGATTGAATTGGAAGGGACCTTAATGCTGTGGGCAGGGATACCTTCCATTAGACCAGGTTTCTATACATTGTTTCCCTTGGGAAGGCAGGAAAGAACAATATAGAGTATTGAAGTTGTTTCAATTGTGGAAGTACAGGGTGTTTCTTACAGTATGTCCCTCCTTTCTGTGTGTTGTAATGAGTAGGCAGGAGGTGGCACCGTTCTTCTGTGAAAGGTGGGATGGGCAAGAGAGGAGGCAGGTCACCTGCAGTCCGCCAGTGCAAGGCCGTCAGATCTCATGTTACTCCTTCATTTCTTTGGAGGGGCTGCCAGAAAGCAGTGTACGAGCTGCACTGTGCTTCTGATCCCTCTCAGGGGGCATTTGGGAACTTCTTGAAAGTTGCTGTTTGGAGTTCACATTTGGGTTAGGCTGGTTTCCATGAGAAGCGAAACCAGCGTTTCACAGACTGTTAACTAGTCCTATTAATGGAAGAAAATAAGGTGGGCAGCTAACAGTGGTTTGAATTGGGCATTGGGTTCCTTTGCTGTGTTGATTTGAAGGGCAGAATTCCCCAATTATAGCTTTTTATTGTAACTGCTGTTTATAATTGTTAACTCTCTAAGCAGTATTTTTAAATAAAACACTTCTTTCAGGCATTAAATTTACGCTTAAGCAATTGTAAAAGTTATGGACATTAAGAAAATCCTTGTTGAAACTTTTTCTAAGTAAACTGAACTTTTTGGGTAGAAATTTGCTCAATGTTATTTGAAAATCTGAATTTAGCCAAATATTTTAGAAAAGCCTAAACTCAGTTTTTGAAGTTTCATTTTTATTTTTGTTACATTTTAGAAAATAAAAATGTGAAGAACTGAGAATGCCTCTTTGTTTCAGCCACCTTGTTTGGAGGGAACAGTTTGGCATATGATGGGTTGCATTTTACTTTTTTTGGGGTATGAATTCTATTCTATAGCACAGGATAACCTGTTCTCTGTAACCAGGTACACAGATATTATACCATAGAATATATTTTATTAGATTAGATGGCTTTAATCTTAGATAAGATGATTTATAGCAATTTTTTATGTTTTAGACAAAAAACATATGAAGATACATGAAAGCTCAGTCTTTCCTCCCATGATTGTCCTGTGGCCATGTGGTAGAATCCAAGGTGTTAAAATAGATAGTCAGCTCTTTTGTCCAGATTGAATGCTGCAAAAGGCAATTTATTCAAGTTTTAAGAAAAGCGGCAGAAGAAAAAGGAATTCACCAGGGAAAATTACTGTGTTTGGGCTTTTCCTCTTCCTCTCATAGCAAAGTGGTGGATAATGGCTTCCAAGGAAAACTTCTGAAAGGAGGGACAAGAGTGATTGAATGAGATGGTCCCGAATCAAAACGGTATTAAGTGTGGGATTCGCCAAAGAAATGACAGTTTTCATATTTTTATTTTTGTTGCATACTTATTTTAGACAAGATCTTGAATTCATGTCAAGGTCCACTGACACATTGCTAAATCAGTTTTGTCAAGTTGTCTGTTCCTGTATTAGGCAGGAAATATTAGATAATTCTAATAGTGATATCTTGATACACTGTAATCAATTAAGACAGCAGAACATCCACCACCAGCCGCCTCAGCCTGAGAGCAATTCCAGTTTAGACACTGAGAGTTCATCAGCTTCCATTGCTTTACCCTTCTGAACTGTAATTTTGTTTGCTCTTATCTTGACATAAATTTGCCTTGTTTAAAAGGAATTGTTAGATTACATGATGATATTGATTACCACAGTTGTTAAAAAGACTAATTGATTTGTTTCTGCAGTGAACTTGAGGAGAAGGTTGGAAGAAAGAAGAGAAGCTGTAGCAACAGTACCACAGCAGAAGTGCCACTGAAAAGAAAGAAGGTGAAGTTTAGCCAAGAGGAGGACCCCTATTTGCCATTAGATACTGGACTTTCTCTGGCAGAGGATGAAGAGCTTGTTCTGCATCTGCTCAACAGTCACAGCTAATTATTTTTCTGCACATTTTCTTCCCTGGGACATCTCCACAATTTTGTCAATAGAGTACACAAAATTAATTGGGCAGCTGGGTACCCGTAGATGTCCATAAATGAGTTCCACATGCAATGGGATTGCCTTAGATTGGCTCATAGATTATAGACAATATTTAGTTTGATTTATAAGGCTTTCTAAATGAACTTTCCAACCTAAATCCCCAGATGTCATTTTGCAGTAACATGTTCATAATTTAAAATCTCTGAGTTTTGAAGCAATTATCTTCTTTTGTCTTAATCTTGCTTTAAATGAAAACAAGATGTTCCTTTCTTGACTGTGTCAGATTTGTTATTTTGGAAGATATATAAATCTATTAAAGAAAAATACTGTTGGCAGCTCACATTACATAAAATAAAATGTGTACTTTCTTCTGTGTTTCATGCACATCTTTTAAAAATATTTTAATAAAAATTTCCTCAGCCTTGATGTAAATTTGTAGTATCTCTTTCAGCCTTGCCACGAAAGCATGTATTTATCCTTTAGTTAGCATTTTGTTATGATTCTGTCACTGGTATTAGGCAATTCATAAAAACACATTTTGAAGCTGAAACTGAGTCTTGCATTTGAATCCCATATGAATGAGAACACAGTCATGCCACAAAATGTTAGAGCATAACACTGCCTGATGCAATTGGTTGCAAGGTAGATTTTGAAGCTATAACTGGAAGTGAGCTACCTTTTTGTTATGACCAAATATAGTGAAGAAAAATGACTTATATTTTGGCATATTTTCATCTTTCATTCTATCGGACTCTGGTTGTTTGCTGCACACTTTGTGCATGCTTACCCATAACTGCTGCACCCTGAGGGACGGCAACAAGACACATGCAGTGTGAGTCCTTGCCCAGGGAAGTGAAGAAGCAGACATTCTCTCTGAAGAAAAATTATTAATATGATATACAAAATTTTTTTTTCTGTTGCTTTCACCCAAATGCTAGGTATGAGTCAAATTTGTTGTCTTCTTGCTTACATTCTTGATGACCTTCTCAAGAATTATTGGTACGTTTTTTATAAAAAAAGAATGGAAAACCCTTGCAGGCATTATGAAGAATGATGAAAACTGCTGAGAGTTTTGCACGTCTCCGAAACAACCTTAGCAAAGGGAAGGCTCTTGTGTCAGAAAATGAAGGAGAGCAGGAAAATCCAGTGTTTGCTGACATAAGTTTTTTGATGGCAAACAGGCATGTAAAGTCAATATTGTCTGTTTTCAGCAGACCTGTGTCTTAATGAAGTTTACATGGGAAAATAGTAAAAAAGCAGTGAGTAGGTACAAATGTCTGTTTTTTCTCTGTTGCTACCCTTCAGTAAATCATGAAGTACACATTGTCTCAAAGTTGTATCTGTTTGGTCTTCCCATATGAACATGTTAAATACTTCTTTTTTTGTCAGTATCACTTTCTAATTTTTTTTTATTTTGTCACAGAAATCTATCAGCACCTGTTTAGTAAAAGCTTTTCCTCCTCTCCTTATACCCTATGCTATCTTTTAGCTCAGTTAACCAAAACTGAAAGTACACTGCAAATTCTTGTCTCCAAATGTTTCTTCCACTGTTCTGCCAGGTTGCTGAGTATCATAAAAACTATATTATAGGCAGAGCACATCTGCCATCTGCTCCTTCCTGACAATGTGGAACGAGAAGAAATGACCGAGTTTCAAAAACAGCTAAATATGAAAGATGGGACCTGCTTGGCAGCTGATGCAGTGTTTTGTTTAGTCTACAGTGCCACAACAGGCCTGGAAAATGTTGTGATCTGGGAATAGCATCACCACGAATCTGTTAATGAAGAAGGATCCGCTGTGGTGCCTTTGTGACTGGTGCATGCGTCTCATACTCTGTCCTGTGGACGGCTGCAGTGTGAACAAATGCCTCCCTGTTGGGATGGCAGAGGTCTTGCTCCTGCAGTCAGAGAGGAAGGAGGCAAACTGCAATGCAAGAAGCACCACCAGCAGAAAGCTATTCAAAGGTAATTTGGATATGGATGATAACATGTATGGTGGTATGTTCCTAGCAGAGGTATTTGTAGATTCATAGTGTAATTGGTGGTGGTCAATTGTCTTGTACATCATCTGGTGTCTCTCAACTCAAAGCTTTGCTCGGAGAAGCATGAACATAGTTTGTTGGGGCAAGCAAGTAACAAACCAAAAGATTCACTGTTTCTTACTGGTATATTCTTACTTGTAGGCTGGTATGTGAAAGAAATATTCTTAAGCACTGAGCAATAAAACTAAAAATTAAAATATATATATTGAAATTATTGTGCTGCATTTCTAATCTCTTGTTGTTTTCATTTTATGCATAAAAATAATTTTTCAAGTGCTTTTGTATTTTGAGATAACAAAGTTTCTAATGTATTGTCTGATATAGAGCCATTGTTTCTCAAATCCTTATGAACTTTGCCTATATAGTTCAAATCTGTCTGTCCTTGAGGGTATGGTATTGTGTCTCTAGAGTGTGACTTCTACAAAAATGGAGCCATGTGAAAAAGAAGAGGGAAGAGGCTGAAGGCAGGTGCCCCATGCCATGAGTGTATCTAAAAACGGGTAACTGCTGCATGTGCTTTAAGTAGTAAGACATAAAAGCCAGCGTTCAGGATTTTGAGGCAGCAACTCTGGTTATGGGTTATCATTTCTGTCAGCTGTAAATCTGCATTAAGAGGCTCCTTACCAGCCCTGCCTTTAGCAGTGCTTTTTCTCGTGTAAGAAGAAAAGTGCACACACAGAAAACAAATATCAATCTCAGAACTGACTTGATGGAAGGGTGTTTTCCAGGGAGCTTGTTTCAATTCATACATGGAGACCTCTCAATCTGGCATGTGTGTCCAGGGCTAACAGGCAGGTGGAGCAGGGCCAGCTTCGGATACACCTGTCATCTGTATCCTTTTCTCTGTGACCGAGGTACAGCATGTGCCACTGGAGCATCAGAACAAATCCAAAGTTTTTGCAAGTTTGTACTTCAGAACCATCACAGTCCTCGTTTTGCACAGGAGAAATGAAAGCGTGGACATTATTGGGCTCGCGTGTAATCAAAAACATCATTAATGACTTTAAGTAATTGAGTCCACAACTCCTAAATCACTTGTGGGTTAGCAAGAGCAGCCTCCCACTTGGCATCTGAACCTCCTTCTGTGCAGGACCGTAACCTTCAGGTGCTGTGCTGCTGGGACCAGTTTCAGGCTTCACCACTGTAGGTCGCAGCCTACAGAAGGCCCCCTTTGGAGGCTCCTTCAGGAGGGGTAGTAAAGGGTGAGTATGGTGGTGAGTATTTTCCAAGGCTGTTGACCAGGAGACATCTTGTAATTGCCAAGGAGTAAATCTTGTTTTAAATAATGAATTTTCAGATTAATTTGCATTTGTATTTAGTAGTCGTTGATCTTCCACTACTAGAATGGTTCTAGTGTATTGATTTATAGGGTGTTTTGATACATAGGGTGTATTGGTAAGGCTAAATCTAATACATTTAGCTAATTTTCAGATTGTACACTAGGCATTTATATAATGGTATAGTTTAGTGGGCTTTTATTCAGAATCAATTTTTGTTGTATACAAAATTAGAGACATTTGTTTATTGAGTAACTTACTACAATTTGTTTGAAGCCTCTTTGGATGAAAACTGGAAGTCAGGTGTGAAAGTCATGACAGCATTGAAAAGTTTGGAGTTTTTTAGATTAGTTAAACACACTGAAACTTAGTCGTACTAGCTACCGAAGATGTCCAACTTGCAATATTTTCATGAGGCATATAAAATGCGTCATTGCAGAGATACTTGTTTGCCTCAGCATCATAGAAATTTCTGTTCAGTGTTCACTTTGTAAAGACCTTATTGATGCAGCGCATTAAATTGTGTGAAGAGTAGAAGAAATTTAGACTCTAAAATAAGAGATTGCAAATTAATGTTAAGCATTTTAATGGATATTTTTCTTTAAATATATGAATAGAAATAGAAGATCATTTTTATTCCTCCTGCAACTGTGTAGTCCAGCCAGAGCATTGACTGGTGTGTCTGCTGTCTGGCCATACTCATAAAGAGAGAGATATGCCTGAAGCAAAACATTAAAAAACAGAGAACTGTGGTAGAGAACATTCAATTCAGGCTATAAAAAATAGTACAAGATCTGAAGATACTGAAGTGACCCTGTGGGTTCCTATAATCCTGGATACATATCACAAAACTGATGTAAAATACAAGAAGGAAATGTGTCTTAGTGAAGGTTGCTAATGGCTATTTTTCTTTATCGCGCTGCTCTCTAGTTTGACCTGATTGATGCTTATATCCTGTGAGAGATTGAGTATGTCTTACAGCAGGGATGCTGAGCCGTGGCAGGCTGCAGCAGCTGCAGCAATGGTCGCTGTGGCTCAAGATGTTGCTGCTTTTATGTTGGAGGTCACTGCCCCTGCTGTAACCTTCCTGTCGCTAATAACCTGAGGTTTAAATTAAGCTGGTTGGTTCTGTCCTGAAACAAGTGACTTCTTACGCCGTCAGTTTTGTTAATTGGGCAGGTGGTTGGTGATGGACAGCAACACTTTTGTTGTGCAGCAGCCACTTTTTTTTTTTTCATTTGATAGAGACCTTAAGCAGAACAGAGCCAAACCTTGCACCCAGCATGCTACAAGCTACAAGATCCAGAACACATCCAAGACGCATACAGTTTCAAATAAATAGTAAGAAAAGACTGTTACCTTTGCTTCTGGACTACATTTCTTTAGATGTCTTTATTCTATTGCTCTCTTCACTGGTGTTTGCACCTCCTCTTAATTTAGCCTCATCCTTCCAAATTAATGTTTTATTCTCAGAAGGATCTGCAAGTTGTATCTTCAAAAGGTGGAATTAGATGCCAGAAAAATGCATTGCTGTTGTCTTTGTAAATCATAAACATTGTTGTCAAGGTAGTCTGTACCATGTGGATATTTTATAATGAAGTAATGAACACTTTATAATGACATGTTCCCCAAACTTCAAAGGCAAATGAGTCAGTCAAGAACATCAAGGAATTAGAAAGCCTAATGCAGAAGAAAATTCTTTTCAGGCCTGTTAGGAGGTATTGCTATGATTAAATCAGTAGAGAGAAGTTGATCTGTTCCAAGAATGCCTTGTTCATTGCCTATTTTTGCCCATGTCTGGGCAGAAGCCATTTTTCACAAAGAAAACTATTCATCAGACTCAGTCATGTAAAAATGATTGCTTAAATTACACTGGGCTATCAGCTAGCAGCTTCACCCAGGAGTGGAGTCTCTTGGGTCAGTGCTATCTGTGAGTTTTGCACATTGGCTGAGATGTGCTTTGTCTATAAAATATAGATAAGTTTAATTAAACTAAATTAGTTTTGTTGAGCAGTTTTTGAAATCCTTTCGAGCTGAGAAGTAGCTGTGCTGAGATTTCAGCTGCATTAAGAGGAAACTAATGAGCATTGTTCTCCTAATCGCATATGGGATCCAGGAGGAAGATAATATTCCAGTAATATGGCCTCTCCAGAGCTACAGAAGTCCTCTCTGTCATGCACAGCTCATCCCTCTAATACTAAACTTAAGCAAGACAGTCATATGTAAATACCAGCTGTAAATTGAACTTGCTGTTACCAGTGTTGATGTGCTTCAGCTTATCACACTTAGGGCGAAATGGAATTTAGCTAATTTTTCTTTGCAAGTCCACCATACACACATTGTGCTGCACTTCCTAAGGAAGTGAAACAGTTCCTCTGATCTGTGTGCTTAATGGCCATACTCGTGATTCTTCCCCAACAACTGCATTTGATTATGCTGAAATGCAACTTGGTTTTATTCCATGAGCTCATCGAAAGCTAGTGAATATGACTTAGGAACTAATTTGAGCTTGCTAGTCACCACAAATGTCCTAACAAATCACATTTCAGCATGTTACAGGCTTTTTATGCCTGAGTACAGTTCTTATTTATTTGGAGACGTTACCAGTCTTGTGTGGAAAGCACTGGAATCTAGTTTTAAGAGAACTTTGTGTTCCTTTCTTAAAGCAGATGCTAATAGCAATCATTTCCTCTAGCGATAAGGTGAGTCTATTCCAGTACACTCCCGGTTACACTTAGAAACTTGTCAGTGTACTTCAAATTGGCACTAACTTGTCAATAAAAGGGCAGCTCATGGTTGGGTATATGCTGCCACAAGGACCCTTGCAATGGAGATTCTTGCTTCCATCAGAAAGCAGATGATCACCCACTTGAGAAATTTGATTCCCCATGAATGTTACTCTGTGCCTGTTTTCCAATAATTTAGAGCATTTTTTTATTTTAAGAAACATTCAGAGTGTTTGTGCAAACCTAACATGATTGGTTTGGGGTGAAATTGTCATTAATGGGTGCAAAGAAATGCTTGGAATTAAGTAAATGGTTTGATGTTGTCCCACACAATATGACACAATCAAATGACTGCAAGTCAGCTTGCAGATGGATGCTATTCCCTTGAGGGAGACCAGATGTCCTGCTCAAATTGTGCCATGATAGATGGCACAATTCCTGCATGGATGCTGCTAAGTCTTGGTTGTCCTGACCTGTGGGGATGGTTTGTTTGATGGAGACCTGGAACATAGTTAAGAAACAGAATAGTAAATAAGCAGTGAGATTATGAAGAGCAGCAAGCATCCTGTTTCGTTCTAACGCTGTCTAGAATGC
Source organism: Serilophus lunatus (assembly GCA_013399895.1). Taxonomy (NCBI): domain Eukaryota; kingdom Metazoa; phylum Chordata; class Aves; order Passeriformes; family Eurylaimidae; genus Serilophus; species Serilophus lunatus. The sequence continues at coordinate 1,043,574 of VXBA01000205.1, forward strand.
ACAGCGCAGTGCACATGAGCCTTTTTCATCCTCCAAGGGATAAAGAATTATATTTCCCTCTGTCTGGCTACTTGAAATGAGTTGACCTTGGCTGGATGCCAAGTGCCCACAGTTGCTCTAACCCCCCTCTCCCCTTTCCAACCAGGCAGAGGGAAAAGAATGAGAGGGCAAACAACTTGTGGGTTGTGGTAAGGCAATTTACTGTAAGCAAAAGCAAGAGCAAAGCTTGTGTGTGCGGAAAGTGAAGCAGAAATCTAATCCCTACTTCCCAACAGCAGTGATGGCTGGCCACAGGCAGAGAAGCAGGGCTTCAACACAAGTAGTAGTTTCTCAGTGAGCCACCATTGGAAACAGTGGATGCTCCCCTACTTCCTGCTCCTCCTTAGCTGTTACATCTGAGCTGATGTCAGATGGTATGGAATATCCCTTTGGTCAGTTTGGGTTAGCTGGCCTACTTGTGTTCCCTCCCAGAACCTTGCCCTTGGCTGGGGAAGGAACATTACAGTCCCAGTGCTGTGCTCAGCAGGAGTCAAAACACTGGTGTGTTATCAGCACCCTTCCAGCCAGCAGTGCACAGCACAGCACTGTGAAGACTGCTCTGGGGAAATGGGCTCCATCTCAGACAGAACCAATGCACTAGTTTCAGTGTTTTCCTTTGTAAATCACCCCATCCTACACCAGGAAAACAGGAATGTCCAATAAAAAGTTGTCAGGAGCTACCAAGCTTGTCTTTGGTGCCTTCCTGCCAAAACCTTCCCTCCCCTATAACAGAGGAGAAACAGTCCCTGGCAGAAGCACAGGACTCATGCTGATATCCCTTGGCAAACCTGTGTGCTGCAATGTAAGGCAGTGATGAGGTGACATGAGGATGTCAGCTGTCAGGGGCTTGGCTAGGAGCTCTCTTTCAAGCCTCTCACTGACGATTTTTTTTAACTCTATACATTTTTTTTCCTATACTTGTGTCTAGCAGAAAGCCAATGAAGTGAAATACAAGGGACCAGCATGCAGGAAAAACTCAGTTTGCAGGGAAAAAGCTCCATTGCTGCCTTCCCTCAGGCTAAGCTCTTGTCCAGTATCTGCTCATTGGCTGTGGCTGCTGGGATAGGTGGTCCTTGACCCATGCAGCTGTTCAAATAGTCATCTTTGCAAAGATGAGTTCTCCAGCATAAGGAATAAACTGCACTGGCTAGGATTAAGAGCTTGCGTTTCTTAAATATATGTAAGAACATGCTAATCTTGTTCTTTGTCTAGTGACTAATTAAGCCCATTTACTTTTTCTGTCACTTCTTGTAGATGCTGATACATGTTTTTGCACTGATTTGCCTCTTCAGCACCTAATTTCAGCATAAACAATACCAATCTGTTAGTAATGCAGAATTCCCTGGCTAAAAGAACAGCTCTTCTCAATAAACTTGGTAAATAAAATCAAAGGAGGGTAAAATTCTCCATTCAGCTCTCATCTGAGGGTTTTTTTGCCAAGCATCTGAGGTTGTAGTTTCTACCCTCTATTTCGTATGGAAGTAAAGGACAGGAGTGCAGCTCTTGTCCTCCTTCAGCCTGCTGCAAAACCTCTCTGCTCAGTACTGAGAAGCTGCCACAATCCCACCATGGTGGGACACTTGATAGTAGCAAGTGTGCCAAGGGAGGGCACCAGGTCCTACCAGTGGTGTCTGCAACAGTAGGGTGTCTGCATACAGACAAATGGCACAGGAAAAAAATCAGATGCTGGGAGATCCTTTGCAGAACCAGGAGTAAGAAAAAAACAAGGAGAACAAAGCCAGAAGGGATGAGACATTGGGTTGGGAGGTGGCTAGTGTCTTCTTCTGCCTGCTGAAGCCTGACTGGGCCCCTCATAGGTGGCTTGGATAGGCTTGTCCATAGAGACGTTCCTCTTCTGGCCATCGGTGATTGCTGCTCTGGAGTGGCTGTTGCTGTGGATGCAGCCATGGGGGACAGGCATGTGCAGTTGTCCCACAGGGCTGCCATGGTGACCAGTGCCAATGCATTAATTTAGTCTTTTCTTAAATTCAGTTGAATCCTCTCTGATTATTTGACAAGTGTTATTGGCCAACTATGCTATTTTGCAAGACTGTGCTTAATAGAAGCTCTTTCATTGCATTAGCTACTCAGAATTATTTTGAATGTTCAAAGTGCAACTCTCTGTGGTAATATAAGATCTTAGACATTTAACGACAATTCCACTCACATTTCTTTTGGGTAATATTCAATATCTCAAATATTCTCCTCTGTATTGTAAACATTCATCATTTTCCCCATCTACTTCTAACTGCCTGCAGAGACATTGAAATTTTCCTTCTGTCAGTCAAGTCATAAAGCATTAAGAGGGGCAATTTTTCTCTACTAAGTGAAAATATGAGCTTGTCTATTTAGTTCTGTATCCATTCTGTGTTAATATATGTGGCTGCAGCATTAACTGGCTTCTGAAAGAACAAGTAGCATCACAAAATCACATGCTGAGTCTTTTATTAGGAAAGTACAAAGTTCAGCGTTTGATCCCCTATGTTAAGTCATTTAAAATACCCTCTGCCCCTGATCTCAGCCCCCTACCTCCCCATTTTCTTACCTGCTCTGTGTTATTGAGCATTACTGCCCATTTGACAGGAAATACCTGCTCTGGAGCCGCCCAAAAGAATGTCTGTTGTCCTCTCTGGTGAGGGGCCAGTGGCGGTCCAAGAGCTGGCAGGGAGTGTTGTCCTGTCTGCTCCTGGCTGCCGTAGCTCTGCCCCACATTTGGCAGGGGGCTCCACAACACTGTTTTGCTCCTGCGAGATGCCTCATCCCCTGCCACAGCCTCCCTGCGGCAGGACCTCCATGAACTAGTGGGGCAGTCAGACCAAACAGGCAGGCTGTCCACCTTCTCCAGCATCTATTTACTACTGCCCTTACTCCTCTTGGCTGTCTGGTTTTGTTCCCTGTGGAACTACCCTGTTCCTCTCCAGCCCTCAGCCCTCAAAGCTAGGCTGAGAGTCCTTCTGAGGACAACTAGTGCCAGGCAGGCCAGAGGATGATGCTGCAAACCTCTGCATGGTCCTGTGCACGTGTGCCCATATAAAGATGGCCTTTTCTGAAACGTGGATTACTGACTTCCATGTTGGAGTCATATACTCTCTTTTCATCATAGGCAAAGTTTCCCTTCCCTTAGCCCTTGCATACTTCAACAACAGGGTAGGTCGCCAGGCAGCAGCTCGTGATCCATCTGCAAAGTGTTAATTTGCTATCTTTGGAGAGTGTCTTTGGTAATCTGTGTGTTTAATTTACAACTACATAAACTTTGCAGATTCATCATCGTTTTTGTGTATTTAAAGTGAGAAACATGTCACTTTTTCATTGCCAGTTCTCAGTGTCGCCCATTATGTGTCATCTGAAAAGTGTGTAAGATTCAGTGAAGCATAATCACTAGAGGAGCAGATGTGCTCCCTAATATGCAGTGTCCCCTCCAGCAAGACTACTGTCCTTGGGTGATCTCTGGTCTACTGTGACAACTGTTGTAAGAACATCCCGATTTTATTCTGCAACTCCAGAATGCATCCCTGGTGCAACAGGTGCTCTCTTGGTCAACTGATGCCCTACATGGACGCTGAGGCTTCTGGACAAGCATCAAGAAAATGATGTATGTTCTTAAGAGGCTGAAGTTATGCACAGTATAAGAAACATTACAGTGAATGGAAATGAGCAATGATTGACTTGGAGAAAGAAAAGAAATTTTTCACTTTATGGAATGTGTTGCATTGAGTTGGCACATCATTAAGAAAACCATGAAAGTGATCAGATTAATAGATGATTTCCCTATGAAGGGTATTATTATATGAACACTAATGAAAATCTGGCTATCGTGACTCATTTCAATTAAAAATAGGTGTTTCAGCTGCTATTTTCCAATCCGGGATTCAGCTGTGGCTAATGGAAGTGGCTAAATGAAACCTCTCTGCCGAGGGTTCTAAGGATCCTGTGAGCAGGGCTGTTGATTGCAAGAGAATGCTGAGCTAGTGATAGAACTGGGAAGAAAGCACAGCTCTTGATGCAATAGTCTTTTTGGTGCACATCCTGCAGATGCCTCTGGCTTTTGTTCCAGAAGAAGACATCAGGTTTGCTGCGTGCCTGGGGAAGAGTCTGCTGGTAATTCCCTCTTGTGCAGCTCAGTTCCTGGAAAAGTGCTGGTGTCAGTCTGTCACTCTTGTTTGAAAACGTCAGGATGAAGGAGGACTTATCTTTATATTTAAAGAGTGCTTTAACTACTGCTTGAAGCATCTGAAAGGCACTGGGTCAGCTCTGAAATGTTTGGCACTTTCTGTGCCTCAAGGTCAGCAATAAAATTCCTGCTGATTTGTTAAAAGCAGAGTTGGCCTCAGGGCAGATGTTGTTGCAAAAAAGCCTCACTTTTGACCCCTATTCCATAGAAATGATCCTCTAGCTTGTGGCTCATCACCCCTGCTCATGCGGAGCAGCACTTATAGGTTGGAGCTGCCTTCAAGGACCTATATTTAGCTAAATCATCATGAAAAAACAGCCATCAAGACTGTCTCAGGGGCAATTTTGGGACAATTTTTGAGGTTGTCTCTGGGGAACTGCTTTTCTTTTCTTGGCAGTGATTCAGTTGCATCAGCACTGGTGGGGGAGGCCCAGATGGAGGGGAGAGCAGGATTTCAGTTTTTGTTATAAGAATTTTATTTTATAAACAAAATTCTGCTGTAAATTGATGCATTAGGATGTAAGTGTGCCCAGGTCAAGCTGTGTGCTGAAATGCTTTGGAGTTTCTTGCTGCATTGCAAGGATTCAGTAATATACAATCACTTACCAAAAAAAAAATCTGTAAGTTAGCAAGGACACCACTGATTGCTTTCTCACCACTTATCGGTGGCCTGCCAAAGGTATTTCCTGAATTTGGTGGAAGAATATGTTTTAAAAGAGGAAAAAGTACTTGACTGTTTTCTGGCACATTTTGACCATAAGTATGCATGTGGAAATGCAACTGCAAAGGCGACTGGTTAAGCTTACCAGCCTATACGTTTTGTTTAAGAGCGGATTCTGTATCTGTTATTCTTTCAGGAATTTGCACTTGATACATATGCAATTCAACCGCAAAAGTAATTACATGGAATCACAAAGGGGTTATAACTCATTGTAATATTAAAAATGAGAAGCTATTCAAAGGTGCCTTAAATCCAGGAAAGAAAACAGAAAGTTCATTTGTTTATGAAGCAGATTTGATCATGGTCCAAAATTATTCATGGTAAGACCTTGCTCTGGAGGTACTGTAGGCAATAGCAGCTTGCATTAGCATTGAATGTAGCCCCTGAGCTCACTTTAAGTTTATTTTGCTTTCTCTCCTGGAGCAAACAACAGGTTTGTCATTGAAGCTGGTGACTGGTGAGACAAAGATACAAAAATTCTTGCAATGAGACAAGGGACTGATTTTGCCACTGCAAAACCTGAGCTTAGATGTAAAAACCACATCCTAATCCTCATTCTGGTGCTGGTCTAAATTTCTATTTATTAAACACAAGAGATTCTCTGCCAAACAAAAGACATGGACCAGTCAGACTGTTTCTGGGCCCATGCTCCACCTAGACAAAAAGGTCAGGAAAGATGTACTAATGGCTGTGTCCCTGGAGGGGTATTTCTAGCCTCTGAGGAGCAACCTGGGAGGAAGGGCATTTGGAAAGGTTTCTGAGAGAAGAAACCCTCGCCTGTACCAAGAGACTTCCATGTTGCTTCTTCTCTGTCCAGAAGTGTATCTGGTGGCTACCAGCATCACCCCAACGGAGCCGTGTCAATTTAGACCAGCTGTGGGTTTTTCTGCTCAATATGAAATATGAAACATGAGAAAAAACCTGGAGTCTTCAGTGCAGGAGACGAAGGAACTGGAAATCAAAATAGATTGGCATCGCCAGGGAGCAGGAGGAGATGGGGAGATGCATACTCCAAAGCTCTCTGATGTGTGGTGTTATTGCCCTGCCTGCACACTTGCTGCTGCTCCCCAGCATGTGTTCAAACCCATCACATTAATCATTGTTCATTGCAAACAGTAATACAAACGTGTTCTTACCAGCAATACAAGAAATCTGCCGTTGTCTCAGCTTTTCTTCTGATTTGACAAGTGCTGTATGGCAGGCGATAACAGGCCCTGACTCTGCCAAGACACTCTTGTAGTGTTTTGTACCTCTGTCAGTTTAGCTGAACTGACTTGTGATCTGTTCCTAAGGCTGATGAGAGATTTTTCCAGGATTTTTCTTTAGTGGTAGAAATATTTCTCTGAGATATTTTTTATGGGACAACAACTGCTTGTCTGATCCCTAATTGTGTGTTTGGCATGGTGTTACTCTGAGAGCAAGACTCCAAGGCTCTTCTTCTATCTTGGAGCTCACACCTGCTTCCTGGGGGCACAGGTGCCCCCAGCACCATGTAGCAAAACTTGGGATGTTCTTAGTTGAGGAACAGACTCAAATAAGTCTCAAAATGAAGTATAAGTGCAGCAAACCTGGCTTTAAGTAGTTTTGGATGTTGCTGAGAAGGTCGTGAAATACATGGAAATTCTAAAGAAGTGAACATCATTAGCCACTCTTATCAGAGAGTGCTGAGGTATATGGTATAGCTGAGGGATTGTGGGCAGATGCAAATTTTTGTTGTTTTGTTGTTTTTTTTTCTGGTATTGCATACAGGTCTCTTTGGCATCACGGTAGCACTGGAAGATAGATATGCAGGAAAATAGACAGCTTTGCCATGTAATGCATAACTTGAAGCTCATGACAGTGATCATCTACATTAGTTATGTTTTGCTGCTGTAAATGCAAGTGTTAATACAAGTGTTTCTCTGCAATAATAATTACCAGAAATAAGTTTGCAACTGTTGAAAAATGTTGCTTGAATGTATACAAATGGTGTTGTTTGATTTTAAGACTTATTTCAGGACCGATAACATTTATTTAATGACTGGTCTCATTAAAATTGCTGTATTGATTCATTTGCCAGGAAAACAAATTGGTGGATATTTCATATCATACAGTTGTATTGATCTTCTAGAAGCTGATGAGTTGGAGGCTTTCATCACTGGACAGCACATTAACACCTTAATTGATATATTCTGAAAGTTAATTAGAGGCCAGCTGGATTCCTTGTGGGAAAAGTATTTAGTTTTGATGTTGACAAAGTGCTGCGAAGCACAAGTTGTATGGTATGATTTAACAGCAATTAAAACTTGGCTACAGACATGGGCCACTGGAAGAAACTGCTAAGCAACCAAGGCAAGAAAGAGTGAAGACCTAGGTGTGTATAATTACTTTGTACTCTGTCACATATACACACATCTCTGTCAGTCAGTGAAACATCTGGAGAAAGGTTTCAGCGCTTTAATCATTCACTGTCAGTCACCCTCTAACCAGCACAGACACGTGTGCGTGCATGTGCCATGTGCAGTCTTGTCTGGAAACTCTTTGCAGAAGGGATTATTATAGTCCCACTCAAGGTAAGTACAGTTGAATCAGGAAACCTAAACTCTTACACTCATGGTATCTTACAGTGCAGCTGCTCTGATACGATCATGTTTCTCACAATAAAATAAAATATAAAATAAAATATATAAAATAAAATAAAAAAATAAAATAAAATAAAATGTCTGTTTTTCCCATAACTCCTATATACCATCTCCTGGGCATAGGCGTTGCACTGCTCACGGGAGACAGAGAGAGGGAATGACATGGGGACCCTGTCACCACTGAAACTCTCCAGTGAGTGTGTAGGTCTCCTGGGATGATTAACTGAAGTGTAGCCATCTGCATCTTACCAAATGGATCCCGCCACTACTTTTGCACTCTTATCTTTCCAAATTTTCTCTAGTGCTTCAGATGACTCTGGCAAAGGATTCCCTGTATTTTCAGTTTATTATGTTTGAGTTCTTATTATATTTCTCTAGAAAGAAGGTGTTCACGATGACAAGGTTAAAAGGTTTCGTTGAAAATTGCAGGAAAGCTTTACCCACAGCATGCCCGTTCTCTAGCAAAGAGCAAAGTCAAGCAGCCCTGCCTTCTTGTGTCCTTCTGCAAGATATGCTCTCAGCCTCTCATCCACAGGCTAAACCATTTTCTTTTTATTACTATTGAAGGCTGTGACTGCTTTTTCAATTTTCTTTCATTTGTGGCAGGTATGAGCTCTATCTGTTTTTCTATAATTGATTCCTGTTCTCATTTCTCTCCTGCCTTTGGATGAGCTTTGTGCTCTGCAGAGCTCTGTCAATGTCTGCAGCCATTGGAGCTCTGCCTGTGCAGCAGCTGCCTCTGCCCAGCTGCCAGCACCTGCCTGAAGCATCCTGGCCACTGCTCGTGCTTCCTCTGCTCCCAGGGGACCCACTTGTGCTGTGATCTACATGGGCGTTTGATGGGATTACTTCACTCAATTTTATAGCACCGTGCCTTGCTCCTGTACTGCAGGCAAATGGTGTGTGTGCCCTTGGGGCAGCCTGAAGTGTTTGCAAGTGTCTCTAACACAAGATGAGTTCCTCAGTTTCGAGGCAGCTATCTGCAGCAGGAAATTCCAGTTCCAGGTTGGTCTTCTCTATCTCTTACTGCTCTAGTAAGGTGCTGAACAGGAACCAAAGGAAATGTTTGCTAGCTCCTCCAAGCTTTCTTACCTTCCTAGGAGCTAAGTTTATTTTCATTTCAGTGTTGCTTCTGCTGTAGCCCTGTTAATTTTGACAAATCCCAGCTGTGCCTCCAGGAGCTACTGCTGGAGACGGAGTCTGAAAGAGCAGCGTCGTCCTGCAGGGAGCAGTGCTGACCACTGGCGTTGATCTCCTGCTCTAGCAGGTGGCTGCAGCATCCTCTCCAGACATGGCTTCTTACTTTCTGCTAATGAGTAAAGTCTTTTCCCTCTCGTATGTAATCTCATCACCCTTGAAAACTGAGCAGCTGCAAGAGGAGAGAGAATTTTCTCAACATTTACAGAAAGGTTTTCTGTTTCTGTCCAACTGCAAAAAACCATCAAGAAAAGATTTTGGTTCTGTTAGTCTGGGTAAGAAATTTGCTTGTAAAACTAAATTCATCCTTTCTCCTGGCAAGGCTCTCTTTTGGTAAATCTTCATGAAGCCAATATTATTATCCCTTTTCCAGTGGCTTCCCATTTTATCATGAGCACAGACATGTTCTCATTTATCATGAGCTTTGGCAAGTTCTCAGTTTGAGTAAAATGTGGGCTTTCCTCCTTTTCAGCCTAGAGATGATCATGCTTCTCAGACTCAGCACAGGGACAACAGTACCCAGCACCCAGTGCCTTTCCTTCCCTTACACTTATGGTTCCTGAGCTGGAGTACATTACCCGTGGCATTACCAAATGCCTCCATCCTGCTTGGCTGATGGGACTCACAGAAAATATCTGCAAGAGGAGGCCCTGGAGATGAGCAGGGTCCCCAGCCAGTCTTGGCCAGGTAGCCTTGGGTGCCACGGGTCTCTGTCCCTGGGGTAGGGGCAGGTGCACCTAAATCATTTCTCCATCTCTGTTGCTGGAAATGGCTTGAGGGATTTCTATAGCTCCAGAACTCCAAGGCCTCAGTGGCCACAGTACCCTGGGGGCTTCGAGTCTGCTCAATGAAGTGTAAACTTTAAAGAATCAGATGATCATGGCTACAAATGAGCCATAGATAACACCGAGCCTGGTGTAAAGCATCATATTTGTGAAAGCCTGCTTGCAATGAACAATGGAGCAGACAGGTGACACTGGAATAAATCCTGTGAAGCCTGCAGGTTTGCTGGTGGGATTAAAAGCCTGTTTTGGTCTCTCCAGACTGGCTTCACACACTAGGTAATGGGATACCATTAAGCTGAAATGGCTGTTAGAAACCTTGGAGAAGAGCTAGACTTAAATTCTTCACTTTGCAGCAGATGAACCACATTATACAGTATCTGTGCTTGACAAAGCTGTAATCTGCAAGCTGCCTTTCTGTACATGCACATGGAGTTTTGATGTGCTGCTCTCCATCTCACCTGGTTTGTGATTTAATGGAAAATGGGCTATGGTGCAGGTCACTGAGAAAGCATGGGCCTTGATGGACCATGGGAATATGCAGATACAGGTAGTTGCTTCTGGTCAGACATAAGAGCTAAAATCCCTTTTGAATCTGGGTCTCTGTCTTTGCCAGAATGGATGGAAGGGTTTCTCATATCTGATAAAGGCCTGGAATATGCCATCTTGATTAAAGTAATAGAATACAACCCTTGATAAATCCATTTATTAGCTGTACTCAAGGCGTAGGAGTGATGGACAAAATCACAAACTTGTCCAGTTTAGTCTCTGCAGCACTGTGAGTTGGAGGAGGTTGAAAGGGTTGGGGGAGCAATTGCAAGTACACCCTTCAAGGGAAATGATTTTTTTCCCTTTGAAATGGCATGTCGATCCTGTACCTGTCTTCTCTTAGGAGGGAGAGGGAAATGTTTCTGGTTTTCTTTCTCTTGACCTTGAAGCTTTTCAGAAGAAATGGTGCTGGGGCATGTCTGTAGGTAGAATTCCCAACATATGTAGCGGTTTCTTGGTCCTGGGAAAAGAAAATAAAGCAAAACCAAACATTATGTCAGACCAGCACTGCCTAGATAGAAGGATGTAAAGCTGTCACAGGACATCTGCTGAGGGGCTGTGTTACTGGTTTTTGCAGGGCCTCTCGTCTGACCTGGTGATTTGCCTTGTCCCGGGTTTGAAGGGTTGTGGCTGGGATTCCTTCACCATGTGTGCCCATGTGCTTCAGGGCGTGCTCAGGGGTACATGGAGCACAGTGCAACCCCTGTGTGCCTGAGGGCTGTGTGTCTGTGTTGCAGGCAGATGCACCAGGGCTTCCGTACAACTCCGGAAACTCAGCTCAGCTGGCCTCAGAGACATCTGGAGAACATCATCTTCCTGCAAAACATTAACTTACTGCTTCAGTAGGTGATATTATGACGTTTTTTTCTTTCCAGACCATGAAGAGTCTCACCACCATCCTGGTGATACAGCAGCTAACTGTGCTGGTTCTCCTGTGAAAATTGAAAATATTTCTATGCCAGACAACCAGACAAGTTATCTGTTTTTTTCTTTTTTAATACTCTTTTCTTTACATTACTTTGTAATTTAAGCTACTGGAGAGGGAAAGAATTTCTTTTATGAGTGTGCAAAATGTCTAAAAGATTAAATATTTGGTGCTCCTGACAGGGATTTGCCAGGTTTTTGGAAATGGTTACATGGTTCTGTGATGCAGAACATAGTTGCTTTGATGCAACATAATAGTTGTTTTGTTATTTTCACACATATTTAATGGAATTTGAAAGTAACTTTTTGAGAGGTTTAATGTCACGAAAGGACCCAGAGTCAGTGACCATGGTGTTGGCAATTATTATCAGTTATCAGTACTCTTTAAATAGACACTATGGCTACTCTGTTACATTCTCAATTAATAGCAGAGGATTAATGAGAACATTTAAAACCCCATAATATCATAAATATGGTTTTGTTCTAAGAAAGAGAATAGTTAAGGCATGTAATTTGTACTTTGGATTTAAAAACACCTTGTGCATTTTTAATGTTCTGTTAGGATAAGAGCAATAAATATGCATTCTTATGAAAATCCACTTTCTTGCTCAAGGTATGAATATTCAAAATGAAATTTCAGAGTAAGCAGTATGGTTTCCCTTGGACAGAATATCTCAGTTTAAGTGTTGTATAACTCGTACTCCACTCCTGGTGTGGTGGCATAGAAACTGTTCCTTGTATATAGCTTTATATGACTGCTGTATATAACCTGCTATAGCTTAACTGCAGCAATTTAAAAGCAATGACAATTTATTCCCAAGCGTGGTCTCTGATCAAAGTTGGAGTCCTCATTTTAGGCGTTAAATATTTATTTGAAGTGCAGGTAATACATTTCTGGTACTGTGCAGGGAATTTATGATAAAGCACCATTCTTTGTTGAACACTAAATGTCTTCTACTTCAGCTGTTTGGTGGGTATTTTTTTTGTTTTATTTTTTGTTTGTTTGTGTGTTTGTTTTGAGCATGACAATTGAACATAAAATAGAATTAGACCAGTTCTTTCAGCAGCAAAACTTTAGCTAGTTCTCACTTCTACTGGCTAAGTGTGTAGGCCCAGTATCTGTAGGGTACTGAGTGTGTGCCTTCTCCCCTGATGGATCTCTGAATGCCTCTCCTGGGATTTTTTGTTGTTGGTTGGTAGCGCTGTGGGTTTGGTCATTTCTCCTGATGGTGACAGTGCTGTCTGCCTGTTTGTGCAGTGACAGTATCTTGATGCCCTAGCCAAGGACAAATACTCCTTTGTGTGCCAGACAGAAACTGGACAAGAAATGAGCAGTACAACGGACTGCAAACACAGTGGACAAAGTGAGCAGACACCTTCTCTACCCAGTGTAAAAATAAGGAGGATAGAGGATGAAAGATAGCCACTCCCAATGGGAAACTTCAGCTAATCTGAGATACCTGTCCAAAGTAAAATGGATGAATCTGGAGGTATTTCACTCTCCATTTGCTATAGGTAGAGCCTACAGGTAGAGCAGATGGCTAAATTTAGATCACTGAAGTTAGCCGAGCTGAATCAGTCTGAGTGAATGCCAAGGACACACAGGACAGCTTTGTAAGGGTGGAAAGAATAATGCAGGATTTTACCATTAGATTTGTAGTTCAACTTTCACCTGGATGAAGATTGCTATTTACTGGTCAACACATGGTTCTTTCTACAGAGCTGACCCAGTATTCTGGCTCAGGTGAAGCTTTACCTTCTGGCAAAACTGGGGACAGTGTCTACTGCTGTAGGTAATGTGTCTGGGAAAATTACTGGGTTTGGCAGACAGAGTCCATTTTCATAGTCTAAAATTTTCTTTCTTGTTAGAGACTTATCTTTATAATTTCAACAAAATAACATGTATTGTTTGTTTCATGTACGTGCAGCGACTCTTTCCTTCAAAAGCTCCTCAGTTTACCTTTTTGTACTTCTTATGCATATTACATTGAGTCAAGGAAAGGGAACTATCTGACTTTGTAGCCAATAAATGACCAATTAGCTAGGAGTTGACAAATCCAAGAATGGGTAAGTCTTGTTACACATGTTTGTGAACAAATGACAGATTATTTTAGGTTAAAAGGGACCTCTGGAGACCATCTAGTTCCATCCCTTTCTTGAAGTGGTCCTGGTTAGGTTAGGTTGCTCTGTTTGTTTGAGTTTCACCTATCTCCAAGGATGGAGATTGGATAGTCTCACTGAGCAATTTATTCCAGTAATGGCAGCAGGAAGAACCATACGTATACAGAAGTAAGAAATGCCCTGTAACAACAGGACAGGAACAGGGGTGCAATGGGCAGTGACCTCAGTTCTCCAGGACAGCAGTCACCATAAATATTTTGCATATTTTGTTCCTAGTGAGGATGAAACACTCAGTTTAATCCAGGAGCTTTTCCTTATGTTATTGAACTAACAGAAATTATGGCATTTTTAAGCTTTAGACAGCCTTATTTAGAAGTGAATTCAAATATTTAACCACTGCATAGTCTCTACTAAATTGAGGTCTCAAGTTTGCACAACTAAGGGTGAGGGTCATGCTCTGTATTTGATGAAATTAATGCAAGCTCTGACTTCAAGGATCAAACCCTGAATGACTCTATAGGAACAATTTATCATCACAGGAGTGAAGTATCATCTTCTTTCTTATATAGCAGAGGTTAGGACAGAAACTCATTGACCTTCTCCAGGAGGAGAACTGGGGCACATCGAAATTCTGATCACTCTCATGTTGTTGGAAATTGAGAGAAAATCCTTTGAAATGACATTGGAGCAGAGCAGCAATGAGCAACCTGAGAATGAAGCCCATAATCTCTCTGTCCCTTTGTTGTACATGTTTTCCCTGTAGCCTAATTTAAAAGCAAAATCATAATTTGTTTGAGAAAACCAAAAGTGGCTGCTGTAGTTAATTTATCTGGGGACACACTGATGTTGATGGGCTGGAGGAGAATGTTATCTCTGTCCTTTTACAAGGATACAGATAACACTGTGATGTATGCAAGAGTCAAACTGTGGCATATAGGTTAAGAGCGAGATGGCTCTTCAAATTCCTGCAAAGCACAGTGAGGGCACATGGGGAGCAATGGGAAATGAAGTTACATGTACTTTCATCTGCATGTACTCACTGCATCTTCTTATGATATTAACCACCACTCTGCAACTTCAGAGCAGAGCTGCCAGGACCAGACACGCATCCAGGTTATAGTAAACGCCCGACAGGATGTCTGTGGTTCACTTAACTATTTCATCCTATAGATGACTTTCTGCACAAGGAGGTAACAGATTTTTTTTTATTTTTGGACACAGTGGTGCCCAAGTTTTAGGACATTATCGCAATGGTATAAATGTGACCTGTTCTGGTGAGCCAGGCTGCCTGCATAATAGAGCAAAAGGGGATGGATGAGGCAGAGTTTACTTCATTTCTCTTAAAGAAGTAGGAGAGAAGACTACAGGGACAGTCATCTTGTGTCTTGTCAGCTTCTATTTTCCTTGCTAAGATATTTTTGCTTTGTGTTGGCGCTCTGACTTGTTGTCCTTTAGGCATTAAAAGAGTAGAAGTGTGCAAGGTAATAAGCACTGAAAAAATACTTTAAGCAATGAGGCTTGATACAGCTCTTTACTCTGGTGGTGGTACTCAGAAATTTAGGAAAAATAGTATCAAAGACTATCTCAGAAGAGGTATTGTCAGAGCGGTGTTCTCACCAGGTGGTAGCAGCCTCTTGTTCAGAAGAGCCCTGCTACAATAAGCCAAGGGAAGATCAGACAGTACCCGAGTCTGAGCGTTGCTTCTGGTTTTGCTGCAGGCCTCTTCACCTCAAGACACCACCAACCACTGTGGCCTCAGGCTGAGTTTGAGTGCTCTTCTCTGTAGTTAGTAGTGAATGAACCCGGACTTCCCTGGTGCTTGTAGAGTTGTGTCCCTGAGCCTGGTCTTCTCTGAGCAAAACCTGAGGGCCAGTGCTAGGGTGAAATGAAGGAAGGCTGCAATGTCAGTCTCTTGTTTGTTTAATAAAGCATCTGGACAAAAACGTCCAAAGTGTCTCAGTGATGTGGGCAAATAGCTGTCTGCCACAGATATCTCAAAAATTAACTTTGTAAATGGGACTCAGGAGCCTTAGCTAGAGGGACATGTTTGAAAGTGATATCCTTCATGTTTAATGAGTGAGAAAAAAGCAGGACCCATTTTAGAGTTGGAAGGAAATGCAATTCGAATACAGAGTAGCCGCCATTCCCTTTTGGGTCACAGTTTTCTTTCTGTTTTCTGTCCAGGCTGTCTAAGCAGTGCATGCTTAAAGATGAAGGTTGGGTTTTATTTATTTGTTTGACGAGGAGGTCACTCAGAGGCACATACATTTTGCCTGAAATTTCCAGGTGTTAATGTAGTAAGGACCTCTATTCAACTTTTGATTAACAACACACACTCTAATTTTTCTACATAAACGTTAAAAGAGATGGTAGTGTTACTTTTATTTTCTGGCTTACCTGGAGAGGAAACTTGTTAGTTTGACTTGTTCATTTTACTATATCCCAAAGACTGTGCACATGGTAGAGATGACAGTTGTTTGACAGAAGGCCCGGCAACACAAAAGAGCAAATGGCATAACAACACAGGTGATTAGAACTAATGGCCAGAAAAATGGGTAACCCTTGGTAGCACAGAATCGGCTACCTTGCTTATTTTGCTCCTGATGGAAAGAGAAAAAGTAGGAAAAATATTGTTTTCTAACCTATGGTCCAATATTTGCTCTTATGCTATCCATTAGATAGCATATTGCATCATATCAAAAGAGCAATGGATGTGACTGTACATGACACCCCCTATATTTCAATAAAAAATAGCCCTGCAAAGCCCCCTTTGTTCTCGCCTTGCTAGCTATCAGAAGAAAAGAAATTCTCACAAAATGCCTTTTTTCCCCTTCTCAATTATTTTAGAACATCTCAACACTAAGCCAAGTAATATCTCACACAGTCTGGAGCATACAGGCTCCAGGAAAGGAGTTGCCCCAGAAGATACCCTCCTTATGATCAGAAGTCCAGCAGAGGAGGGCAGCAAATTCTCCATGCACTAAAAAACAGGTTGAAGAGCAGAGCTGCAGAAATATTTAAAGTCTGTTGTACTGCAATGTCTCCTTATCTATTAATGCAACTTGAATGTAGCCTGTCAGCTCGCTTTAGCTCTGCAGTGAATCTTTTTTGTCGCTCTAAAATCTGTAAATAATGAAGGCTATCTATTAGGAAAGTACCAAAGGTCTTTTTTAACCCATTTCATAAAGGAGTCCTGCAGGCTACCATTTGGAAAGAGTCTGGGCTCCTGTAACTCAGTTGAGCTCTAATGTGATAAAATTAGGAGCTATGAGATGTGAATCTTAAGTTCAATCTCAATGTTGGCACAAATCAGACAATGAAAGTATCTGTCTGATTAGGCAGTTAAACAAGGAGGGATGACTCAAAATATCCTTTCCATTTCAATAACTCCTGTGAGATTAGGGGCCCTTTGAAGACTGTGTCAAGCTCCCTTTTACTTTAATACACTTCCATTTAATTGAAATGCTATGAAAGAGGATGAAGGCAGTTGTAACCTGAGGAGTCTTAAGTGTGTTCTAGTGTTGCACTGACTTTAAAATGGTTGAAGAATTAGGAGTGACAGACCAGTCCCCTGAACAATTGGTTTTTATAACCCATCTTTCTACTCTCCAAGTCCCACTGCATTTCTTCTGCCTGGTACTATGTGTTTTGTGGGTTTGCAAATCCTCTAAGTCAGAAGTGCTGCTCAGAGAGAAGAAGAGTGAATTGAAGCTCAGAATCTTATCCCAAAGTGCTGGGCAGGGGGTGCAAGATAAACTCGACTCCAATTTCTCCTACTCCGCTTTTCTAGTGAAATCAGTTGTGTTTCTGTGGTTGCCTTTATCAGAGTTCTCAGTCAGCATGGGAAGATACAGGCATGTCTTCTCCTGCCTCCCACTGGCTGTGGTCTCTGTCCCTGCTATGGCTGCAGGGACCAAGCACTGCTCCATTGTCCCCTGTGCCCCAGGTGCTGCAGGGAAGCTGTCTGATATGTCAAATGTGAATACAAAGGGAGATCATCCCCAGCTGTCTGTTAGCCACAATGCTCAATATTGCGAACACTCAGACCGGCAGTACAAATCTGGCTGTCCTTCAGGAAGGGTAAATGCAGTACTTGCTTTGCAAAGGAGATTCCCAGGTTGCTTATAAATGTATCTCTCCTTATTCCTCTGTGTTACACAGAGTTATTTATCCTGTTTTGGTTATGTAATAAATTGCTCTTTTTCTCCTGCCTTATACATTGCATCCCAAACATCTTGTTCTGGCTGCTTTAGGTTTCCTATAGCTTCTGGCAGGCTGAACAAATGAAATGAGTAAAAAATGTTATAAAATCCCAAACAAATTTTTCAACCAGCTCCATTTTGTTGTTTGTGCTTGGCTGGGATATATTACTGTGTTGAGTTATATTATTGTGCAAGTATATTGTGCTCATTGAACAGGGTTGAGTCAGTTCTGCTCTAAGACAGAGCTTTGTACAGCATAAGCAGAGGCTGGTGTTCCAAGGCAGCATCACTTCTAATGTCCAGTTTGAGTCCTACTTTACAGAACTTTTTGGCAGTGCAGTCATTTTGTTCCAGGAAGATCTAGAGAACGTCTGCAGCTCTTGAGTGAGGTCTGCAGCAGACTCAGCTGTAGACACTTGACTGAAGCTGGATTGAATAGTCCAGATCAGGTAGGATGAAGAGAAAACAGAGATCACCTCTGAATGCAAGTGAACAAACAGAGCATGAAATCTCTCAGAGACAGAGGTCCTCAGAGGATGCGCAGAAAAATAAACTTAAAGAAGCTGGGAGATTCATAATCAATGTAAGAGTGCATTTTGTTCCAGTTAGATCTTAAATGAACAGTCAAATGTTGGAATAGTTACATGAACTGAATTTAAAAATCTGGCTAATGAATTTTGTGTTCACTGTGGTGCCGTAAGGGCCTCAGATAAAAAATTGAGAAACACAGAGTGAAGGGGAGAAGCAGCTTTACTGGTCAAAGGCCGATGATCCAAAGAGGAAAATCATAAAAATCTTCCCATTTTTATAACATTCTGAGCACCCCTCCCCCATACTATCTAATTAAAGTCCCTCTTACTTCTATGTTCCCCCAATATCCAACAGAATTGTCCCTTATTACTTAAACCCACCTATGTCCAGCCCCTAGTAGGCTTGGAAGCCTAACTCTATGTTTTGTCTTGTACCCCACTTATCTACACACAAGAATGCAAACACACAGGAACACAGGCTCTTCTAGCCCTTAATATTCCAAGTTATCCAGCTACCTAGCAAAAGTGAATTCTCTAAAACATTAAGCATACCCCTTAAGGCATCAACTGCAGTTCTTTCCTTAAACCACAAGGCTCCCATAGCAGTTATCTGCTGATTTTTTTCCCTTCAAACCTTTAGAAATCCCCACAAAGCACAAAAATGCATTCACAGGTTTTTGCTGAATATTGATCAACACTTTTTTCTATAAATTAAAACATTAATGATTTCAGTATATGTTATAGAAATTACTCTAGCTTTTCAGTGAGAGCAATTGTTTGCAGTGCCTTAGAAATGGCTAGTTAGCATGTTTTTAATGTGTTTCATTATTGCAGATCATCTGAGCACAGAAAGAATGAAGACACTAAAGTCATCTACAGACAAAAATAATTAAGGGTTTGTTACCATGTTTTTACTAGAATTCATGAAGTTAATTGAATGAATAAACTTGAATGAGTATCTCCACAAACTCAGCTTAAATTTTTTTAGTCAAAGCAGTATTTTCACTACCTATTTTGATCTAGATGCAGTAATGCTTATTCCACAGAGTATCTTTATAAAGTTACCTGGAATTTTATCGAAGTTAAGATATGTAAGGCCAAGTTCATTGTCTGTTTTTTATAAAGAAACAAAAACATACTAGTCCTCTCATTGTGAAAACAAGCAAACAAACAAACAAACAATATCAACTTATTCCGTGTTCTAGAGAGTGCAATTTAGACATGTGAAGAGAGGTGAGATCATTATGTATCATGGAAAGAAGTTAAAAATAAACAAGTTTTGTACTGAGAAGTAGGTATGGTTCTGTAGTTCTGTTACACATACAAACTTTTACAGGCTTAAGTTCTTGAGGTGATACAGAAGGCAGTGGCTTTTGAGAAGGCATGTGATTAAGGAGAGATCATTAAGACTTTTCTTCTTTTAGTTCTTCCAATATCACTTCTTAATAGTGACTAGTATGCTGACCTATTTGTAAAAGGTGCCTTGACTGAAGAATCAGACTTACTAGTGTCAGACAGAAAGTCCTATACCATGCATTTCTTGCTAGTCTGGTGGATCTCTGAGTTCCTAAGCATCAATGCAGTAGATCCATGCATGGTTGCAGTGTGCCTTGGAGCACTTCCTGCGGAGGTTAAGTCCTGTCTGCCTCTGCCCAGCAAGCATGAACACAATTAATCCTATGTGAGCCAGATAACAAGGTAACATTTCATTTTTCCAAAATCTTGACGTGACACAGGTGATGAAAACCATGGTGGCAACCACTGGCTTGCCTCGGACTACGTGACTGGTGAGCCATTGACAGCTATGCTAATTAATGTGGGAAAAAACCAATTGCTAAGACATCTAAGCAGGAGGGAAAAGAGAGGACAGCATACACAGTATGCAACACTGTGTAGAAGCTAAAACTCAAGAGTTCAAACCACAAAGTGTAGGAGTCAAGCCGCCCTCTGCAGACCTACATGTTGAGGGGTCAGATTGATGTCCTCTGCTTAGGTCCTCGGTGCTGGACTGGTCTGCATGAGTTTCATGGGTCTGATTCTCGGACGTGTGGTACGTGTGATCTGAGAAGCAGGAATCACTGTCCATCAAAGGACTTGGGCACCATAATGTGAAGTGTTTTGTACATTTAGTTAATACGTGTTGGCAGTTGATTCCAGAGCCCCATGGAAGAGTCCTGGGGAAGACTGAAGCACATATGGGCAGCAGCAGGAGGCAGCATGCTGAACAGGCAGTAGCTTTGCCACTTAACAAAGATCTCTTTAGATGAGGATGTGTATTATATTGTTGCCTTCTCTGGGACTCAGATCTTTTCTCAGAGCTAAGGGAAGAACATTCATCAGTCTGAATTTACACTTGGTGACTTTTCATGAANNNATTTTACAATCCAGTAAGTAGAATGAGAGAAATGTTTTTTCTGTCATACAGAAGACCAAGGCCAAACATCTCCTTGTATGATGAAATTCAGTCTATTTATCTTCATCATCACTAAGGGATTTTTGCCCTGCGCTTGACAAAACTCATGGGATGAGAGAGCATGCAAGCAAATGCCAGTGACACTCTCGTTTTCCCTTGAAAGATTTGGGTTCCAGTCTCAGCTATATTAATGCAATGTTTGCTTGACATAAACCACCCTGAATGTGCCCCTCTCAGCAAGCCTGGCAGCTGGGCTCTTATAGATAAGGCTTCTCCACTGAGAGATAGGGAATAGATTTGAATTAGGCTTAATTATATTTTACTTCCCCTTGTTTGGAACAGCTTTACAGATTGAAAAAGGATAGCAATGTTTTCTATTTAAAAAAATCCTTATGCAACTAAATGTTATGGATGAAGCTTCATGTTGTTGTATTATGCCACTTATCCAGTGTATCATTAAGGCACATACATTCACACGGGGCAGACAGGACAGTTTGGGGCAGCCCACCCGAACGTAGGAGTTTATATGCTATAGCAGCTGTTGAATAGGCTGCTGGCATGAATTTCAGTAGTTTTATTTTTTCTGTTGTGATATGTATTTTTATTAAATTTCTAGCATAGATAGATTCACCAGGGAAGATACAAGTGTGATTTTGTTTTACAACCACCTAAACTCCTTCTCCCAAGTCTTAGGGATACAAGTTACAACATTTTTATTTTTGTTTACTCACATTGATGACAAAATGTCTTTTAAGTCCTTTGAAACCATATCTTTGGTTAGTTTTTAAAAAATGTTTCTGCTTAGAAGAAGAATCATACAACGTATCACGCACAACTAAAGTATTTTAGTTTAAAGAGGAGCAGTTTCCTGATTTCTTTAAAAAATAAGCTGAAAGCTCAGTCATTCTTTCTTCTATTTTGATGGTGTAATTTATGTTGATTAGCACTGTACTATACTCCATACATGTTGCCACCATAATTCATTTGAAGAGGACTATGTGTGTGGCTCTGTTCAGAAGATGACACTCTTCAACTCCACTGAGGATTGGGAACATGCTTCTTCACTAAGCAGCGTCAGGATCAGAGAAGAAGTAGTGAGAAAGTGACCAAACATGGTATGAAGCCAAATGTTCTGTGCATTTGATTGTCTCTGATGTCTTTCTCTGCTCCACCACTTGAAACTCTGTGACATGAGGGCACAATTTTTCAGCAAATTGGTATCTTCTGTGATTTTAACTATTCTTTGAGGGTTATTGTATGAGTCAAAACAGTTGTGTACGAGGCATTTGCCAGGGCTTGATTCCACGTTATAGAAAAGATGGGCTGTGATTCTAAATAAGCATAAGTATTTCACCTGAGTTTTGATCCTGAGTCTGTTTTACTCACTGATGAGTTGTGGCTTAACTTTGCTATCTCTTTGCAAAATCTCACTTTTACATGTTATTCATTGTCTACTATTACCCTCATTTCCTTTCACAGTAAAAAGATACCTGCTCTCTCCTTTATTCTGTTCCTTTGGCTGTAGGAAGGTGTTTCTAGAGAAGTGGGGGCCCAAACTCAGTTGTTTCTTTTTATACTTGGCAATGCCAGTGGTCCTTAGCCAAAAGTCGGGATATAGGGTTTGCTTTCCTAGACTGCATATGCACTTTTCCCACTGCAAAGTGCTTGGATGTTGGGCTAAACCCATTTTTTTACCTGTTCTCTTTTCATCCTGGACACTCTTCCACCTCCCCAGCCTCACGGCGGCTGTCAGTTCTGTCTCTTGAATGTTGAAACAACAATTTGCTCCAACTGACACAATCAGTTCTCTGGGATACTTACTGAACCTGGTCTCTGCTGCTCTTAAGCCCTTGCTTGTTCTTGGCAGCAGCGCCTTCCCCTTGCCTCTTTGTCTTGCTCTGAAGTTGATGATGTTGTCCTGTAAATTTGACCTGGACACACTGTTGTTAAATTTTAGTAGAGCTGCAAAGGTCCTAGCTTCTGTGTTTTGAGGCTACAGCAAATGCCTGAAAGGGTTTACTGGCAGAGATACTGAGGAAAAACATTTTCTGAATGTCTGTATTTATTGTCGCAAATGCAAGGAGAGAGTACTGTAGGAGAGAGAGTATAGTTTCACTCTATTGCCAGCAATACAAGTTTTGCAGTAAGCTCCTCAATTTTCCAATAAACTACCCCTTATATGTTTTCCTCATCATCAGTTTTTTAAAGGGATCATTACGTTCCTCTCAGATAGACTCTTATGATGTTACGGGTTAGGTCTCTTCTGCTTTATTACACTGCTTCATAATGTATGGGCAGAAATACCACTTATAAATAGGAGGTGAAGTGAAGCGGAGGCTCTGCCATCCTGTCATGTCGAGGAACCTACTGAACACCCTGTAACACTGTTTTAATGCAAGGGAAAAACCCCCAAATGTATTTTGAGTAGTGTGAATTCAGTTCAAGCAGAAAGACAAATCAGAGCTGTGATGAGGCCTGTCAAGTGCCAAGCATCCCAGGTCCTGGGATTATCCCTGCAGTGGGACATGCAGTCACTCCCACCACCTGAATCCTGTGATTCTTGTGCATACTGGCAGGCAACGCTCATTAGTCAATGTGTATTTCATTTAAAGGGGAAAAAAAATGAAGAGAGAACTTTGTGAATTTGAAGATCAAATCTACTGTTGAAGGGTTTTATAAATTTTATCTCAAGGATCCAAGATTGGAGTCCTTGTAGCAGTTGTTTAAGATGAATTAAGGTGGTCTGATATTCAGGTGAAAGTCTACTGACAAGTCCAGACATACGCAGGTGAGGAAAGTTAGTGAAAAAATTCTTCCTCGATAAAATTAAGGAACTTACTAACTCAGCAACTTTGGGAAAAGACTTTCAATCTAGATGCACGCCTAAAAAGAGTCCTATCAAATTTTCATAGATACAATTAATTCCTTCCATTTAGAAACACTAAATTAGAACTGTCCAATTAGGTTGCATCCTATATAATGAAAGCGCTATTAACACTCCAAACCACTGCTACTGACATTAAAGATCTGACATGGAATGAATAAACAGCTTGATCTGAAATGAAAGCAGCTTGACTAAGACAAGTCTTTTTGCCAGATGCTGAGGTGAACAGTTTTCTATTTTCTTTTCTTTCTGATGTAGATCGTTTCTATGGTGGCACATTGAAGTGCTTTGCAGCGCTAGCAGGACCAGCCTGTGGTGAGCCCATCTGCAGGCTGGGGCTGCTGGGTTGTTTTGGAGCCCCATTAGCAACTGGCTGGCAATCAGCCTATGCCAGGGCCGGCCTGGGCTTCCTTGCACAGTGCTGCATCTTGCAGCACAGTGTAACCCTTTCTACTTTGCCAGCACTGTCCTTCCCAAGCCTTCCACCTTTTTAGAAATGCTTGAAGCATCAGATACTTTCTATGATCCTTCTTTTAAAAATACAAAAGTGATTCCTCTGATTTTGTGTCAGCCCTGTGGGCAGAGTTTTTCCTCACTGTTGGTCTGCACTTCACCTGATAAGCCTGTGGAATATTGCATATTTGGAGTACTCAAACTCATTTTTATTTAATGGATTCCTGCACTTTTCTTTGCATATAAGGTATGTAGAAACAGACCGCAGCCAAAGACTAGTTGAAAGGTGTATCTTCTGGAAGCTGGTGGCAGTGGTGGTCTTAAGTAATGTAGAGAAAGTATGTGTTTAGGAAACTGAAAATACAATATTATCAAATGGCTTTAATGCTTGTTATTAATGAGTTGTATGAATCTGCGTAAGGAGGGAGTGGGCAAGACTCCAAGTAATTCGTTGTTGAACAAGACACTCCACTGGGATGCATTCTGGTGGTTCACATTTAGGAGTTACTGATCATGTCTAAATCATTGATTATCAACCAGAGTAGTTCTCATCAAATGTCCAGGTTTTAGCTGGGTTAGTTAGTTTCCTTCACAGTGGCTGGTATGGGTCTGTGTTTTTCATTTGTGCTGAATGAAGGGTTGATAATAGAGAGATGTTTTTGTTACTGCTGAGCAGGGCTTACACAGAGCCAAGGCCTTTGCAGCTTTTTGTACATGGACGCTGGCAAGGAGGCTGGGAGGAGACACAGGCAGGACAGGTGACCCCAAATGACCAAAGGGATGTTCCATACCATAGGACATTATACTCAGTATATAAAGCCTGGGGAAAGAAGGAGGAAGTGGGACACATTCAGAGTGATGATGTTTTTCTTCTCAAATAACCATTATGCATGATGGATCCCTGCTTTCATGGGGGTGGCTGAACTCCTGCCTGCCCATGAGAAGTACTTTCTTATTTTGCTTTGCTTGCATGCATGGCTTTTGTTTTCCCTAATAAACTGTCTTTATATCAACCCATGGGTTTCTGGTTTTTACCCATCTAATGCTCTCCCCAGTCTTGCTAGTGGGGGATTAATTGAGTGGCTGTACGGAGCTTAGTTGCTGCCTTGGGTTAAACTGCAATGTCGACCCACACAGAAAGCGCGGGGATTACAGGAAGGCTCTGGTGCAGCCAGAGCCTGAAACATGAATGTATCTGAGCTGTAGCCTATTTTGGAATCCTAGATCACTTGCCTGCCTGTGTGGGATCCACCCTGGTGCCAACAAGACTTTGTCAAACTTACTTGGACGCAACTCCGTGCTTGAAATGTGATATCATTAGAGGCTTGGGAATTGATGGAAGCTCTGCAGTGAATGCCAATGCTGAAATTTGGTACTCTGAATATAAAAATTTATACTGAAACTTTGGAGAAGTTGCTGAATATACCTTCTAGAAGGTCTTTCAGGGTAACAGATCAACTGTTTTTAATGAGTTTTGTTTCCATTCACCTATAGATAGAATTCTTGACTCTGGATTAAAGATTTATGAAATCTTGAGTTTAAATACAGAGGTTATTTGTAATTTAGAGGAGGGCTGAAAAGTGTCATCTCTTCCTTAATATTTCTACTGGTTTTTTTCATTTCCCTCAACTTCAAACAACCAAAAAGATTTTTCTTTGGAAACCTTTTGCTTCCAATCATGAGACTCTGTATGTTGAGTTTGAGCTATGATTGAATTTATACTACAGCCAAGTTATAAAACCATGAAAATAGCATTTATAATGGAAATTCCAAGTGCAATCTTAACTGTAACAGCCAGATTGATACTCAATAGTACTATTAACATTCTTCAAACCCCAGGATGAGTCATACTCATCTAATTCTTTACATAACCCTTTTCTTTTTTCCAGTGCTGGCCTAGTCTTGTAATTTTTAGTCATACACCAGTGGATATGGTCCTTTAATTTGGAGGGACGTATACACAGCTGATATCAGTGCTACAGAAATAGACAGTGTTGCTAGCAGGGCCATGCTTTCTGCATTTATTTATTGAGTTGAATTTAATGTTCACTTGTCTGAATTATTAACTTGATATTGTGTTTGTTTTTTTAATAATGTCTATGTAACCTTCTTCTTATTATTCTTAGATAATCATACAACATTTAAAATGACACCAATAGATAAAAAGTTTTAGGAAGTTGTGAGAGTAAAGATAGGAGAATTGTAACTCCTGTTTGCTACCTATTTTTTCTAAAAGAGAGATGAAGAACAATTTGCTTGATGTTCTGCCTCACTCTTGAGTACCACATGCAGTGTCTTCAGTGGTGTTGTGTTGCTAGAAATATGTTTGGTGATCCTAAAAAGGGAAGGTGAGTATGAGGGATGAGAACAGTTGTAATGAAGTCACTTTGCTTGTCCTGGTCCCTGCAGCAGCATATCTGGATGACATGGCTGGCCAGAATATAAAAATTGTGATTTATGAGAATTATTGAAGTTTTGGAAGTTGTATAACTTTCACAAGCGTTGAAAACAGATTTTCTGTAAAAAAGGCAGAAAGACAACATCTGATACAGCTAGCAATTTGGGAGAAGGGCCAAACTAACAGTGCGTCCTAGAGTGGGACTGGTGTGTGAAAGAAGGGCTTGAGTCCCCAGATTCCCTCATGGCAGACCCTTGCCTCCCCCTTGCCTTTGCTTCCTTGTGTCACGGAGGCAAGGAAATATTTAACTGCGTATATGAAGTAAAACTAATTGCTCAGTTGAGATTAAGGGGCTCCTTGGGGCTGTTGGTTCTGCTCTCCTTGCCACATCAGCAGAGGGCAAAGGGAAAGAGGAGATGCCAACGATCGGCCAGCTGAGCATACACAAAGTACAGGGCACCTGGACATCCCTCTCTAAAGAAACAATGATTCATGGGAATTTGAAAGGGTAAATCAGTGAGGGCGTAGAGGAAATCTGGCAGTATGGGCCTTTAGTTCAGTCCTAATGATGTAGCATAAGTAGGTCTCCCCATTCCCTTTTACTGTATTTGTCCTTTTCCTAAGAGGCAAAAGTTTCCTTGCAGCCCATGCTGCCTTATCGTGCCATTAAGCAGTTCACATGAGTGAAGCGTTCTGCTAATTACATCCGCTGGTGATGAGCTTCTCCTCCCACCTACAGCTTTCCAGGACCTGCGCCTGCATGTGCAGTGCAAATCCATACACAGGCATGCTGAGAGCTGACATCAAGTTGCCTCCACATCGAAGCAGTGTCTGTCCTCAATGGAACTTGATTGCTGCTCTTCGAGACATAAATTCCCACAAACTATTTCTGACAGATCAGTAAAAGTAAACTAGTAAAGCAAGCATCCTATGAGCAGGTTTGTGTTTTCTTTAATAGGAGACTCTGCTGTAAATTTTTATGAGTCTCAAAATTGGAGGAGGTTGAAAGCCACAGGATCACCTCTGTAAACAGCCAGAGAATAGCAAGGGAATAAAATCTTCATACTCTCTCCACCTCTTCAAAATTGAGACATAACTGATATTTCAAGTCCATATGGAATTGAAGTTCTTTTGGCATAATCAATTAGGAGATTTTAATTTCTTTCTTTAATAGGTCATATTATCATAATTTAAATTGCTCTTCTCCTACAGTTTAAAAATACTTCCAAATTTATCCCTGTGATCTTTTCAGCAATTTTTTCAAATTTGAAGTGTGAAGCCCTCTGGGGAAAAGAGGGTCACTAGCACTAAAATGTGATTGATGCAGTAAGACTGCCACTTGAATTTCTATTATACTCTGGTTTTACGAAGTCATGAGTACACATTATTAGCTAGTCTTTTGTTTGTTTAAGATGTGTCTCTGTGGGTGATAAATTGTTGCTTTTGAAAGTATGAGCATATGGAAAACTTTGCCTTCTACTTTAAGAAATAATCTTTCATACTGTTGGAATGACTTGTGCTACTAAGTTATGATTTTACAGAGAAACAGTCACCACAGAGAAAAAGTACTTCTACAAATTTTTTGAAAATCTTTGAAAAGTGTATTTTTAATTGAGATTTGTAAGTAATATTTTAAGTTTCTTGAGTATTTTAGGAAAGGCTTAGCCTCTCCCAAACAAGCCTTCTCCATTTCCTTTGGGGACATAATTTCTGTAGCTATCCTACCCATCTTGATGTTTGCTTCTTCCCATGTCTATGACAAACTTTGAACCTCTTGATTGCTCTTAGGAAAAGCCAGAAGATGGAGAGGCAGCTCATGGACCCCTGAGGAGTTCTGAAGAGATGGAGGATTCCTGAGCCAGGGAACCCTAGGTGAGATGTGGGTGAGGGGCAGCCATCACCATTCTGTGGGGTGGTGGGTGGCACGTAGGCTCGGTGTGGGAGGAAAGATGTGACTGCTGTTCACGGGGAGAAGACCTTGTGGACCAAAACAAAGAACACTGAGACTGGGACTGGTCTAAAGCAGGAGGTAAGGGGAACCCAGAGTTCAGATCAGTCTCTGGCAGGGACCATTGACTCCTGCCTTGTTCATGTCTATTGAAGTTTCCTGACCAAAAATAAACTTGCCTTTCAGAGCCCCATCCTGGCTGGATATAGTTTTTGAATTGACAGGGTATCCTGCCTCTGTTGAAACTATGAAATGTCTTGTTCTTAGAAGGAGAGCAACATATACAAATTTTAGCTATCAGTTTCTGAGGATTAAAAGAATGAGAACATTAAAATTACTTATATTTTCAATGGGAAAGCACCCAGAAGGCTTCAGTGTACAGGAAGACTACATACCCCACCTTTACCCTCTCCTCATGAGTGCCTGGTGAGACAAGCTTATGCAGGTTCCCAAGTGTTGATGTATTCACAGCGCTTCACATCCATACGTGATTTATTTTGTCTTACCAGTCTGGTGCAGCCAAAAAAGCTGTCATGCCTTTGAGAGGAAAAGGTCTTTGCTCAGTTTGGGCTGCAGTCTGTATGACTAGAGACAGGGCTTAGGTGGGAGCAGGCCTGTTTTGCTGCATGTGTTTGTTGTCTGGCAGAAGTCCAAGTGATTTGGAGATAGTACTAGGTTTTAGGAGAATCACACTCTGAATGAACTGCTGTTATGGCCTTTTCCAGGAGAAGCCAACTTTCTGAGTCCAGTTTCATGCTGACAAGCTGCCTTCCTGACATTAATCCCCTGGAGCCTGACACAGTGCTAGGGTTCATTTTGCAGGGGTGCAGAGGAGCAACGGTGGAGAATTCTTCTCCTTCTGACAGTGGCTCTGTGCCTTCTTTCCTGGCTCTTCTGCCTGTGGCTGTCACTAGAATTACTGCTGCTTCTACTTTCTCATATATCCTCCTTCAAGTTTCTTGATTATAGGTACTTAAACATAATTACTGTGGATTTTATAGCACTCTGGGACAAGATAAAGGAGAATGAAAACCAGTGAAGCAAGTGGCCCTTCCTCTGTTGTTCAGGGAAGACTTTAAGGTATTTTTAAAGGGTAATTTATGAAAACTCTGATCAGATTATGTAGTTGTTCCTTGCTAATTCAACATCATGCTCCTGAGAACACTACCAATAGGGCTTGCCAGTAAATTTCTGAAGATCTTCTAATAGAATTAGTCTTTCTTCATCTGGGGAAAAGTCCTCATGAAAGTTGTGTTGTTAATTTCAGTCTGTTTCTTCAGTTTATGGAAATTATAATGTCATACTGTTCTGCTAAACATCTCTGGTTACTTTTAGCTGTCTATCACCACTTCTTTGTGGCTTCCAGCCTCAATAAACTGAACTAGAAGCCACCTGACTGAACTACCCTTTGCTTACACTATTGTGGTGGTTTAGGACCACTTTTATCATTTAGGGGGCACGTTCAATAAAGGTGACAGAAAACTGAATAGAGTTGCAGCAGGTGAACAGTTTATTACAGGGGGTTTAAATTAGGGAAGTAGGGATAACCCACAGGGAACCCAGAATTACACAGAGGAACACTCGACATGCAGGGAAAAAAAACACAAAAAGGGAAAAAACAAAAAAAGAAAGGGAACTGTTCCTTTCAGGTAGATGACTAGCTGAAAAAAGCAGTGGGGAAGGGTAGGAAAAGCCATCTCTCTCCCTTCCCTCTTTCCTTCAAGCTCTCTGAAAAATACAAAC
Organism: Serilophus lunatus; assembly: GCA_013399895.1. Classification (NCBI taxonomy): domain Eukaryota; kingdom Metazoa; phylum Chordata; class Aves; order Passeriformes; family Eurylaimidae; genus Serilophus; species Serilophus lunatus. The sequence continues at coordinate 1,073,270 of VXBA01000205.1, forward strand.
AGAAGTAAAAACGACTCCCTCCCACCACCTCCCCGAGGGTTACTTGCTAGCAAGCTGGAAATGGCTCTTGTGCTGAGAGAAATGGGTGAACTCCACGCCGTGGGGGCCTGCGAGCACGAAAGACAGGAGCTGTGTGTTTCCCTCGGAGCAGGTGAAGAAGAGCCTCGGGGCGGGCCCTTGCCCTCCGCTCTTAAGTCTTTTCGTTCTCGCGTGGGTCTCGTCGCCTTCTTCCCGGCCAAGCTCTCTCTCCATTGTTCCAGCGAGGCCAGGCCTGTGCCCTCGCAGCATCCCTTTGTCTGCAAGCTGACAGCCGCTGGGATCGCACCTACTCGGGGGGGGGGCGAGGAGCAGCCGCTGCCCGAGGGGACCGGGACTGGCGCTGGCGCCTCTCCCTGGGGAAACGAGAAACTGCCCCGTCCCAGCCCGCCGCCCCCTTCCCGAGATGGCTTTGAGGAAAATTGAATTTTATAACGTGGTAAATGGGTTGCTCTCTTACACCCTCTTTCAAAAGCCCTTTTCAAAAGGCTACAACTATTGAAAATTTTACTATCTAACATTTACAGTGGAAATTTATATTATTGAGAAATAAAAACAGAAGAAAAAAAAAAATCACATGTCCCAACAGCAAAGTCCTGGCAGTTTGTGTGGGGGAAGAGAGAAGACACAGAGTTGTCCAGCTGCAGCCATTGTGGTCTGAAAGAGGACATAGTGTGTCATTCAATACTCGCTGAGATGAAAAAGAAACTTCCACTCATGTTATCATGGAACGAATCCTTTGGCAAGTAACCCTTTTCCTTCTAGGAACCACCAGAGAGAGAGAGAGAGAGAGAGAGAGAGAGAGAGAGAATTCTCTGTTGTTCGATGATCTTAAAGCCTTCATGAAGATATATCTGGTGTGTTCTTTAGAAAATGTTTATAATTAATAAGAAGAAAATTCAATTAATTTATTTGTGATTACCAGCCTCATCAAATAACTTGCTTAGCACTTGTCTCTGAATGCCACCATGTAATTTAGAAACTCAATGTTTTATTTATTTTAGTCGGAAGCACCATAAATAATTAAAAATATGTTCCATCTCTGACAGAAGTCTTTTAGTGGGATTTTAAGAAAATTATTCAAAAATCGGATGATGATTTTATTCCAGTGGGAAGATGGGAGATTGAATTATTCAGTATTAATTCCATGATGCCATAATACTGCTCAGCACTTTAGGCAAAAAAATGAAACCTGAAGTTACAAAGAACAAATGCCTCTGAGGAGGAAATACACACATAGAGATGAGCAGAAAGACTACATGGTGAGCCTTAGGTCTTGTATGTATACCCTTGTTCCTTTTCTTTTTTCTTCTTCCTTTTTCTCTCTCTGTCCCTCCCTGATGTCAAGTCCACAACACTTTGGAATGGATAATTTAGATTAATAACATATCTAGAAGAAAAGCCTTTGGAAAAGACCTGAAGGGATGGAGGGATGCAGATGTGACAGTGAAGCTGAACTTCAGGACATTCTGCTAGCAGTAGAGGATAAGATTAGAGGGACCTGGGAAGGTGGGAGAACAATGCAAATTGTACTGGCAGAAACAGCATGAGAATCGGATAGGCGGGTCATCACCACTATTTTTGCTGTCTTTGACAAATAAGTAGGCTCTGTGTGGGACACAGAGCAAAGGACAAGAAGGAAGTCACAGGCATTAAGAAGCAAAGTGTATGTTATCACCTCACAGACAAGAATAATCCCAGATTCTTTCCCAGATTTATGACCTTATTTATGGACCCATACTCAGTATCTGTCAAACAGCATGTTCCTGTAAAGGGAAGACAGGCAAATCCCCACTGGGGGAATTTGCTTCTTGTGGAAAAGAGTGAAGTGACGGTCTCAGGTCTTCTTCATCAAGGGAAGATCTGGCAGGGGAAAGAGAGAGGGTGATAGTAACCTGACTGTGACAGCAAATACTATTTTGACATAAAAGTGAAATGATTTTCCTGTTTGTACTCTAGTTCCAGATAGGGTAACTTAATAGTCTTTTCGTATCAACCCATCTTCCTGGATTTATTTGTTTTATGACCTTCACGGTAAATACAACTCAATATTGTACACCAATGTTAAAACACTTCTACCCTAATGGAAAACAGGGAGTTTATGATGAAGGGATGCTAAGTGATGAAAACCAAGGTCGTCACGGTGGCTATTTTATTCTGTTCTCTATAGTTTGTATTTCAGTGGCCTCCTAGAGCACCCACAAGTAAGGCAACAGCACATGGTAAGGCCTCGTTAATCTCTAGTGGATGAAATTCACTCGGTCTCTCAAGTAGTTTGCAGTGTAGAAATCAGGGATTTAGGGAATAGGAAAGAAACTGGTTTGTCTTATTTTATGACCTGCTGAATGCTAGAAAAGACAAAGACAAAGGAGTGTGTTTTGGCACAGTTTGAAAAGTGATAGCGTGTGTGATAGCCTTTGCTTCCCATGGGAGTTGTTCCACCACCTCAAGTCTGCCTGACCAATGCTCCATCTCCTGCACAGAGATTCGTCCCACCTGTTCTGTTTGGTTATTTGTTGCATTAATTCCTTGGTAAAAAAAGAAATGATGGCCACGTCAGAGCTTGCCAGGAATGCAAGGAGATACCTAAAGCTATCTGCAGTTTCCATGAGTCAGCCACTATTGTCCATGATGAAATATGGCATGCAAAGTCATAGTCAACAAATGCAGAAGACACTGAAAAAAAATTCTAAGCCCACATCTGGATAATATCTCTGTGTAAAGTGAAGCTTCAGGGAAAAGGCAAGAGCTTGCAACAGGGGCATGGTTTTTCCAAGGGAATTCAGCTCCCACACTTGACACCTGGTAGTGTTAAATGAAGTTTGTTTTTAGAGCTGTCAACTAATAAATCTACTGTGTATATAGACAGACTTCTGACAAACAAGTCCTCCATCCTGCATGCTGCAGATGCACTCTTTGGTTGATGAGGTCTGTGCCAATCCATCGTCTCTCCCCTCTCATGCCCCCACTACTCCAGTTTGCATTACAGAAAAGAAACCTGATGCAGTTAGTGCAAGTTTCTGTGTAGAGAAGCTTGTAGAAACAAAGGAATAAGATTCAGAAGGCACCTCTCTCTTATTAAATTTTATGATTTTTCTTTTAGCACAGGAATTGAAGAGAACTTGGTGGTTTGTTTTTTTTTCCACTGTCAAGGTTGTAATTTGAATTTCTAAGCTACTTGTAGGTCAATAAATTTTGTGCTACTGCGGGCCTCTGCAGAGCAACTTGGGATGCCCGGTCCTGCAGAGACAACAGTGCAAAGGCCTCAAGAGTCTGGAGGCAATGAGGCTTTTATACATCAACCTGCTGCCATTTCTTGAGAAAATGCAGTTATTGCAGGGAAAAATTACCCTCCAAGAAAACAATTAGCCCTAGGAGTTTTAAAGCTGGTTATTTTTGAAAGTTTTGCTACGCGTGTGCGTATACTCACTGAAACCAAAAAAATTTCTATGTAATTCCTGTCACTATAGGCCAGGGTGTCTGGACAAAAAGTGGTGTCTAAAAATAACTTTACACCACATTAATCCTAGATCTTGTTTTCTGAGGAGATTAAACTGCTTCTGATGAACATCCAGTAATAAGCTTTGGAAACAAACAGGGGACTCTAGGTGGCTGTCTCCTCCTCTGGGCTGAGTAGGTCATTACAAATAAGTAGTGACATTGGCCAGGGAAAAAAGTACTGTTCTGAAAAAGGATTTACTGACATTGTGGGGCTGACCCAAACTCCAAACACCTGTCCATGGCTTCTGTGCTAGCCATTGGTCTCTTAATTACCATTACCTGGTGATGATTCCAATTATCTTTCTCAAAAAAAAGGTGCCAATACACTAGAGGACATCACCAGGGTGGGAAAGCTGTAGTTATGACATTGATGAAGGACACTCATGTCTGCACAAATAAAAATTTGGTTTGGCTGTACTTCCCATGAGCCAATGAAGAAATGGTCATAGCTGCCCAATAAGATGACCTCTTCTCTTGGAGGTAAGGATTGATTAAAGACACTTCTTACAAGTTGCTACAGTAACATGAAAATTCATGATCTTATGGGAAAAGGAAATAGTTACCCCGCTCCTGTTCAGCTGAAATAAAAAGCAATGAAAAGGCAAAACAGAAAAGATGATGTTGCACAGGAGCTGTGAGGTGGTGTAAGCCACCTTTTACTGTCTAGGGGCAGGTTCAATAAAGGTGACGGAAAACTGAACAAAATTTGTGGCAGGGGAACAGTTTATTACAGGGGGTTTAAATTAGGGAAGGTGGGATACCCCAAAGGGACCCCAAAATTACACAGAGAGGAACACTTGACATGCAGGAAAAAAAACACAAAAGGGAAAAAAGGACAAAAACAGAAAGAGAACTGTACTTTCAGGCAGATGGCTAGCTGAAAAAGCAGTGGGGAAGGGTAGGAAAAGCTGTCTCTCTCCCTTCACTCTCTCCTGGAAGCACTTCTGGCCCTTCAGTCTCTCTGAAAAACACAAAAAGAAGTGAAAACAACTCCCTCCCACCACCTCCCCGAAAGATTACTTGCTAGCAAGCTGGAAATGGCTCTCATGCTGAGAGAAATGGGTGAACTCCACGCCGTGGGGGCCTGCGGGCGCTAGGACAGGAGCTGTGTATTTCCCTCGGAGCAGCTGAAGAAGAGCAGGGCGGGCTGTTGTCCTCAGCTTTTAAGCCTTCTCGTTCTCGCGTGGGTCTCGTCGCCTTCTTCCTGGCCAAGCTCTCTCTCCATTGCTCCAGCGGGGCTGGGCCCCACCTTGGTTCTGGTGTTTTCCCATCGAGAGAATCACGAGTTTCAGTCCCACCCGCCATCTTTGTTTTCACAGCCGTGGAATCTTAGAGACGCCCCAGCGCCAACATGGTGCCAGGGCCGGCCCCCCGTTGCTGTCCAAAAGCGGTGGCCGCGCTCAGGCTCCCGGCCGGGGCCAGCCCGGGGCTGCCGCATCCGTGGCACTGCCCTGGCCGCCGCCCGTGGGCACACTGGGCCTTCCCCACGGCCGTGCCCTCAGGCCGCCCCCGCCCCCAGGACCAAGGGACCACGCACACCGTGCGGGGAGGTGGGAGGGGAGCAGGCAGGAACAGGGTCCGTCTCGGCTCTGAGACCGAGGGGCCATGCGTGGCATGAGACAGCCTCGGGGCCATGCGTGCCGGCGGCTGGTGATAGGTCCCCGCGGCTGCCGCCGCCTCTGCCATCCCGACACGGCCCGGGGGAATGGCAGGAGCAAGGACCATACCAGCTCCAACCCCGATCTCAGCTTCCCCCCACACCCCAGCTTTTTTCTTAAGGGAAACTGAATTTTACTAAACAGGTAAGTGGGGTTTTCTTACACTCTTTTCCCCCAAAAGCCCAAGGAACACCCCCAAGCCCCCTTTGACCACTCCCCCGCGATCCCAGCCCCCCCAAACCAGTACAAGCTGGAAGTAAGATAAGTGATCTTGGCTTTGATGTTATTAGATATGACTGGGACCAGGGCGAAAAAAGATACTCCTACTTGTAAACCACACCCAGGTTCAGAGCTGGTGTATGAAATCACATAATACTACCTGAGTTGTTTTGGATGCCCAGTCCCAAGAAAGTTGCTGCTGCTTGACATATGTTTGTCAGAAACATGCTTTCAGCACAATGGAAGCATATGGAGCACATTCTAGTCATGCCCAAAGCTCCTTATATCCCAGAGGGGAAAACTGCCATCACATCAGAGGATGAGAGTCTGTTGTAGGGTCTCACCAGAGCATCTTGCAGACCACCAAGGCTGTCTCGGAACAACTATGATATAGTCCTTGACACATGAAAATCCTACAATACATGTTCTATGGCTGAAAAGAGAGAGCTTGTGATCAGTAATATTAAATGCTGACAAAAGAGCTGTAGAAAATAAAGGGAAACCTAACTCTTCTGCTTTTAATACATTATTTAGGAACCTTGAGATGTGCTGTCTCAGCCTGTGATGACTACAGAAAACCTTGCTGAACTTCTCCATGGAACTGAATTAAATGAGGTTTGCAGTGATATCATGGCTTCTTCTTTCACCGATATGTCAACATTACATGAGTGTTTTTAAAGGGCTCAGAGCAATTCCAGGTACACCAATATAAGTCCTGCAGCAAGAGTCCTGTTGTTTGCATGTCATGTCTACTGGGAGAGGCATAGACAGCAGCACCATCCACATGCCATGTGCCTGCACAGCTGCTCTGCATCTTGAAGCATTTATCTTACATGGCTTCTTTGCAGCAAAAGCATATTCTTCCATAAGAGATCAATTTGCTTATTGGGATGGAAATAATTTTTCAAGGAAGTTTATATTCAGTGGAGGGCTGCCTCATTTAATAGTATTCTGTCATTAGGCATGTGATATTATTGTAGAGACTTCAGTGTAATGTGAAGATGAAAATGAAACAGAGATGTCAGTATTAACATTTTTCAGGAGGAAAGAGAATTAAATTTTCCTGTGGAAATAATCAACGTTGAAGACAATGTCTAGTGGTTGTCAAGGGATATATACAGCTGCTTTGTTAGTCAAGGGTAGAAGGGTTATTACACTTTTCTATTTAGTTAATAATGTTCTTGTTCTTGCTGTCTGATATAGAGTGTATATTGTAATTTTATGTGTTCTGGACCAAACTTTGTAGCTGTGTTGTACATCATTATTACCAGATCAGCTTTCTGTTACAGTAAAAACTTGCCTATAGCGCTGAAGCCCTTTGGAGGCTATGGGATCATGATAGTGATGCCAATGCTGTCATCATCTGTGTCCTAGAGGGAATGTGGCAGGTTCCTTGCCTGCTTCCTTATGAGACTGCTTTTCCTTCAGAGCAGCAGGGGAAAGATCATGGCAGATAAAGCCAAACTTTTTTTAATTAGCTAATTGATTATTTAAAAGAGATGTGTCCCTGCCCTTAGTCCAGTGCAGAATTGGCTTGTTAGCATTAGGAAAGTGAAGGTTCTTTTATGTCCCATTCATCTCAAACCTTTGAACACACTTCTGAAAAAAATTTTGGTGTGTTTTCTTTTGACATCTGTTCTTTGCTCTGTGGTGCTCTGCTTATGATCTGCTTTTGAATGTGGATGTGGTCACTGACTTGCTATAGTCTGTGTCTAGAACGATAACCTGGTTTTCTCATCTGAGATCATTCATTGTTTCCATAACCTGAATTTATTACAATTGACTTTATCTCCTGGGGTTTGATAAGCACATCGATCTGCCATTTTGTGCAAATTGACACCATAATGATCTATTGTTTCCAGATATGTTCTGGGGGAAAGTTATCCTCCTTAGAGCAAAGGGGAAAGTGCACAAAGTCAAAATGATAGAGTGGTGCTAGAGCAAATCCTGGACCAAGAGATGAGAGTCTAGCTCTGTGCTTTACAGGGGAGGATTCAAACAAGGATCTGCACGGCTTTGTGTGGGTGTTCAGATATATGGTAGAGGGATTCTTGCACTGAGATCATTACCAGTGAGTAACAGGCTTTCTGTGTCTTAATTTCTCTACCAGTAAATGCAAAATAATATTTTTTTTGTTTTATTAACCAAAATTCTAGTTGGGAATTTAGAGGATTTTTTCTTATAGGTATGTAAGAGCTATTCTTTGTATCTGATTATTGGGAAATGTGCACATCTTACAGGCAGTTTGATACGTTGCAAGTGCAAATATTTATTGTAAATGCGGGCAACAAATTAGCTTTTAATCAGCTACGAGATCGACTCCTTCTTGGTGCTTGTGATGTTGAGGAGCTCTGGTAACTTGAGCTGATTCCTGTAAATAATTTTTAAAGCTTTCTTCCCTATTTGATGATAAAAGATAGCAGAGCACATAATTCATGCCTTTCATATTCATGTTTATATTTTTGGTTTATGGTAGGTGAAAGCCTTTGTCATTTTAATGAAATATATGCCCACCTGCTATTCAGTTATTGAATAAGGGTTAACCTGATAAATACGTGTATTTCCCGTGACTGATCTTCTGGAAGGACGTTCTTTCTGAAACAGTCTCCCTGCTGACATTTCTACAAGGTCTTTGGCTTCAGCCTCTTTGGACATAGGGTATCTCTTCCTTTTGATACAATTCTCCTTCACCTACTGCTAATCCTGTAGGATCTATAGGCTAAAAAGTAGGACCACCTCTTAAAACTGAACATTGCGTGAGATTGCTTTTCAAGGCTTTCATCTTCTCTGACTTGTAGATATTTTAAAAAATGGTGTTTCTTGTTTCTTCTTTTTTTTTTTTTTTTATTTTTTTTTTTTTTTCCCCCTTTTTTTCTTTTTTTTTTTTTTTTTTTTTTTTTTTTTCATCCAGCAATAAGTAGTGTCACAATCCTTGTACTATCAGGTTTGGCTCTGAAAGTCTGTACCTCAGTGATGACATGATAAAGCTGGTTAAGAGCTGGCAATGTGCATTTACAACAAAGTCAGTGGGGAGGCATAAGATTTTCAACATACGAGTGTGGCTGAGGGATCTTCAAGCTGACATTGACCAGTAGCTCTCTAGAACTAGGATTTGGGACTGTAGTTAACATTTAAATGTTTCTGAATGGACAGTCCTGGTTCTTGGGAAACTGAAAGGGGATGTACCCACTATAGCCTCAAGCTCAGCGGGTTCCACTGGAGATGATCACAGTTCCAAAGCCTCTTCAAATAGGCACATGTGAAGATTTTGAAGACTGTGACTTTGCAGCTTCATTTGGAAAAGAGATGGTTTCGAGGTGACTTTTGGAAGCCTTCTTCTTTTTACATCTTCTTTTGCTTAGGCGTGCATACATTTGGTAGAGATTGCAACTTCTGCATGAAGTCCTCTGCAGTCTTGGAAGTGTCATGTCTTGTGCTGTGTTTGAAACAAGCTCGTTGGAGGTTTGACAAATGTTTTGTTATGTCATTCACTGCTGTGCTGGATAATGTGAAGCTTGGCTGAATTTCTTGGTAAAAAATGTCAGTAATAATCAACTATCATTACATAGAGCTTTGTTGTGTTCAAACAAATCAGTTGCCAATTTCTTTTAGACTCCACGAGGAGTACCACAAATTATCATCAGCTCCTTGCAGTCCCCTCTCTGGCATTTTGAACAAATGTAGCAATTTCTAAATTCATATTCTGCTTTCTGAATTCATGTGGGGCCAGACAAGTGTTGTCCTGAGGTTTTTTGTCTGTTTGTTTGTGGGTTTTGAGTTGGGTTTGGTTGGTTGGTTGGGTTTGAGTTTGGGTTTTTTTCCCCATAGAAATCCCTTTATGATCTTTCCTGTCTTTTGTTTTCTTCAAAATTAAAATCTTCTCAAGAAAATTAATCAAACTTATCTGTGCTTATAATCCACAGAGAACTGTTTTTCCATCCCCATATTAATAAACATTGCAGTGAGAATGTTGTTCTTGTGCAGACCAGCCTGATGATACCTATTTCCTTAGAAGTTTCACTTGCATCATAATTTTCTCTTTCTCTCATGACTTCTGCTGGATATTATAAAGTCACATGTCCCTGTTCCCAAGGCTCCTTCCTCTTTAGCATTATGTGAGAAAGGATCTGTGACAAGACAATGTTTTTTTCCCTTTTTTAATGATGTTTTGTAACTATGAGATTATGTACTGAAATTTTACTGGTGAAGGAGCCAGACTTCTCCAAAGGATGTTCCCAAGAGACTTGATGCCTGTTGCAGGCATTATTACAGTGTTGTAGCGCACCTGTTGATCAAACTTCTGGCTTCTAGGGTCACAGGAAAATGATGCCTCTTTGATCTAAGTATGATATGCTCTGTTTTCTTCGGATTTGTCCCCACTGGAGCAATTTGGTTTCAGCAGTTCCTCATGAAGCCTGAAGTGCTGTTTTTGTGGTAAAGTGGATACTTTGATTGCATTTGACACTACCATCCCAGTAGTGTCCTTTTTTAGTTCTTTCAGGGTGTCGGTATTTTTCTCACTTTCACATGAGTTGGATCTGGCCTGATTCCTTAATTTCCTAAAAGACGGATGAGATTGCTTTGCTACTGCAAAGCAATTGAACTGCTGTCTGCTGTAGTCTGCTCATAGCTCATGTCATCTACAGTTTGGAACGAGTGCTGTTAGGCTTTATTGTGTTTCTTTAGAGTGCTGCTAGCTGCTAAAACTTCACCAGGTTACCTTGCCACTTGTCAGCTTGTCAGGATTTCAGGACTTCTTGTAGCTTGACCTCATGGAATAACCTCCTCATGTGGAAGATACAACCAAGAACATTCACCACCAGCTCTGTCTTTCTAACAGGTAGCTGGAAGTGGTTAACATGATGGGCTTTCTGTTCAGCCTGTCAATTCTTACCTTTCAGGGGTATTTCTGCATATTTGTCTATAGAGCATGACTATCGTTTTACTTTTTCTCTGGTGTGGCCAGAGAGACCCACTCTCCTAAGAGATCTATGTCCTTTGGCTTCATGTACTGTATGTACTACACTTTTAGGACCTTCAGGGCACTCCACTCTACTGCTAGGCACAATGCTGCTTTTATTGGCACATCGTGTACCTGCTGCAAATATCCTGCACTCCTACACTGCTTAGTTCTCAGTCAGTGCTGCAGGTGGCTAGTAGCTACTGTTGTTCTTATGGGTTCTATTCCTCAAGATTTTCTCTAACATTGTATTTTATCAATATTTTTGCTTGTATTCTTCTGAATTTGCTGTTTTTAATATCTGTCCTTCATCTTGTTGTTCCTTCCTGTGAAGCAGCATCTTATTAGTAGCAATATCAGGGTTACCTACTCATCGTGTACCCCGGGTCCTCTGTTCAAAAAAAATTTCTTTATACCAAGGCAGATTTGATGAAAACCATGGATTGACTACCTTTTCCTTACATCTCTTAGTGAGCTTGCCTTCTTGCCCATTAGACAATAAGTAGTCTAGTCTTCAGACCAGTTAGTTTCCTCAGCTCTTATGAAAACCAATTCAGTAGGAATAAATTTAATGTTGATCTGCAGGAGTCATTGAACTAGCAACATAAACTAGATGGTCAATTCTGTCATTCTGTTAGGTTTCTTAATTTTGTCTTAACACTAACACGACCTGTTTTTGTGGATACACAGGATCCATATAATTTTTGTATTGTGTTCAGACTACAAAACAGAGAGAAAAGTCACAGTGCAACACTCAGGATTTATTGGCTGGATTCAACTCTCCCAAAAATAATGTTCCCTAAATTGTTAGCTTTTAGCTTATCCATAGGTACACTGCATTGCCACCCATTGGGGAGCTGCCTATAAACCATAAAGGGTACAGCGTTATGAAGCTTGTATTTTCCTTACATCTACTACACTTTTCTTACATCCGCAATTTCTCTAACCCTTACTCTTAATCTGACACAGGCTGCCCGTATATTGCAGGTGTTCCATTCACTTTGGTCACTGTAGGCAGCTCGTGCTGCATTGAATTAGCAGCCCTGGTGCACCAGGACAAGGGACAGCAGCTGGCAGGGCACACTGTTCCGCTCGCTAGTGCAAGAGCCGGTGCTCATTTTGGGTCCCCTACCCAGATCTCACCAGACCTTCCTGCCCCTCACAGCAGGAAGCAGCATTCAAGCAGTATAATAAAGACGTCAAGGTGCTGCAGGGAAACTTCTGCCATGAAGGCAAACCACTCCAGAATGGGTTTCCAGTGCGGAAAACTCAAGGTGTAGTTTCCTGGGTTCTGCACAGCCAAAGGTATGTGTGCTACCTACAATCGTCTGAAGTGACGCTCTCCATATGTAGCTGGACATATGATAAAAAAACTCCTCTGATAAGAAGGAATAATGAATGTAAAATGCATTTATTTGATTTTAATTATCATTTGACCATCATTTATCTTTGAAGACACATGATAATTTGTAATCTTCACCCTAAGCTATAACATCTTGTGGCGTGAAACCTGGGCCAACTTTAGGGCTTTGCAAGTCCAGAAGGTCAGAACTGTTGGCTAATCACGTGAGTAGAATTCCTAGAGGATGTGTTTCTCCAATCTCAATATAAAGAAGATGTATTTTAGAGTACATGTTTGAAAATTTCAAGGCTCAGACATGAAAATCAACTGATAGCCATGAGTTGTAGCCTGGAGACACCTGCCTGTCCTGCATCTTAGGTGAGTAGCATTGGACCTTTATTTCTGTTGCTGTTTAGAGCTGTGCAAAAGAATTAGCATTGCCAGATAAATATTTTTCGCATTTCTGAGGAATTTTGATCTTCAGAGAAGTTAGATTTTTTTTTTTTCTGGAGCAGAAAATCTGTGATTGACATGAAAACACTCCTTGCAAGGGGACAGAGAAAATGTACTCATGAAAGTATTAGCTTACATTTGTGAAAACTTGTGATCTGAAAATGAATGTTGAGAGTTCTTCTGTTCTTTTTTCAGCTCTCTGCATTGCTGACCATCTGCCCAAGATGTTAACTTAAAATTTCCAAACTACTTTGTGAAATCCTTGATGCTACTCTGCAGAGAGCAGCCAGCTTTTTTAGTAACAGCTGTCTCCTCTTTGGCTCAGGCAAGAAGCTGTAATATAAAGAGAACATCTGAAATTTTATTCTTGCCATTGCCTATCCATGTAAGCAGTTTGTTTAGCTGCTGTAAGGAAACCGTATGGCCAGTAAGAATTTTCTCTGCAAGCCAATAATTTAGGCAGTAACATATTGAGAGAGCTGGTTAATATTCAGGGACCCCTTCCTCCAGGGTCAAGAATGAAGCATCCCATTAAGAAAGAAATTGAGCAAAAGGAAAAGGAGACCTGCATGAATGAACAAAGTACTCCTGTCATTACTCAAACATAAGCAGGAAATACACAGGAGATATAAACAGGGTCAGTCCATTTGGAATGAATAGGTTATCAGAATAAGTAGAAATGGGAAAAGGCCAAGGCCTATCTGGAATTAATTCTGGTCAGGGATGTCAATGACAAGAAGGGCTTTTTCAAATACATCAACAACAAAAAGAAAACAAAGAATAATGTGAACCTATTACTAAATACAGAGGGGATCCTGGTAACAGGGTAACAGAGAACACAGAGAAGACAAATTTACTGGATCCCTTCTTTGCATCAGTCTTCACCAACAAGACCAGCACTCAGGAATCTCTGACCCAGGGAAGCTGAGTAATGGAATGTTGGAAGGAAAATTTTCCCTTGGTCAAGGAGAATTGGGTTAGAGAACACCTAGGCAAATTTGACATCTACAATTCCATGGACCCTGATAGGATGCATCCATGAGTAACGAGAGACCTGATGGACACTGTAGCTGGGCCAATCACGATAATCTTTGAAAGGCCATGGTGATTGGTAGAGGTGTCTGAGGACTTGAAGAAAGCAAATGTCACCCCAATCTTCAAAATGGGCAAGAAGGAAGACCCGGGAAACTACTGTCCATGCAGCCTAACCTCAGTCGATGGAAAATGGATGGAGTACCTCATTCTAGAGGCCATTTCTGTCCACATGGATGACAGAAGTGGATTAGGAGTAGCAACCACAGATTTACTAAAGGTAAATCATGTTTGAACAACCTGATTGACTTCTATGATGTAACAACTACCAGGATGAATGAGAGGAGAGCATTGGATATTGTCTACCTTGACAAGCAAGGCTTTTGACACTGTCTCTCACAATATCTTCACAGGCAACCTCAGGAAGTGTGGACTGGATGAGCAGTGAGGCGCATTCAGAACTGGCTCAATGGCAGATCCCAGAGAATCCTAATGAGTGGCACAGGGTCTAGGTAGAGGCCTGTTACTAGTGTTGTCCCCCAAAGTTCAATACTGGGCCCAGAATTGTTTAACCTATTCAGAAATTACTTCGCTGAAGGAATTAGATGCTTCCTCAGCAAGTTCACTGATGACAAAATGCTCAGAGGAGTGGCCAGTACCCCGGAATGCAGTGCAGCCCTTCAATAGGAGTTCAATAGGTTGGAGAGGTCATTAGACAGGAACAATCTGAAATTCAACAAAGACAAATGGAGGGTCTTGCACCTGGGGAGGAATAACCTCCTGCACCATTACAGGCTGGGGGCCAACCTGCTGGAAAGCAGCTCTGCAGGGAAGGACCTGGGGGTCCTAGTGGACAACAAGCTGTCCATGAGCCAGTACTGTGTCCTTGTGGCCAAGAAAGCCAGTAGTATCTTGGGGTGCATTAGGAAGAGCATTTCCAGCAGGTCAAGGGAAGTGATCTTGCCCCTCTACTCAGCCCAGGTGAGGCTGTATCTGGAATGCTGTGTCCAGGTCTGGGCTCCTCAGCAGAGAGACATGGAGCTCCCGGATTTGGTCCAATGGAGGGCAATAAGGATGATTAAGGAATTGGAACATCTCTCTTATGAGGAAAGGCTGAGAGAGTTGAGTCTTTTCAACTTCAATCTCATTAATGTATACAAGTATCTGAAGGGAGGATGTCAAGAAAATGGGGCCAGGCTCTTCTCAGTGTTGCCAAGCAGTAGCACAAGAAGAAGTAGGACAAGAAAATGATACACAGGAAGGTCCACCTGAATATGAGAAACAGCATTCTTACTGTGCTTGTGACTGGGCACTGAAACAGGTTGCCCAGAATGGTTGTGGAGTCTCCTCCACCCAAGATATTAGAGAACTGTTTGGATGCCATTATGTGCAATGTACTTTAGGATGATCCTGCTTGAGCAGGAGGGTTGGACCAGGTGACCCAACCTGACTAATTCTGTGATTCTGTGTGCACTAAGGAAAAAATCTGAAAAATGTGATCACCACAAATCACTTGTGATCTTGTATTTGTGTGTGTCAGCTATTGGATGGTAGAAGCCCATAAGTACATTCTTATCTCATGACATGTCAAGGAAAATGCTAGACTCTCCTTTTCTTTTTAGTGGCAGCAACCAATCTCCCATACCTTCCATTTGCTCAGAATGGGACTATCTGCAATGTTTCTGGTGCTGAGGCAATGCAGGTGTGAGTGTTGACAGAAGTGATCAGATAATTGCAAGCTCATTTATTTTGGTTGTTTGATTTTGTTTTGTTTGTTTTTTTTTTCCCCAAATGTGGCCTTTCCAAAGACTTTCCAGAGAGATCCTCCTTCAGTTTAGGAGGATCTCTGCATATACTTCTTCTCGGATCTTGTCTCAGTTAGTTTCCTATGCTTGCTTCATATCTAGTTTCCTCTCCTGTGGCATTCTCCTTCCACTGCCCTGGGGGACACTGAGAAGCAGAGTGTCTTCTTCACTCCCTACCTCAGGAAAGCTGCATAGTGCTGCCCGACTATGCTAGGCATGCTGCCACAGCAGAAACTTTAACTGCTCCTTATTTCACCATAGCTTACATATTTAATCACTTTCGCTAGTGTAGAAGTTAATGTAAGGTCTCTGATGGCCCCTCTGATGGTCCCTCTGGGCTCCAGACAATCATCAGCAAGCCCTTCACCTCTGTCCTTTGGTGACCTGGTAACTGCTGGTAGTGTTTAATATTTACAGGTTGCTTGACTGACAAAGGACTGTGTGGGGTTCCTTCTGAAATAATTAACGGGGCCACATTTATTTTCTGTTTTCATTCTTTGTGTACTCATAAAATCAGAATTGTTCTCTAAAAGGCAAAGTATGAAGGATTTTCACACAGGGGCAACAGAGCTGTTGTTTTCAGTGTGAACACTGTGTGAAACACTCAAAACTGTTGTTTTCAGTGTGAACAGACTGTGAGGTTCCCAAATTCTCTGAAAGTATGTTTGTCTTCAGGTTTCCTAGAACTACACAAAGTTGCTCTTCATGCTTTTTTAACTGCTCCTCCCTGCAAGAAAGACTGCCAAGTACCTCTCTACTTTAATTGAGAAGTCTTGATTTAAGTCCTGGTTATTGATAACTGTTTGGGATTCAAATTAATTTTCAATTGTTGATACTCAAATAGAGATAAAAATGCATCTATCATCTACTGCATGAAAGATGACTTCCTCGTGTTGACCACAGAGCTACAAATAATTAAGGAGCAAAAACTGTACTGCAATGCTTTAATCCTTACATGCAAACTATGTAGAGCAAGACTATGCCCTATTCTTCTCAATTTCTAAAAATGCATAGCTATTAACAGCTGTCTCTACATTTAGCCTCACTCACAAAGAGACTATATGATGTTTATCATATTATCCCAAGTTTAGTCATGTTATTGCCCAAGGCTAGGATCTAAGTTATAAAAAATTAAATTTTAAAAGGTTTTGAATTGGCTTGAAATTTGGTAAATCATATAACCAGCACTGTGTTAAGAATGCTCAATTTCTTTTTGTTCTTGACCTGTACATTTCCTACATACTGATGTCTAAATCAGCTGAAGAAGTTCCCAAAGGAAGTAAAAAAATCATAGCTGCGATTCCATTAGCAAGAATATATCCATTGCAGACAACATTTTTAGTTCTGTATATAGTTTTTAGGCTCTGATTTATTTGTAAGACCTTAGGAAGTAACTCATCATCATCGTTTGTATCTCAGCAAAGATCTCTGGCTAGCGCAGTGTGTAGCTTAAATACTACATCTTGCATTGACATAACCAACCTAGCGTTTCAGACATAAAGAGCAGCTAACTGCCCTAGTTTTGCACTTAAAGTACACCATAAGCACAAGAATGATTCTTAAGTGGGTTTAACAGCCCATATTGAAAGTTTGGTTTGATCTAATTTGGGAGTTAGGAAGTACCTGTGATATCTACCCACGTTATTCCTGTTGCAAGGTACAAACCTTGTTCTTAATGAATAGAAAATTGATAGGTGGTGACAAGCATTCCTCTTGATATCAGAGGAAGATGGAGGGCTTTGCCATGGTGTATGACTGCAGATCACATGAAGGACAAAGACAAAATAATGAAAGTTATAAAAGGGCAGCAAAAAGAATAAGGAATGTAATACTTCAGAGGCTTTCCAACTAGAGAGACTTTTAAAAGGTAACGAGAACTTAAAAAGAGAAAGGTTATGTATTGGACAAATGTAAAATATTCATACCATCTTCAGAAAGAACTGAGTGACCTTGAGGACTGTAGTAATTGAAAGGGACTGAAATTTAATGGTATAAAATAAAAGGTCATCTATTCACTAAGTAATAACAAAACCTTTATTACAAATTGGGATTTTATAATCTGCAAATGACAGAGGAGGAAAAGCTTCTGAAGGCACTGATAGACCAGAATGGCTGTAAGTATCCAAAATTATGTGTCTGTGAAAAGGCTGTTCAACTAGGTTAGCTGTCTGCAGTAGTGGTAGAAGAGTATCACTGCCATTACAGGAGGAATGCTAGAAATACTGATCCCAGCACTAGCATCCCAGCTGCATTAGACAAAGTGTTTCCAGCAGGTCAGGGAATGTAATCCTTCCCTCCTACACAGCCTTGGCGGACACCTGGAGTGCTGTGCCCAGTTCTGGGCTCCCCAGTACAAGAGAGACATACTGGACATATTGGAGCAAGTCCACTGAAGGTCCATGAACATGATTAAGGCCTTGGAATGTCTGGTATGAGGAAAGGCAGAGAGAGTTAGGACTGTTCAGCTTGGGGGTGAGAAGGCTTAGGGGGATTTATTAATGTATATAATACCTGACAGGAGGAATAAAGAAGATAGACACAGGCTTTTCTCAGTGGCATCCTAATGATGGAACAAGAGGCAATGGGCTCAGACTGAAACATGAAAATTCCATTTAAATGTGAGAAGAAACTTTTTTTACTATGATGGTGACTGAGCACTGAAACAGGTTGCCCAGAGAGGTTATGGAGTCTCCATTCTTGGAGATATTCAAAACCAACACAGGCGTGGCTCTGAGCAACCTAGTCTAGGTGTGTTGGACTAACTGACTTCTGAAAGGGCTTTTCCACCTCAGTTGATCTGTGCTTGTGCGATTCAAAGAAGATGTATTCAGAGTGCAGAAAGTGGTCACAGGGATGAGAAGGGACCCAGAGGGCCAATCCCACTTGGTAGGTTAAAATTTCTGTCTAAAAAACACATGCAGTGTAAGGTGGGGGGATGTAAGCACCACAGAGAGGAGGCCATGGGCACAAAATAACTGCTGGATAAATAACTGGAAAGTTGAAGTCAAAAGTGGTTATTCAGACAGTAATGTCATTTGCTAAAAACCTTCCAGACAGCAGGGATAAAATAAAAAAATAAGAAAAGAGTAGTGAAATCTTTTTTTTTTTTTTTTTTAAACAGCTGCTAGAAATCATTGTAAAAGAAATGTTATGATGTGATATCTCCATGAAGAGGAGGGACCTTCAGTCTGGAGCATTCAGAAACTGGAGTAACAAAAATGGCATCTCTATATTTATTTCCTTGAGGAACAAGTGAATGCTAAGAGGTAAAGTTGTTGGTCTCTGCAACTCACACCTGTATGATATTCCTGGAAAGGGATTATGAGGATATGGAGAGAATGAGGAACTCAAATGCATAGGAACATCTGTATTTAAACTGGCTGAGCCATGCTAGATTTGAGCAAAATCAGTCAGATATAGCAACATTGCTGCTACAGTAGGACTCAATGGTGCGAGAGACTTGGAGACATTACTTTGAAAATATAAAACGTTTAATTTTCTTTAAAACTCAGCCTTTCTTATCTTTTTTTAGAGTTCCATTTAACACATTAGAACAGAATGCAAGAAGGATGTTCTGAGGATAAACTAGAGGCTTTTTTTGCTCTATACTGTCGCCCGGCTCTAGGAAGGGTTTTCTAGTACCTCTTCTTTCAGATCGTCCCAGAAAATTCAGTTTCATCTGAAATGCATTTGGATAACTAATCCTTTGAGGATAATCTATGCATCCACACTTCTGCAATGTACTGATCATTCAAGCTATGTGTACAATTAGACATGAGAGAAGCCCTATGAAATTGATAACAATTACACTTCACACTATTGTTAGTTCCAATTACTTTCTTCAAAATAGATAATTATTGTAATTTCTATTGAAACATCTGTGAGAAAATAGAAGGCAAAGAGAAGCTCTATATAACAATTTCGTAAAGCTAGAAAATAATAAGTAGATAAATAGCTCCAGTTGCAGGTGCTGGAGTATGCCCAGGGAATCTGCAGCATGGTGGGCTTCCTCTTCATGGTGGTGGATATATTTTTTATAACCCTTGTTTCATGGTTCTGAGTGACAAGTTTGATGAGTATGATTGCTCCTGGTTGATTTGATCATATGACTTTGGCTCCTGTAATGCTGCTTGTGCACTTCTCATTCTAGAATGAGAAAATATCTTACATGTCTGGGTTGTTTATTATACAGACTTTTTGGTACTTGCTTAATGAAACACCCTCTGTCACTTGAGACAGGCTTGGAATTGCTGTAAACCCTGTGAAACGAAGCTTCTGGAGAGCTTCTGAGACAGGTTCACTATTCCTGTTGGGAGCAGCTCTCCTCACTCACCTTTATGAAGCCACAGCTCAGTCCCAGGCATTTCCCAGTCTGTCTCCTGATGGCAGGTTCCTCAGCCAAGTGTGCTCAGGCCATACCAGGCCTTTCTTCTTTGCTCTTTTAATGCATTCAGATTCATCCCTTGGCCAAAAACTGGAACAGGAACAATGGCTTTTACCTCCTCTCAAATAGTCTGGCAAGAGCCTTGCACACCCGCAATTTCTCCATCTGTTCATTCCAGCACATGTACAAAAGCTGCTTGCAGGCAGCACATGGAGTTTGGTGGAATGCCTGACATTGAGCCTCATCTCTCTTCCAGTTAATTTGCTCTGTTGACCCTAGTGGAGTGTAGTAGTGCTCCTGCCCAGGGAACACTGGATTTCTGCTGTAGCTGAGCTTCAGTCTTCCCCATTTCTTTGATAGCTCAAGCTTTTGCTAGCAAGTTGCATTATGTTCTCTGTCACACTGTCAAAAATGACACATGCAGTGTTATAAAGCTTTTGCCAGCTTGTAGGCAAGTGCTGAGGAATTGCTGTGGATGTGCAGTGACTCACATCAGCTGGGATGCTGATGTCTTCTAGTTATATTTGCAGGCCCACCCAGCCATCAATGCTTTATAATAGCTTTGTTCTCTACCATCAGAAGCATTGCACTGCAAATCTTCCAGCTTACCTAGAACATGTGACTGTAAATCTTCAACTGTGTTGCTGGATATTTAATCAGTATCTCTGAAATTGCTAAGTAATTCATGTTTCTGGGACCACTTATGCAGCTCTGCCTTTGGACTTGAAAACTACAGCAGAAGGACTACTGTAGGTAACAAGAGAATGAAGAACACGTCATATTAGAAAAAACTGAAGGAGCTTCTCTTGTTTAGCTTAGCTAATGGAAGCTGGAGGTGATACAGCTGCTGTCCATGAAAATACCAGTGTGAAGAACAGGGATTTTCTGAAAATAGATGAAATTATATGAGAACGGAAGGTATACAAATGGATCAGGAACAAAATCAAGATAGAAAAGGAAAAGTGTCTCCCCATCATTACAGAGGTCAAATCCTGGAAAAGCCTTCCAACCAATGTACAGCACTTGCTTCCGAAATGGAGCTTGTTGTGGCCATGAAAAAGCTTTATACAGTATGATGCCAGTGGCAGACTTCCGTCACTAGGAATTCTATTCCTCTAGTATATCTGTTTGATAAAATTGCTTTTAAGTGCCAGTTATTTTTCTCTCCAAGGGAAAGTAGCCACCATGAGAAAACCTGGCATGCACACAAAGCATGTGTCAGCAAAGTGTCAAGGGCTCCATTAACCTTTTTGTAAGCGTGTTCAGTGGCTTGCTGAGGTCTCTGCTGAGCTGCCCACTTAATTGTAATATGTACACATATTACAGGCAGAATTAAAATTACATAGGGAAACAAAAACAAGTTAGCAAGCAAAAAAGAGAAAATCGGTGCATTAAAATCTAGTCCTTTGTCCTCAGGGACTTGTGCTGTCACAGTCTTCAGGACTTCCTCTTGGGAAGTGTGATAGCGAAGCAGCATCCTATGAATCCTGACATGAAATATGGGTTTAAATTTCATGTAACAGAAATCTATTGCGAAAGTCTATTTTGTTCAAGGTTTGCTTTTTGTTTTTTTCTATTGTCTAGAGGAACTTAGATATGGGAATATTAATATTTTATGCCTATTCACAGACAGGTCTTTTTTCACTCAGATCCGTGCTAGCAGATGTTCCTTATCTCTTGCCTTTTAGAGGATTATTATCCTCCAGCTGTCCCTGTTTTCCTTTGGTTAGGAATCCAGTGGCAGTTACCTAAACAAAGAGAAATTTCCTTCACAACTTGTTGCACTTTTTAAAAGAATTTGATCATCCCTCAGATCTCAAGGATTCTCCACAGGGTATAGTTGGATAGACTTGTGACTAACGGTTAACTTTAATGAAGGTGACCTTTCCTGTTCCCACCTCCTTTAACATACTTTTATCTTCTGTCATTTCCTATTTTTGAGGGAGATCTTTTGCAGAAATAGACAGCCTTGTGTAAGAGAAGTATGATTCCTCAGAGCAAGAACAGTGGTTCTTGGGGATTTGCTGTGGGAGATGGCAAAAGCAGTGGGAGAGGATTATTTCAGGATCCTGATGTATCTGCAATACCTCACTAGTTGCTTGGCTGCAATGTATGGGATCCAGCAAGGAATGCTGGATCACCACAAGCAATGGTTAGTTCAGAAAGGCTGGGAAGCCACTGAAGTAAGAAGGACCAGGTGACCTGGAGGAACTATTTCTGAGAAGGCAACGAGGTAGAACTAGACTGCATATCTGTGGCATATGGCTAGTGCTATTTTTCTGAGGGCTTAAATCAGTTAAGTCCAAAACCTAGGCTGTCTGATCAGGACTAGATTTAAATCTCTAGGATTGAATATTCAGGAGCAACATGACACTTATAAAAAAATTAGAGATCAGGACAGGCACTGAGTTTATTTCAGGAATCCACCAGGAGTTTTTGTTGGTGTTATTATTTCATAAACCTTACCTGGAATTTTGTACCCCAGCCAGGCAACATTTCCAGCTTGATTTAGAAGGGCATTGTTAAGGGAGCTCTGTCTGTTGAGGAAATGGGAGAAGATGATATAAAAGTGATCATTGGGTTGTCTAGGTGTTCGGCAAAAGAGAGCTTTAGAAATTAAATTCTACTGGGAAATAAACCAGCAGCCAGCACAACTCAGCCTTGTGATCCTGATAGTGGTCTCTGCCTTCAGCAGCAGACACCCAGTGGCTTTGTAAGCAGCAACATGCTTTCAACATTTCTTTAAAAAGAAAAGTTTTTAATGCCTAAGGGCAAGAATGGACTTGTCTTGTGGATTTCATTAGTAACTAATACATTTTGGATCTACTGTAACATGAAGTAAATCCTGGAAATTTAGGTTAAAACCTGACTTTTATTAGTCTAGACATTATAAAAAAATAGTGAGTACCAAACGCCTTTCCCTTCTCTAGTCTTGTGGAAGACTGGGATATGTTCTATGTTTTAGGAGAGACAGGTGTCTCTCAAGATTTCATTAATCTGAGGCTTGTTTCATAAAAAATTTTGATGGTATCTTAGGATCTTGAATGCTGATTTCCTGAACACCACTGTACCCTGCATTTCAACCGCATATCTGGGTGACATTTCTATAAACCACTACAGATTCATAAATTGGGAAAAACAAAGTTATGCTGAATATGGCCTTACTTTTGCTGGTTAAAGGTCAGAGAGAAAAAGTTATTAGGAAGATCTCAAAGGGGTTATTCATCTTCTATATATTATGGCAGCTCAATATTGCAGCAGGATAAAAAAACACTTGAAAATCTCTAGACACAGATTTAGGAGTTCCAGAGCATATTGATAGTTGAGATAATAAAAATTACATTCTGTGATTGATGACAGATTAGGGAAAATCTTGATTGAGAATTGATGGGCACACACTAGTTACTCTTCTCTGTTGTGTTGTATCTGGACCAGTCTCTAGGAGTCAATTTGGCAGCCGGATTCTGAGTTAGGAGAATCAGATGCAGCCTTAGTTTTTTAGCTCTCTGGAAGTGACAATGGTTCAGTGTGATCCAATTTTTCGTTTGTTTGTTTGTTTTTTCGTGGGTATTTTTTTAATATTTTAGTAGGAATTATAGACTTGTTGATTGTAGTGTCTTGAAAATGTTTGGAAACAATTTTCTTTTTCCTCTTCTTGATTGGCTCACCTAGTAAAAAAAAATTAAGAGATCATCTAATGCCTGAGTAGAAAGAAATTCCTTATATTCAGGTGTATTCAGTTGCGATTTTAGGCCTGGATATGTTCCTTATTCACATATCTTTTTATTGCAGTCTGTGCAGATCATCAGAAGATGCCCAAGTGTTTTGCAAAGATATGGAGACAGTAACAACATGTAGTCAATTCCTGAACTGTGTTTTTACAGAAATGCACAAAACAGTTAACAAAGCTCCAAAAGGAAAACTTTATCAGGCAGAATTCACGTACTCCTTTCGGAGTCTGAGCAGTGTAACTACCCCAGAGCAATACAACATATTTAAGAAAGAGAAGGCTTTTGTTAAAACCTCTCTTTTATCACTCTTTTTGGAAATAGGCACAGCTCATGTCAAAACTTAAAACTGCTGTACTTTTTAAAGGAACTGGGTTTTAATTGCAGGAGTCAACCTGAATACACCCAGTGCAAGTATACAGCCTGTGGGAGTAGAGCAGCAGGATTTGCATTGATTTCTTCTCTGCACTAGAGTTAAAAACCTTGTAGGACACTTTGGACAGTTGCCTACCCAAACTCATGTTTGACATTTCTTCTCTCAGCAGCACAAATAGAAGTCAAAGGATGAGGGAGCTGTAATAGATCACTTGGTGCTAAGTCATTGCATGCTTGGTCTTTTATACACCTTTTTTGTGCAGAACATTTTATAAAGGAAGTACAAAATTAAGTAAACATCACATGGCATTTCAGATCTGCATATGGGGATTTGTATTCAAACCATTGAAGTGGTAGGTCAGAGACTTTTGTGTTAGATTAGAGGGAAAGATTTTTTTGAGAAATCATCCAACAAAATGTAGGTCTCTGGTATTGTCATCCCTTGAAGCAAGGTATCAGACCTAATCCTTTCAGATGAAACTGACAGCAATTTACAAAATGCAGTCTTGTTAGCGTGATGCTTGCAAAGTTTTCTTCCTTTCATCTGTTCAGTAAGCTTTAGATTTTCATTTTTCTGTAACTTGCATTTGATTCTGGGGCTTCAGCTTACATCAGTTACAGCTTTTCAAACCCTGTGTCTATAGTCCTCTTTTTATGACTTGTACTGAAGGCCAATGTCTTGTACCAGCAACAGTGTGTCCAACAGGACCATGGCAGTGATTGCCTCCATGTAACCTGGCAGTGGTGAGGCAGCACCTTGAATCCTGTGTGCAGTTTTGAGACCTTCACCACAAGAAGGACATTGAGGCTCTCAAGCATGTCAAGAGAAGGGCAATGGAGCTGGTGAAGGATCTGGGGCACAAGTCTGATGAGGAGCAGCTGAGGGAGCTGGGGTTGTTAAGCCTGGAGAAGAG
Organism: Serilophus lunatus; assembly: GCA_013399895.1. Classification (NCBI taxonomy): domain Eukaryota; kingdom Metazoa; phylum Chordata; class Aves; order Passeriformes; family Eurylaimidae; genus Serilophus; species Serilophus lunatus. The sequence continues at coordinate 1,097,677 of VXBA01000205.1, forward strand.
GAGGCTCAGGGGGAACTTATTGCTCTCCACAACTACCTGAAAGGGCATTGTAGGCTAGTGGGGGTTTGTCTCTTCTCCCAGATAGCAAGCAATAGGATGAGAGCAAATGGCCTCAAATTGTGCCAGGGGAGGTTTAGATTGAACATTAGGAAATACTTTTTTTGGGGAAAGAGTTGTTAAGCACTGAAACAGCCTGTCCAAGGAAGTGGTAGAATCACTATACTTGGGGGTTTTTAAAAGACACGTAGATCTGGCACTTGGGGACATGGTTTAGTAGTTGACTCAAGAGTGTTAGATTTATGGTTGGACTCAATGATTTCAAAGGACTTTTCCAAGCTAAATTACTTTGTGATTCTATGATCACTTGAAAATATGATAGGAATGAGTCTTTCTTCTCAGCTAGATGAGATTAATGAGGCAATGTTAATTAGCTATGGTCCATATTCTGCAGCACTCTGTGAGTGCTGGCTTTTTTATATCCACAGAAGTGGCAGAATACAGCCCTGCCTTGGGGTAACTTTTGAAGCCCAGTATGGGGTTTTAACCACAAAGTTGCAGTTCAAGCTAGTGGCAATTGTACGCCTAAGCTTTCAAACCCTGCTCATTGCTCTGAAAAAAAAATCTAGACACATCTGACTCTGAAATGAATAACAACAAAAATGTTTGGCACTTCTGGAACAGTTATTTGCTTAATATATTAGTTAATTAACAGGGCAATATTAATCTTTGAAGAAGATGTAAAAATGGCAGAAGATACCACTGCTGACACAAAATTTGCCCTGGATGCACACTGATGCTCAATAAGCTGCATTTTGAAGCTTCCAATTGACTTAATTCTATCTGGATAAGGGCCCGGGTGTGACTTGCCCACATTAGTCACTCTTCATCTGGTTTTAGACAGGATTCAGTTTCTCTTGACCTCTTCTAGATGACATTGTGGAAATAGGATTACAACCTGTTCCACCTCACACCAATACTTACATATGTTAGCTTTGCATATGTGTATTTGACAAACTGTCCCCCTCGATTGTTCAGAACTAATTAGAAATTATGACACTTCAGCTATTAGTCATTGCAAAGGTAAATGTCATAAACTCCTTTAATGGTAGTATCTGTACAGCTCTTCCAATACTAAACATTTTTCTCTAACAACACTTCTGTTGGAAAGGAACAGTGTATTGTCACCATCTTACAGACATGGAACTGAGGTACACAAGTTGGATTTCATTCGAGATTGAAACACATACATTCAGATGTTGGAGGGTATCTAAGCTCCTGTTACAGTTGATGGAGGTCTAGTTCATCAACTCCCTAGAGGGAGGGAGTCATCTTCACCCTAAGGTAGATATTTAGTGGCTCTGCAGTGAATCATAGAATGTTTGAGGTTGGACAGATCTCTAAAGGTCATCTAGTCCAAATCCCCTGCTCAAGTAGGATTACCTAAAGCCAGTTGCCCAAGGTCATGTCAGATAGCTTTTGTATGTCTTCAAGAATGAAGACTATACAACCTCCCTGGACAACCCATACCAATGCTTGCTCACTCTCACAGTAAAAATGAGTTTCCTTACTTATGAAAATGGACCTTCATAAATATGGACTCACTCAGAGAAAGTGTGAAAGGACACTTCAGCTGCACCTTCAACTGCTCAGCACAGCAAGATGTAGCAACAAAGGTCTACAAGTAGAATACAATTATTATTCTGAGCCAGCTCTGGAGGTTTGCTTTGGGAATTAGCTTGATCAGGGACCAATAAATCAAGGACCCCTGCAACAACATGGTCTTGGGCAGGGCAGATAAAACCACTGAATGGTTTTGGCAGAGCCAAGAATTGAGCTCCCTCCTTCAAGAGGCCACTTTTCTTACTGCTTTAGTCAGTGCACCATTCCTCCTCTTTATTCAACTAGAAATTCATTGCAAAAAAGTATAACAAAAATGTCTGTACATGTTCATTCTGTAATTCAAAAGTTATGAAATCTGGTGAGTGACAGAGAATAAAACACTCATAAGGCACAGAGGGCTAACTTGTGCAGTTAGTATCAAATTGTTCAATGAAACACATACAGATAGAGCAGACTTCAAATGTCACTATATTGACATAAAAATGTCCAATGGGCCCAGTGATTGTAATGGCAACCAAGCTTTAGAAAGCACACCTAACCAGAGTTTAGAGAGAGAAATGGACAGAGAGTCAACTGTGAGCAGCTAATATCCAAAGGAGACAAATGCTACAGAGGTTATTTTAGATAAGAGAAAATGTAAAAGTGTTTCCTTTGCTGAGAGATGTCTTTATTATATTAGATCTGTAAGGGGACTTTATGATCATTAAGAAGCTTCTAGTTTTCATATAGGAGAGGAAACATAGAAACAAGAAATACATCTCTGAATCTTCCAGCAAAAATAACCAGAGATTTTACAAAAATTAAGGTAGATATTTTAACAAAATAAATCCAACAGCCACAGAGTTCAGAAATCAGTTCGGGCCTAGAAAGGGATGAGAAAAATACAAAAATGTATACTATCTGCAATACCACCTACCCTGGTGCATCTTGAGGTCATTTCCTCTTGTCTTGCCAAATTCGAGGTGCTAAAATAGACAAGAAAAATGGATAGTCCAGTTATCTCTGTCTCAACTGGACTCAAGTGATGTTGAAAAGCCAGCTGGCAAACCTCTCCTCTGTTTTATGTCCTCTTCTGTTAGCACAGAAAAGCATCTGGCCATTTATCTAAATCAAAAAAAAAAAAATTAATGTTTAACTATTTTCCTGCTATTGCACAATACAGTTCAACATAAACAGTGTTGCTTCCTAAATCCAGCTAAGAAGCTGGAATTTCTGTGCTATGTTCTAGTTATATCACTTTCTGTGAACATGCTTCTATGCAGTATGTTGGAGGACTTGCAAACAGACGTTTTTTCCCTCTTTTTTGCTGTGCTAGGGGGGACAATACAAGTGAGTAAGCTCAGCAAACAATGCTCAGTTATTTTTATGCTTACTCTGCATCATTTCTCTGGAACAGCAATTTACAGTTGTAGCAAGCTAAGGCTCTTGTACCTTTTGTTTTTGTCTGTTTATTTACTGATGATAATCTCTAGATAGTTTTGTTGTTTGTGGTACTGGAATCTATAACTACCGTGATCCAGAGAGTGACTTGTACACAGCCCATGGTACATGGTTCTTTTCCTAGGTCATAGTACTTTGCAACATCTGTGTCTTTGAACATCACAGGCGGTAGTGAAAGTGCTACAAAAGAGTTTCTACTTATATGGAGCCACTTTTATTTCTTGTCTACAGCTGACTACTGAAGTTAATGCCAAAGTAAGTGATTACAGATGCTTTAGGCCATCACAGGGTCACTTTAGTTTAATTAATTGGGAAGCTGAGTGAACCTTTAGCCTGTAACAGCAATATCTGTCTAATGACCGGCAAATACATGACATGGTACTGCATCTCTCCTTTCATGCCACGGAGCCAGGCAATCTTCCCTCAGCTCATCCCACAGCTGGTCTTATGTGGATCAACCCATGATTACCTCAGTAGGTCAAAATTACATTAAATTGTGTAGTAATGTGACCAAATAATGTGTAGTAATGTGACCAAATGTAGTAATATAACCAAATAACATCCTTAAAGCCTTGTATTCGTTCTTTAGGACCAATGCATTTTCAGAAAAGAGTACCTTCAGGACAAAAAAGCATTCTGAATGCATATCTTACCCCTGACACCTCCTGCTCCTTACATTGTGGAAAGTCCGTTTTGCTCAACCTTGGATGTCTGACTCCCCAAGACCACTGCTAGCTTTTAAACTTTAGTCCTCTTTTGATAGACAATTCCTGTCTGGACCAGAAGAAAGGATGGAGATCTACGGGGAATTACAGAAGTATTTGGACTGGCCAAGTATCACAACTACTCAAAGACGCTTTGAAAAACTATAGCTGTATAGCTAATGAAAATAATGTATTACTGTATTAACAGAAAATATTCTTTACCAGGTAAAAATGTTATTTCTCTGACGTCAGAGACCCTCTCCCTCCCTAACCCAAACCCTCCCCTCTTTTGCCCCAGACAGGCTTTCAGACCCTAAGCACATATTGCTGCTGCCTTCCCATCTCCTGCCCCAGCAGGGCTGGGATGGTGCCTCCGGAATGGATAATTTGTCTGCCATCTTCATGGGGCAGAGGGGAGGTACTTTATAGGGCAAAGGAAGTAGGGTGCCTCTGGCGCTGTTATGAGTTGGACTGAGAAGGCCTTTAGATGGCCCTTGTGAAGTGCAATAGAGAACAACTCTGAGTGATAGACACTTGCTGAATGCATCAAGATGCCTGAATGTTTCCGATTTTGCCTGAAATGAAGACTTTAGCCATATGTTCTGTAACACTACATTGGCTATTGATTAAGTTTGTTTGCCGTTAGGTTTCTAATTGGCTTTCTTCCCCCTTTTTTTGTCATTTGCAGCAGGTACTTGTTTTCTTTTATGACCTCATTCCACATGATTGTTCTGGCTTGTGCAGAGACTTTTTCTGCAGTTGCTTATTATGTGATTCTTCTTTACAGAGCTGCAAGTTCACATTAACATCAATGAGCATCCTGACATATTTGCATTTTGTGATTTCAATGTGAATGAACAGATCCTTTTACTGATGTGCTCAGAGACATCAGTGAGGGCTGCGGTATAGCAACCTGGGTGATGATGATTTGTTATGACATTCTTCCTAAATTATTGAATCCATCTTGCTTTATGCTAATTAGATATCTCTGGTGATAAGACCAGACCTGGAAGAAAACAGGAACTTAATTGCTTTCTGAAACATTTAGACAATAATAGACCAATGAACAATTAATTACCTGGATTTACAATGCACAAGTCATGCAGTCTCATTTATTTTTAAGCAGTTGTAAAATTAGTGAATAAATGAGCAGTAAATGCAATATATTTGAATTTAAATAATTTCATGCAGTATGTTCTGGATTTTTGCAGTCAAAAATTAGTTTGAATTGTCTTTATTATGAAGACCATGGCATGATAGAAAAATAAAAATGTATGCTTTAATGAATCAAGATGGATTAAATTATTGAGAAGATTGTATGAGATTTTATTTGATCTAATTTCATTGAATACTTCCCCTAACGATCTTTAAGAGAGAGGAAGCTGCATTATAATGAAAATAGCAGTGTTATTGAGACCAGAGAATAAATGGAGATTATAAATGCTACAAAGAGATCTAGACCTACTGGAAATTTGAGCAGAGAATAACAAACAGACATAAAACTTCAGAGATGCTAAGTAGTAAATAAAAAGGTCAGAGATCTGCACGAGCAGAAACTCTGTATAAATTGAAGAGCATTCAGAAAAGAAGGAGAAAATATACTTGGTTGCTGTAGAGATGAGTGCACTGGAAAGGTTAAAAGGGCAATTCACCTGCCCTTCTCTGTGATGCGTTGAGGCTATTGTGTTGTGTGTTGGTCTGTGTGAAACCTGTGTCACAATTCAGAAAGGAACTTTACCAGGATATTGCGAGAGCTGTGCATCTTACCTGCTGACACATTTCCGCAAACAGGTTCTGCTCAAATGCTCAGGGGGCACTGCATTTTGATACAATCCTGGCATACAGGGTGTCTTGGGAGGGAGAATAGGAGTTTGTCTGTGAAGGTTTGAAAGCCATGAGCTGAAAGGATCAAATGCAATTCTAGCCAGACCAAATTCTAGCCTGTCAGATTCAGCTCAGTTGTTTCAAGAGCAATGTAAGAAGCAAATGAAGAAGAGGTCCAAAATAAAACCTCAAATCCAAATTTTCCACATCTGTTTGGGTTCATGTACAGACTATGTGCTTACTTTCATTGTAGGGAAAAAAGCTACACACTGGATATGAACATCTTCCAAGTGGTGGTCAAGGTCTCCTCTTGATTTTTCCCCACCTATAGTCCCAAGGTCTCTTTCATTTAATAGAATTGGGTTTTATCCTTTTATTTCTGCACTGATGTCAGAAGCCCAGTTCCCTTCCATTCCTTCAGTAAGGCAAAATCAGCTCATCAGAAAGAGAAATTTGTTTGAGCACACTGGCAATGTGGCATTGTAGGATATTAGGTCTGAGCCTGACCTGGAAGAAAAACGAGGATTAGCAAAGGAGAAGCTCTTTTTCCACCCTGTATCTACAGAGCGTCATTGCGTATTTTTGACTTTGATTTCAAGATCAATGAAGTAGGATGCTTCTGACCTCACTGCAATCAAGATATGGTGGTAAACTGGTATTGGTTGTTTACATCTCCTTTTATTCATCACTCTGCAGGCATGGTAGCACATCTGCCTAGTCTCCATGTGCTGCAGTTCAGTTCCAGAAGGTATAAGGTAGGGGTAGCTTCAGAGCTGTTCCAAGTGTAGCAGGGATGTCTGTTTTCTATGCAGAAAATTATAAGGATTTACATTAATTTTTAAAGCCTTTCTTTAAATAGAAACAAAAAGATAATTACAACATGTCTTTGGGTGATCAGGGACAAAAAAGGAATGGAGATACGGAATAGTTGACAGATTTTCAATTCCTAACCCATTACTCAGATGTGGCAGGTACTGTGTGATGCTGTGTGAGCCCTTTCAGTGCCTGCTATGGGCTTGAAATCCAATACCCGAGACAGGTGCTTCAACCTGCCTTGTAGGCAGGGCTCCCTTTAGTAGCTACTGACAACCTGTGGTTTTAGTATGGGCAGCATGCATCCCTGCTGCCCCAGGACAGAGCCAAGGCCTGGCCATGCTGGCTGATGCACAGATGAAACTGCTGGTCACTTTTATGAACCCGGATGCCAGTGTCTATTTTAGGCTCTGTAATGATTGGATCAAACATAACCCTTTATTTCTGTGTCTCTGACAAATCAAGGCGGTATTCTCCCTTGTTCCTAGGCTGATAGTTGTCCTCTGCTGCTTCCCAGAGTGAAGTGTCATACTTAGTAGAAGCAGTATACATAAAAGTACTAAAAAGTTTAGCATAAAATTATGCAGTATGACCTACATAAAAGACCTTTTTACAGTATTTTATTTCATCTTGAGAGAATGTTGTCTCCCAAAAAGTACCTCAGAGATTGATTGTGTCCTCATGCCCTGCTGTCACTGCACATAAATCTAATTAAATTAAAGGTTCAGATTAACCAACACAAAGGTCTCCTCTGTAGGGCTCAGTCCCATACTTTCTGTTGTATCTCATTCCATCAATTTATTCAGTGTCATGTCTCATTACTCTGCATCACTCAGTATACTTTGAACAATGAGATGCAAGTCGCTCCTGCAGTGCCCTGGCACTGCCACAGCAAACAGCACTTGAGGGCATCAGCAGCTCACTCCCAGGACTTTAATGGCACCTCTACAAAAATTTCAGGTCAGGACTGCTTGCTGGGACTATGTGAGAGAATTTGTTAATACATTTCTCTAGGAAGGCATTTATTGCAAGACAGAACTGGAAGTGTGAGAACATTGTCTAATGCTTTTTTTCCTCTATAATAAGCTGACTGAGCTAAAACTTTACTACCCTGGAAAATGCTCTTTGCATTCAGTTTTTGGTTTACCTTGTCTGAAAAATTCAATTTTGGAGAAAGAGTATTGGAAATGCATACTTTTTCATTTAAAACAATTACTGATTTTTCTCAAATAGCAATTTCTGCTGGTTTTGAGCTGGATTGAGAAGATAGTAAAAGCAGGATGATTCCTGCTCTTTCATTAGTTCTATCATGCACCATCATATTATCTGGAATTTTTTGTTTCATTTTTCACTCACTAGTGTATTGTGCTGCCAGTTGTAGCCCAGCCTGAATCTTCCATTTTTTAATCAGACTTCCAGTTCTTCCAATGCGTAGTTTTTCAGCAGCTCTTGTACACAAGGTTTATGCATGCAATTGTCTGCAACTTGGTAACCTGAAGGCTCCAGTCCTTCTGATTGCCTGTGTTTTAAGAGTTCCTTTAATGACAACTATTGAGATGCATCTGAAAAGAAAGTCCTATAATGTCACCTGTGTGCGTTGAGGGAGGAAGGCTGGGCTATATATTCTTAGGTGTACAAATAGATTTCGATCCAAAAACAGATTAGAATGATCATGCACAAAAGCAAGGTGTGAAGAAAAGCTGCAATCAATAATCAATCAATCAATCTGCATTTAAACTTAAATAGGAGTAAAAAATATTATGTTGTTATTGAAACTACAAGAATAGAGCACACCCCAAGCAATGACTTATGAACAGAATGCCATAGGGCACATAAAGGAAAACTTTGCTTAGCCTCATTGAGATGTCTGTTACAGAACTGTGTCCTCTTTCTGGCACCATTTTACAAATTTAAAGCAGAGCAGCTGGAAAGAAGTCGAGGGAGAAGTAAAAAAAAAATCCTGATACCTAAACCCATGAACTCAGAGGGAAGGTTGAAAGAACTGTATTGGATGAAAGGAGTTAGAGAAGTTACTGAAGTGAGACCAAATAATCTCCAAATACGTAAATCAGAACTGCTCTGAAGGCAGTCAAATGTATCCATATCCATTACAAAGATGAAGTAATTACCTTAAATTCTAACAAGGGAGATTTTACTTAAACATTAGACTATGTTTGCTACCTGTGAGGTTAGCTGAACTCTGGAGTACAGTGCTGGGGAGCCTGGGGCTGCTTCATTACTGGAGGCTTTTAAGAACAGACAAACATATTGCAGGCTGACAGAGACAGATCCAACCCTACCTTGTGCATTGTGATGAGCTGGATGACCACTAAACCTCTTCAAGCCTGGTTTTCTTCAGTGCTTGGGAAAATTCTGAAATTCTAATAAGGACAGCAGTGAAACCTATTCCTTGATGGTTTGTTTGGGATGGTTTTTTCTGCAGAAGTTAGCAACTTGTTCTTTCAGGTTCCTGCTTTTGTACTTTTATGGATGAGGGAGAGGTGTGGGCAAAGACAGAGGACTGAGTACATTTTAGTCTCTTAGTTACCTTGTTTAACTTACATGGTAAAAATGTCAATACAGGTTCTAGCTCTGTCATTTCTCTCAATCGGAAATGAAACTTGCTTCTGCCAGCCGGGTCCCTTCCTTTTGATTGATAAAACACCACTAAACTGTTTATTGTTTTTCTTTGCTAGTCAGCCCAGAGATGCAGGTCACTGAAATTCCCTGGGTGGTTATTTTGTGAGAAGTGCTATAGAATTGCAAGTCATTGTTTCTGGCTAGTCAAATACCTCTTCAGCAAGTAACAATATATTTTGGCTACCCAATATCTCTTTGGTTGATTCATCTTATCTCCAGTTAAAAAAAAAAAAGTTTTTTGGAGTTCTTTTCTGATGACTTAATATTGTCTTCTGTTGTTTGCCAGATGCTGAAGCTGAATAAATTATTTACTGGGAATATATAATATGAGGAATGTGCCAGCTCATATTTGAAAGTAGCTTTGAATCAGCAGGGATTTCTGCAAATGTGACTGGTATTTTTAAGTCATTGGTAGATAATCTGGAGGAACTTGATGATGTCTGGTAGACCTCAACATGTCACTATTTGGATGGTATAACTGAGCTGTTAAGCCACAATATTTCTATTGCCTGACTACAGAACTGAAAGTTTTTAAGTGGATAAATGGTGAATAAAAAATGAAGAGCAATAGTCTCATATGCAGAAGAACCTTCTGTCATAAACACATAAATGCTTTCATACTATAAGCAAAATCCCATTTTTTGTGTACATTTGTAGACATATGTATACATTCATCCTATAACAGCTGTTTTGCATTCATGTGCCCTGGTTCTGAGCCAGAGATAGTGGAACAGGACCAATGTGCCCCCTTTAGATTCCCTTGTACTGCCTCTTGGCCTTTGAGAGGCTGATGAAGCTGAGATGCATATAGCAGGCTCTACAGCATGCTATCTCCTCTCCTACCACGGACCAATGTGTAAGAGGTATGTTATGATCCGGTTACTAAAATTATTAGAAATGCTTCTGCCCAGACTAAGGTGAAAATGAGACCATATGCCAAAGTCAATAGTATGGATTTTATTTAACAGTAAATGTGAAGCAGAGAGAGAGAGTGATAGAAAGAAATAGGAAAAGGCAGGGCAGGGGGAGGGAGAAAGAGGGTGATAGAGAGAGAGTAATAGAAAAAGCATCACCACTCCATGGAACCCGATGCTGTCCTGTGAGTCTTTTCTGGTCTTCTTGGTTGTGAGGGTCCCAAAAACAATGGATTAATATATGTTCAAGAGATGCCAAACATCTCCCCTGGTGGGTAGAGGGAAACTTTGCAGTCTCTTTTGACAGGCTCTGGATTTATTGCCTCACTTGGACAAAGTGCAGCCCTTTGGTGGTGGAAGGAATGAATCTGGGGAATGCTCTGGGGTCTTTGTTGGTTTATGACCCCTTCTCAGCTGCGTCTCATGCGAATGTCTCATACATATGTGGTTTTCCCAGAGCAGGGTGAGGGCTTCGCTCTGTTTGTTGTGCAGAGATTTCACCATCACACCCCCAAAACCCTTCTCCTCCACCACCCAATGAGCCTTGTTTACTGCTCCTCATACCTGAAGTGACTAGACAATAGTCTTATCTCAAGTTTTCCCTGCACAGTCCAGTCAGGAAGCATATTGGGGAAGGAGAGTGCTTTGGTTGTTGCAGGAAGACAGTTGCTTCCTTGACTAAAGGGCCTTCTATGATTTTGAAAATGTTTAAGACATCACCAACATTTCAGTCCATCACAGGATCTCAAGGATTCTTCAGAGCTTACAAAAAATGTTCATGTTCATTCCCAGCCATTTAAAATAATTTTCCTCAGTTTGCTCAAAATATCTGCATGGTCTCAGCAGATGTCATGTGTCGGGAGATATCAGAACATGCAGACAACTGATCAAGACCTAAAGGAGATCCTAAGACTGACAGGGTTAAAACCTTGAAAGGAAGGCTCATGCCCAGATAAGAAGTCTGAGGAGGCCCAGACGCTTACACAATGATGCCCATGCATAAGAAGATCCCAACCCAAGAAAACAGATAACCTGTTAACCCTAGATTGTCAAACCCCCGCCTCCCCTGAGTTCTGTATCCTATATAAACCCTTGTCCCCTTCTAATAAATGTCTCACTTTCCACACCCCATGAGAGTGAGTCTGTGTCATCTGTCCACCGTAGTCATGGATGCTCCATCTCTGAAAGTGTTCAATGCCAGATTGGATGGAGCTTTGAGCAACCTAGTCTAGTGGAAAATGTCCCCTGCACATGGCAGGGAAGTTGAAAATAGATGCTCTTAAAGGTCTCTTCTAGCCCAAGCTATTCTATGATTCTATGTGACGTGTGGCCTAGGACAGAGCCACAGGCTTCAGAAGCGGCAGCTAGTCACCACTGAAACACTTTGCAGTGCCTATGGTGCTGGGAAATGCTGGAGACTGGATTACTGAAATCTGCTTTTGGTGGCTAGGTGACAGTAAGGTATGCATCCTATAGTGTGTCTTGGCAATTCACAAGTCAGTGCTTGCTTGAGTGAGCAAGCTGGCCTGCAAGAAAGCAGCCAGCAAAACTTTGATCAGCACTTGCTAATCAAAATCCATTTACTCACAACCAAGCACCAGCAATATCTCAGCTAAATTTTTAGAAATCTCCTTGTCCCGTTGCTAACTCTGCACTCTGGGTGCTGCTCCACTCAGCATCTGTTACATCCTCCTGGCAACTCTGCTTTTTCAGCATCTGCTAGATTCCTAGTGCTTAGACTTTGATTTATATCACAAAAAATGTGTATTTTGTATACTGATTTCTAATACAGTCTATATTTCTACACTAGTATTTGTAATATTTTTATTACAAGCAATCATTGTCCCTTTTCTCTAGGACATACAGGAATCTTTCTTTTGCCATAGTGCAAAAACTTCATTTTTTTTACTGTCTGCACCATTGATTTCTCACAATTCATATTCTCTAGTAGTTATGAAAAAGGAGGCTTTCAGTACCTTTGCATATTTTGAGATACTACAAATTTTTCCAGATTTCATGTGGGAGGGCAAGGTTCCCTCATCTTTTCTCAGTTTCTCTGAGTTAGCTTCATTTCTGAAAGAAATGTAACTGTCATTTCTGAATTATGGGATGAAATTATAGCCTTTACCTTTTGTGTCTTATTATATTAGTTTGCATCTTGTTTTTAATTATTATTTGTCTTGCTACATTGGAAATAGCTTATGTTTCTCAGTAAATTTCTGTACTGATTATACTATTGCACTCTTTGAAGAAGCAATCAGAGCAAAGAATATCCTGACATTATTGAACTGAAGGTCACTTAGGATGTCCTGCCACAGGAAATCAAATCCTTCCTTGGCAAGCTTTACAAGATTATGAAAATACTGGGAGATGTTTTGGTCTTTTTTTGTTCCAGGATTGGTGAAATGAAGATTTGGCCATGTGCTAGCTTACTCTGACCGTCAAAAAGTGCAAGCATCACCACTGGCCCTAATTGTTCATCTTGGCTGTGTAGATGTAGTGGTTTAACCCGGGCTGAGTGCCAGGGGCCCACTACAGCCACCCTCTCACTCCCCCTTGCCCAGCTATAGAGGAGAGAGAGAATATAACGAGAGGTTTCGTTATTCATGATAACAACTACAGCAGATTCTTTCTTAATCACCGTCACAGGCAAAACAAGACTCCATGTGGGAATAATAGTCAGGTTTATTACTAACAAGATCAGAGCTAAGAGTGAGAGACAACAAGAGACACCTTTTACCCTCCACCCCCTCCTTCTCACATCCAATCTATTCTCCCACAGCAGTCAAGGGAAAAGGCGAGGTGGGGG